>CM065380.1:41582500-42047500 GCA_033060915.1 Euryodendron excelsum | reverse complement strand
CCAACAAAACTCTTATGTCACGAGATCGAACACACCTCTTGGTCATCGCACGTTAACCAAAGGACGGGATACCTTTGAAAACCAACTCATCACACACTGTCAAAGTGATAGAAACACTTAAAACCCAAGTCAACACTAGTGCCTACTGGCCCACTCTAGTGAAAAATGACCAAACTGCCCCTTGGGCCCTTTTGACTCGCTTCACAAGAAAATACCTAACTCCTCAGAGTGGTAAGTCGACCCTTTCAAGATTTTTCCAAAGACAATCTGGCATGTTTAAGTACCTTCCAGTCAGTTTCGGATCAATTTCAAGACCATCCGATCAAAATGACTATTTTGCCTTTAGGCATCCAATCGCTTCCAGGATCCACGTCAGTTCTGGGTATTAAACAGGTTACCTTCTAAGGATGCTTCTAATAGTATTCTCAACCTTCCAACACCTTTCTGGATCATTCTAAGTTTATTATGGTAAGTCTGATACAAAATGACCGTTTTGCCCCTAGTAGGGTAGTAACCTTTTCCAACCACACCGACTCTGGGTATCAAACTGGAAACCCCTTGAAACACTCTAGATAGTGTTTCTACCCTTCTAGTATCTTCACGGGTCACTCTGGGTCCATTTCGATGTTTTCCTGATTCAAATGATTGTTTTGCCCCCGAAGGGCCAATTTCAATTCCAATCTAAACCAATCAAATTTAATCCAATACGTCTCTCAAGAAAGTTAATCCCTCAGATGGTAAGCCCATCCAGTTCGGCATGTTCTCTAAAAAAATTCCTCAGAATAGTAAGTCTCTTCAAACCTATCTACCGGGACAAAACCCAAGTCCTCGATATGGTAGAACGATTCACTTCTGGCTCCTGCTAGCCCACCAATGTAGAATGTCTGTTATTCAACACGTCTCTCGAGAAAGTTAATTCCTTAGATGATAAGTCCATCTAGCAGCTTTCTGAGATCAAGCAGTCTCCAGAATGAACGCACACCATCAGAGTGATGGAAACACTCACAAACATCGTCACCGTCAGAATGGCGGAAACACTTATAAATAGGTCAACATTGGGAATTGCCGACAAAACTCCTATGTCACGAGACTGTACTCGCCTCTTGGCTATGGCATGTTTACCAAAGGACAAGATATCTTTGGAAATCAACTCATCACACACCGTCAAAGTGATGGAAGTACTTAAAACCCTGGTCAACACTAATGCCTACTAGCCCACTCTGGTAAAAAATAACCAAACTGCCCTTTTGGTCTTCTCCGGCATGCTTCTCGATAAAGTATCTAAGTCCTCAGAATGGTAAGTCCATCATTTCAAGATTGTTTCAAATATAATCCGTCATGTTCAATTGCCTTCCAGTCGGTTCCGGACCAATTGCGAGACCATCCGGTCAAAATGATCGTTTTACCCCTAGGCATCCGACTGCTTCAAGGAACCACATCGGCTCTAGGTATCAAACTGGTTACCTCCTGAGAATGCTTTTAATAGTATTCTTAACCTTCCAACACTTTTCCAGATCATTCCGAGTCTATTTTGGTAAACCTAGTGTAAAAAGACCATTTTACCCCTGGTGGGCTGATCGCCTTTTCCAACTACACCGGATTTGGGTATCAAGCCGATAACCATCCAGAACACTTTTAATAGTGTTTCCAACCTTCAAGCCTTCTCACGGGTCACTCCAAGTCTATTCCAGTGTTTTTCTGATTCAATTGATCATTTTGCCCCTAGTAGGCTGGTTAACCTCTCAAACACTTCGGCATTACTTCTCAAGCTAGTTACCTCCAAGACACTCTCTCGAGATTTTCCATTCTTTCCTGGCCAAGTTTGGTTACTCGAAACCTTCCAAATCATTCTCGAATTTTTCGGAGTCACTCTTAGTGGAGCCTAGCCAAAAATTGCATGGTAGTCACTAGTATAAGCACCCAAATCTTTTGCCTTGCATCCTAAGGGTTGAAAGATACATTTCTTGCCACCTTAAAAACTTTCCTAACTAGTTGGCGCCACTAGTAATGGCATTAAGCCAATAAATGGCCTGGTGCCACTTAATGATAATTTTCCCCTAGCGTCACTACAACAAGCGCCAAGTCATTTAGTTACCTATAAATACAGACCTTTTCCCTAAGTGAAAAGGGTCCACAAACTCAATCCAAAAACTCTATTTTTTCAAAATTCAGAGATTGAAGCCTCTCCAAACCCTAGCCCTCTCTAGCCTCTTCAAATCCTAGCCTCCATACACTTAAATCCTAACATCTATACACACTATACACTCAAACACAGACCTCCAAACCCTCCATTGAAGACTCAACGTGCTGCAACTTCAAGGTTCTCAAAGTCCAAGTGAAGCAAAGTAAGCAAAGCAAGAAGAAGACAAGGTAGGCTTTCGATTTACTTTTTATGTAATTCTCCCCTCTCTATTCTTCCTCCAAACTCACTTAGGTTTTCTTCTATTTTAATCCCCCATCTTCTACCTCCCTTTCTTGCATGCTTGAAACAAGGGACTCTATGATTCATGTCTAGGAAAAATATTTGAAGGTCACCGTGTCAGGGGCTTTCTTCAAATTCGACTCTTGATGGTGTGGGTTCGGCCCCCTTGATTATGTGGTGAAGCCTAGCCTTGTATAATCACGACCCTTTTGCATTATGCATATCATATTTATACATCTATTCAAAATTGTTTTCAAAATTGTTTTCAAACTTGCATCAAAACTCTTTTTCAAAACTTGCGTTCAAAATCTTCTTTTCAAATTTGTTTTTAAAATCACAATCATAAAGTGATTCTAGCCATTCTATGATTATGGTTGTTTTAGAAAAGTGTTATATTAGTTATAACTATCAAGGTCCAAATTTTTGGGTGTAAACCCTACATTGTTTTTATCAAAACCATAATCTTAAGATGATTCTAACCATTCCATGGTTAGGATTGTTTTAGGAAAGTGTGATATTCAATGTAATCATTATGGTTCATATTTTAAATCTTTGTTGTTTTCAAAATCACATCCCTAGAATGGTTCTAAACTTTTCGTAGTTAGAATCGTTTTAGGAAAGTGAGATATTTAAAAGATTTTCAAAAGTCCATATTTGAACCCTTTTTCAAAATTGCTTTTCAAGTTCTGTTCCAAAAACTCTCTTCAAAAATCTACTTTCTAAAAACTCCTTTCAAACACCTTTCTAAAAACTCTCTTCAAACTTTTTTCCAAAAACTCTCTTCAAAAAATCTACTTTTTAAAAACTCTCTTTAAAACTTCTTTCCTAAAAACTCTCTTCAAAAGATCTACTTTGCAAAAACTCTTTATCTTAGAGTCCAAGTTAAGCCTTAGATTTCATGGTTAGGAAACTCTAGTTCTCTTTTCTAAAAACATGCCTTCCTCTTTTGCTTCAAATCATAAATTTTCCAAACCTCTATTTTTTACATCAAATCATATGTTTTCAAAACTTATTTTCCACCCAAATTATAGATCTCCAAGTCCAAAATTTTTTAAACTCAACATTTCCAATTCCATGCCAAATCCAATCTTCCAATTTAAGAAACTAGATCAAATCTTCCAATTTAGGAACCCAAATCAAATCCCCCAATTTAAAAAACCAAATCAAATCATCTAATTTTTGGAAATAAAATCTAATCTTCTACTTTAGGAAATAGGAATCAAATCTTTCCTGATTCAAACCTTTCCTAATTCCGACCTTTCCAAATTTTAATTTATCAAATCTTTCCAAATTCTAAATCTTTCCAAAGTTCAAATCTTTCTAAATTCAAAACTTTCTAAAACTCGAAACTTTCTTAAATCCAAAACTTTCCTAATTGAACAACTTTCCTAATTTGAAAACTTTCCTAAAATGGAACTTTCCTAATTCAAAGCTTTCGAAAATCGAATCTTTCCTATACCTTAGCTTTCTAAATTCTTTCAAGTCAAATGATCAAAGTCAAATCTTTACAAGTCTTTCCTAAGTCAAGTGTTTCTAAATCCAATCAAATTTCTTTCCAAATCTTTCTTAAGTTCAACTTTCCTAATTCTAAGTTTTCCAAAACGAAAACTTTCTTTAATCAAACCTTCAAATCTAAATCAAATCTTTCCAATTCGACTATATGCTCCAACCTTAGGTTATCGAAACCTTAGAATACATAAAACCTAGTTCAACCCTAACCCTAAAGTTAGGAAGTTTTAACTCTTTTCTAAGACTCTTTCTAAACTAAGTTGATTTTCTAACTTTAACCAAAGTTAAAATGTTTTCAAAACTCAACTCTTTCTTTTCCAAATCAAGTCAAAGTCCTCTTTCAAAGTTCAAACCCTTTTTCAAGTTCAATTCTAAGTCTAAGTTCAATTTCAAATCTTATATTCCAAGTTCAAATCAAACCCTTTTTTCAAATCAAACTCTTTTTGAATCAAATCTTTTCAAATTAAACTTTTCAAAAATCTTAAAGTGTTTAATTTTAATCCGACTCTTGTCCGAACTACGACTGACCTGATTCCTAACAAAGGAATTCATAGCCAACCCTCATGGGTGCGGTCACAACCTTTTTCAAATCTCCAATTCTATAATAATTTTCAAGTCTCCAATTCCATAATTTATTTCCAATTTTGAATTTCTAAAACCTTCTTTCAAACTTCAAATCTTTTTTTTCAAATCTATTTTCAAAATCAAATCTACTTGTCAAATCTATTTTCAAAAATCATATTCTTTTTTTGCACTTGCATATCATGCATCATGTCAAATCTCTTTTAAAAATTCTTTTCAAAGTGGATATAGTTGGACAATGGCCAAATTGAATATTCTAAATGAGTGAATCTAGGGTGAATACACAGGTAAGTACCGCAAGGGCAGAGTAGGGTGATAATCTTAGGATATCTTCCCTACACGTAACCAACCTCCAAACCTAGAATCACTGTTTTCAAAGACGAAAATGGAGTTATTTTCAAAAATGGCTTACATATTTTCAAAGGTTGCCAAACAATCTATTTTCTAAAAAAAACCCTTCCTCGAGGAAGTTTTCAAAACCTTTTCAAAAACCCTAAGTTTAATCTTCGGATTGTACTTAGTTTTAGGTGATCTAACTCACCTTAATCAAGTTAGGTGGCGACTCTAAATCTTTTTCAAAAGCCCTTAATCAAATCAACTTCTAATTCAAACCTAGTCGCACTCGTCCTTCTAGGAGGATGAGTTCTAACGAGAGAGTACTGTGTTTTTTCCACTTGTGCGTATTTTTTCTAAGGTGCGAAAAATTAGGGCATGACATGGCGCCAAGCCAATAAATGGCCTGGCACCACTCCTAGTGGCGCCAAGGTTAAAATTGCACCGGCATAACTACAACAGGCACTAATTTATGTTTTAATTGCCTATAAATACAGACCCACCGCCAGCGTAAAAAGGGTTCATTGAAAATAGAGCTCGAATTTTCTCAAAGCCCTAATTCTCTCAAGCCTTCTCAAACCTCAACCTTTATACACTCAAACCCTAGCTTCCATACATCCTATACACTCAAATACAAGTCTTAAAACATCCATTGAAGATCAAGTGATGCATCTTCAAAGCTTTCAAAGTTCAAGTCAAGTAAAGCAAATAAAACAATCAAAGTAAGAAAAAGACAAGATTGGTTTTCTATTTACCTTTATGTAATCCCCCACCCACTCGGGTTTTCTTCGATTTGAATCCCCATCTTTTATCTCCTCTTATTGCAAGCTTGAAATAAGGGACTCCTTGATTCATGCATAGGAAGGTTGTTGAAGGTCACTGTGTTGGGGGCTTTCTTCAAGTTCGACCTAAGACATTGTGGGTCCGGCCCCCTTGATTATGTGGTGAAGCCTAACCTTGTATGTTCACGACCCTATTGAATTGTGGTCATCATATTCATGCATTGCATTCAAAGTTGTTTTCAAACTTGCATCAAAGTTCTCTTTCAAAACATTCATTCAAAATCTCTTTCTTTCAAACTGGTTTTCAAAATCACACTCCTAGGATAATTCTAGCCATTCTGTGGTTAGGGTTGTTTTAGGAAAGTGTTATATTCAATATGATCATCAAGGTCCAAATTTTGGGTGTAAACCCTAAATTATTTTTCTCAAAATCACAATCCTAAAGTAATTCTAGTCATTCCATGGTTAGGGTTATTTTAGGAAAATGTTATATTCAATGTGATTATTATGGTCCATATTTCAAACCCTATTTGTTTTCAAAATCACAACTCTAGAATGGTTCTAATCTTTTCATGGTTAGAATCGTTTTAGTAAAGTGAGATATTCCAGAGACTTGCAAAAGTCCATATTCAAACCTCTTTCTAAATCTACTTCTTAAAAACTCTTTTCAAAGATCTACTTTCCCAGAACTCTTTGTCTTGGAGTCTAAGTCAAGCCCTAGAATACATGATTAGGAAACCCTCATTCCTTTCTAGAAATCATGACTTTCTATTTTCTACATCAAATTATAGATTTCTAAAAACCCTTTTTTCACCAAATCGTAGATTTTCAAAACTCAAACTTTCAAATTTCATGTCAAATCAAATCTTTCAATTTTGGAACCAAATCAAATCCTCTATTTTTGGAAACAAAATTCAATCTTCTATTTTAGCAAATACAGATCAAATCTTTCCTAATTTCAAACTTTTGAATCTTTTCTAATTTCAATATTTCCTAATTCTAGTTGTTCCTAATTTCGAAACCTACTTTTTTCAACCTCAACTTTTCAAATTCAGTGTTTCTTAATTCAAACCCTTTCAAATTTCAAATTAAAATCTTTCTAGTTTCAAAAACTTTCCAAATTCAACTCTTTCCAAAAGCAACACTTTCCTTAAATGGAACTTTCATTATTTAAAACTTTCCTAAAATGAAATTTTCCTAATTTGAAACTTTGTTAATTAAAAACTTTCATAAAATCTAACTTTCTAAAATTGAACCTTTCTATTTCAAGTGCATATTTCAACCCTAGGTTGTATAAACCCTAGGAGGCAATAGCTCTAGTCTAACCTTAACCCTAAGTTAGGAAGCTTCAACTCTTTTCTAATACTCAAGTCCAAAACCAAGATGGCTTTCAAGCTTCAATTCAAGTCAAGGTGATTTCAAAGCTCAATTCAATCTTTCCAAAATAAGTTAAAGTTAAATTTCAAATCAAAGTTAAATTTCCAATCTTCAAATAAAAGTTCAATTTCAAATCTTATAATCAAACTCTTTTCAAATCAAACTTTTCAAAGGCCACAAAGTGTCTTTTCAAATAAAAAAAGATCTCAAAGTGTCTTATTTCAATCGAACCCTGAATCTGAACTACGATTGACTTGATTCCCAACGAAAAGATACGTAAGCAATCCTCAAGGGTGCGGTCACAAACTTTTTCAAGTTTTCGATTCCCACGATCTCTTTCAAACTTTAAATCTTTTCTTCAAATTTATTTTCAAAATCAAATCATTTTCCTGCACTTGCATTTCATGCATCATCTCAAATCTCTCTTCTAAAATTCTTTTCAAAGTGGATATAATTGGATAATGGATAATCGAAAATTCTAACTGAGTGAACTTAGGGTGATAAAACATGTAGGTACCACAAGGGCGGGATAGGATGGTCGACTAGTGCATCTTCCTTATACGAAACCAACCTCCGAACGTAGAATCACTGTTTTTGAAAGACCAAAAAGGGAGTTATTCTCAAAAAGAGCTTAAATATTTTCAAAGGTTGCCAAACAACCTGTTTTCTCCAAAAACCCTCTTTTAAGAAAGTTTTTCAAAACCCTTTTTAAAAACCTTAAGTTTCATCTTCGGATTGCACTTAGTTTTCGGTGACCTAACACACCTTAACAAAGTTAGGTGGCGACTCTAAACTTTTTCAAAAGCCTTTATTCAAGTCAATTTCTAATTCAAACCTAATCACACTTGTCCTTGTAGGAGGACGAGTTCTAACAAGAGAGTATTGTGTTTTTCTCACTTGTTTTTTTCCGAGTGTGAAAAATCGGGGCACGACAGTTGGTAACTCCACTGGGGACGCTTAGAAGGTTAGGCCATTATCGTGTCTCTTCACCCTTCACTCATCTAGAATTTTTGATTAATTTGTCCAATTCGATCCACTTTAAATTTTTTCAAAATTAGTCTTTTCAAAGATGTTTTAAAAAACGTGCCATCACTTGCATTCAATTCATATTCAATCATTCTATCATGCATTAAGTTTGCCATCACGGTACTGACTTTGTGTTTTTGCTTTTGTAGGTGGACCTTTATTCACATTTTATTTTATGTCATATTCATTACCATGTATGTCATGAATGAATAGGACGGAATGGACAGGATGGATGGGAGTTATTGGGCTCTTTCCTCCATTTTTCAAAATTCCACACACACACTGCACGTGCACTTGCTTTTGTATATTTACATTCTTACCTAGTTACGACCGTTCTATTTAGAAGGGGGAATGGTATATTGGTTATGGGCGGATGTTGTGTCAGTTCTTAGCTTACGACCTGTTGATGGTTCCCCCGCTCAGATCACTAACTGATAATGGCACCACCTTGGGCAATGGGCCTAGGTTTGAAGATCTAGGAACCAAGCCTTCTTAGGAAGCATTAGTAAACCCTTAAGCTTACGCTCATGTAGAAACCATGCATAGCCGAACCTCTGCCAGATTTAAGACACGCACGTCAATTTCAAAACCATGGAGGAAAGGGCGACCATTTTACTTTCCTTTGCTCTTATCTATTCCTGCTATTATACTACTTGTATAATGTTCATGCATTCATATTCGCTTTCTTATTGCATTCTCTCTCCCTATACTCTTGTGTACATGTACATGCATTCAAAGCTTCATTTCAAGATGAGAGTTCGAAAGAAACTCAAGTCACTGTATTCTCATGCATATGATCAACCTGTAGAGAGTGACACCAAGATCACTCTCCTTTGCATTAAACCTACCAAAAACATAGGGGTTCCCACCCAACCTTAAGGACTCATAGCATACATTTCAAGTCATTCCATAAAGAGAGGCGGCCCTAATCCCTCTATGCTCACAAAGACAGGGTTGCCAAGAAAACAAGGGGCAACCAAAAAGTAAGGTCTCTCAATGACCTCCTCAATACCAAACTCAAAAAAGGCAAATCTGAAGATCTAAGAGTAGTTTAGGATTTTAAATGTAAAAGTAGATAGGCGAAAGTCCCAAGAAAAATGTTTCCCCTCCCTCTATTACAGTGTACTTCAATTGCATATACTCAAGCTCGAATTCAGTTCATAGGTTACTACATTTTCTTTATTTCCATGAATGAATGTATGAATGATTCTAGACACAAGTATGGTATTTGCATACAGAGGCAGCCCCCTATCTCTAAAAAGTGAGCAAAAAAAAACATCATATTTAGTCTCCCCCTTAAAATAGGGGGGCTCCTAGGACATGCATTGCACAAAAACTCTCAAATCAAGGCACTAACTTCTCTTTTGTTTCATGTCTTCTTTTCTCTCTCCCATCTCCTAAGGCCAAGAACACAAAAGGTTGAAGCAAGGACAAAAAGGGGGTCTTCTAAAAGTCACTTATTTACTGCTATAATGTTTATTCACATATCTACGGCTATTCTGTGCATGCATTGATATCCATTCCAAGATAAGAGTTCCAAGAAACTCAATTCATCGCATTCTCATGCATTTAATCAACCGTAGAGAGAAATGAGTAATCCAATCTCATGTTAATCGAACCTACCAAAACTCCTAAGAGTTCCTCAACCGTAAGGATTCATGGCATGCATAGAACCATGTCTCAAGAGGGGCCCAAATCCCTTTCTGTTTGTAGAGCTGAGATTGCCCAAACTGAGAATCATCAACGGGCCCTAGCCGAAGAGGTATTGTATTGCATAATAGGGGTAAAACCCCACCTCTAAATGGACTCATCATCTAGCTTCCCTCAAAGAAGGAACCTCCATAGGGCATACATTACATAAAACCTCCAGCTTTGTATACTAACTGCATTTTATTTTTATTTTTATTTTTCCAAGTCAAAGAGCACAACTGAACTCAAAGAAACCCTCTAGCATCCCACCCAATTTAAACTCATGTAAGGATGAGCCCAGTTATTGGAAGAGGCCTAACCTACATTGAAGAGTAAGAAGGATTGGCAATCTATCT
This sequence comes from Euryodendron excelsum, assembly GCA_033060915.1. Classification (NCBI taxonomy): domain Eukaryota; kingdom Viridiplantae; phylum Streptophyta; class Magnoliopsida; order Ericales; family Pentaphylacaceae; genus Euryodendron; species Euryodendron excelsum. The sequence continues at coordinate 42,037,424 of CM065380.1, read as the reverse complement.
ACAAGAAGTTACCTCTATGCCATGTCACAACAATCACCATCTATGCGGAAGAAGACTTCACAGTTTACAAAGTTCTGTCAGTCCCATGCATTGCCACAACAGAACCCTCCAACTTCCTAGCTTTTAAACGCATGTCAACTGCCAAAAAAGATTCGGCTCATTCCAGTCATTGGACGGTTGAGAACATGGTGTCTAACCACCTCAACAGTAGAGGCTTCCAACATGGGGAAAGAACTAGGGGCACAGCTATAGGGCGATCTTCATCTGCAACAATTCAACGATTAGCATCATACTCGTAGGATGGGATATTGTCCCTCTCCAATGGAGACTAAGTAAAAGGGTCAGCCCAAAATCCAACCATTAAGTAGCAAACAGCAATCAACAATCTACCATCCCTGTAAATCAGTTCAAATCCCAGAGGAGTCATTATCAAGATTGTTCCAAAAAAAAAATGCCTCGACCCTATGCACTGATCCTTCAACATCAACTTATCTTCCTAAAGCAGCAAAGTTGGTAAATTGGATCGCCTTTCATATTCTCAGACCCTAAAGGCCTTAGTAAAGCCTACAAGAGGAACCCTTTGAGTTTAACTTATCAAAGTATTATGTAAATATCAAGTACATAACGGGCTAATCTGAAATAAATGACTCTTGATCATGAAATGTTTTATTTGTCATGCTAAAACTTTTTTCTGAAAAATAAAACTTGCAAGGTATCTAAAACTTGGCATCTTTTGACCCTAAAGACTCCTAGAGGTTCTCTACATATTCAGCATCCTAGAGCCTATCATCTCAGACAATGCAAGCAGTGGCACAATGGCAAAGCTCTGCCATAGTTCAAAGATCAGTCACCATAACTCAGGACCTTCCACAACCAAAAGAAGCTGTTGAAGCAATAGGATAAAAACATCAAGAAGATCTTTCACACTATACTCAGCCATAGTGTTGCACAACAGCTGCCCTATCATATACAAAATCACCATCACAGTCTCGCCTGGGGCAACACCACTAGTTTACCGTGACGAGGCAATTCTTCTAGCCAAAGTAGAACTCCCTCTCTCTATCTTTGGGGAAACTCAGATCACTAGAGTGGTATGATCATCGTTGAGCGTGGTAGTCATCCACCATCTCTAGATACTTTAGCAAAAAAGTCAAGCCTCGTCATTTCCAACCTAGCAGAAAACCAGAAGCAAAGTTCAACACCAACTACAATGGTCCATCCTGAGTTCACAATGCAGTGACAAAAAGAGCATTGATCCCAACACAGATGGACAGAAAGGTCTTCCCGGCATCCACCAACTCAAATTAGGTAAAGCACTACTATGTGTAATTAGAAATTTTGTCAGAACACTGATAGCAATGATTGAAATGAAGAGAGACCCTCAATTCCTCTACCATACAGTTAAAAGGATCCCTTTACAAAACCCAGTTGAGATGATTACTTTCCTTCAAAAAACCTAACCTAATGATCACCGCCTACAATGGCTTGAGACAGAGTAAATAGAATAAGGAAAATAAATAGTGGATATAAGTTTAAGGAGTGCCCAAGAGAGAAACCAGACTCACATTCAAACTGACACAGAAAAATTCAAGACTAAACTATCTTTCCAGACTTAATCTAGTCAATCAATCGCTTTGCGGGCCCACCAGGCCTAATAGAGGCAAAATGACTAAAATACCCTTAGCGTATTACTCGGTCCAATTCTAATTGGCATGTCTTCCTAAAGATGGAAAATCCATATTTCAACTTCAATTCTAGTTCCAATTCTAATCCAAACTAGTCAAACTTAATCCGGCACGTCTTTTGAGAAAACTGATCCCTCAGACGGTAAGTGCCTACTAGCTCACTCCGGTGAAAAAAAACCAGACTGCTCCTTAAGCCCTTTTGGCATGCTTCTCGAGAAAGTACCTAAGTCCTTAGAGCGGTAAGTCCACCCTTTCAAGATTTTTCCAATGACAATCCGGTATGTTTGAGTACCTTCCAGTTGGTTTTGGATCAATTCTGAGACCATCCGGTCAAAATGACCATTTTACCCCTAGGCATCCGATCGCCTCGGGAAACCACACCAGCTCTAGGTATCAAACCGGTTAACTTCTGAAGATGCTTCTAATAGTATTCTCAACCTTCCAACACGTTTTCATATCATTATAAGTCTATTCCGGTAAGCCCGGGGAAATATGACTGTTTTGCCCCTAGTGGGTAGATCTCCTTTTTACAACCGCACGGGCTCTGGGTATCAAACCAGTAACCCCTTGAAACACTCTCGATAGTGTTTCTAACCTTACAGTCTCCTTACGAGTCGCTCTGGGTCCATTTTGGTGTTTTTCTGGTTCAAATGACTATTTTGCCCCTGATGGGTCGATCGGCCTTTTCAAATATTACAGCATTGATTCTTAAGTTCGTTACCTCCGGGACACTCTTTCAAGGGTTTCTGTCTATCCCCAGCCTTCCAGATCATTCCTGGACCTTCCAGAGTCACTCCTAATGGAGCCAAGCTAAAAATTACATGAAAGTCACTAGGACAAGCGCCCAAATCTTTTGCCTTGCGTCCCAAGGTTCAAAAGATACATTTTTTCCCGCCTTAAAACTTTCCTATATGGCCAGCACCACTAGTAGTGGTACCAAACTAATAAATGACCTAGTGCCACTCCTAGTGGTACCAAGGTTAAAATTGCACTAATGCCAATACAACAGGTGCCAGTTCATATTTCAATTGCCTATAAGTACAAACCCTCCGCCTGCGTAAAAAGGGTCTTCAAACTCAATCTAGAAACTCTATTTCACTGAAAACAAAGCTCGAATTCTCTCAAAACCCTAATTCCCTTAAGCCTCCTCAAACTCTGGCCTTCATACACTCAAATCGTAGCTTCTATACATCCTATACACTCAAATACAAGCCTCAAAATATTTATTGAAGATTAAGTGTTGCATCTTCAAAGCTCTCAAAGTTCAAGTCCAACAAAGCAAACAAAGCAATCAAAGCCAGAAGAAGACAAGGCTGGTTTTCTATTTACTTCTATGTAATCCCCCTCTCTCTTCTATCTCCTAATCCACTTGGGTTTTCTTCTATTTTAATCCCCATCTTCTACCTCCTCTTCTTGCATGCTTGAAACAAGGGACTCCTTGACTCGTGCTTAGGAAGGATTATTGAAGGTCACCATGCTGGGGGCTTTCTTCAACTTCGACCTAAGACGATGTGGGTCTGGCCCCCTGATTATGTGGTGAAGCCTAACCTTGTATGTTCACGACTCTATTGCATTGTGGTTATCATGTTCATACATTGTATTCAAAATTGCATTCAAAGTTGCTTGCAAACTTGCATCAAAGTTCTCTTTCAAAACGTGTATTCAAAATCTCTTTTGTTCAAACCGATTTTCAAAATCACGCTCCTAGGATGATTCTCGCCATTAAGTGGTTAAGGTTGCTTTTTAAAAGTATTATATTCAATGTGACCATCAAAGTCCAAATTTTGTGTGTAAACCCTAAATGTTTTTCATCAAAATCACAATCTTAAAGTGATTATGGCCATTCCATGGTTAGGATTGTTTTAGGAAAGTGTTACATTCAATGTGATCATTATGGATCATCTTTCAAACCCTATTTTTTTTCAAAATCACAATCGTAGAATGGTTCTAATCTTTTCATGGTTAGAATCATTTTAGGAAAGTGAGATATTCAAGGGACTTACAAAAGTCCATATTCAAACCTCTTTCCAAAGTTTAAATCTTTCTTATTTCAAAAAATTTTCAAATTCAAATCTTTCCAAAATCAAAACTTTCCTTAAATAGAACTTTCATAATTCAAAACTTTCCTAATTTGAAACTTTCTTAATTTGAAATTTTCCTAAAATCTAACTTGCTAAAATCGAACCTTTCTATTTCAAGTGCATGTTTCAACCCTAGGTTGCATAAACCCTGGGAGGCAAAAGCCCTAGTCCAACCGTAACCCGAAGTTAGCAAGCTTCAATTCTTTTCTAAAACTCAAGTATAAAACCAAGATGGTTTTCAAGCTTCAATTCAAGTCAAGGTGATTTCAAAGCTTAATTCAATCTTTCCAAAATAAGTTCAAGTTCGATTTCAAATCAACGTTCAATTTCCAATCTTCAAATCAAATTTTAATTTCTAATCTTCTAATCAAACTCTTTTCAAATCAAACTTTTCAAATAAAACAAGACCTCAAAGTGTCTATTTTCAATCGGACCCTGACTCCGAACTACGACTGACCTAATTCCTAACAAAGGGATACGTAAGTAATCCTCAAGGGTGGGGTCATAACCCTTTTCAAGTTTTTAATCTCACAACCTTTTTCAAGTTTTCAATTCTCACGATCTCTTTCAAACTTTAAATCTTTTCTTCAAATCTATTTTCGAAATCAAATCCTTTTCCTGCACTTGTATGTCATGCATATCTCAAATATCTCTTCTAAAATTCGTTTCAAAGTGGATATAAATAGACAATGGATAATTGAATATTATAATTAAGTGAACCTAGAATGATAAGACATGTAGGTGCTACAAAGGCGAGATAGGGTGATAGCCTAATGCATCTTCCCTATACATAACCAACCTCTAAACCTAGAATCACTGTTTTCGAAAGACCAAAAAGGGAGTTATTTTCAAAAAGGGCTTAACTCTTTCTAAAGGTTGCCAAACAACATGTTTTCTCTAAAAACCCTCTTTTGAGGAAGTTTTTCAAAACCTTTTTCAAATACCTTGAGTTTAATCTTTGAATTGCACTTAGTTTTAGGTGATCTAACTTGCCTTAACAAAGTTAGGTGGCGGCTCCAAACATTTTCCAAAAGCCCTTATTCAAGTCAATTTCCAATTCAAACCTAGTCGCACTTGTCCTTCTAGGAGGACGAGATCTAACAAGAGAGTACTGTGTTTTTCTCACTTGTGTTTTCCCGAGTGCGAAAAATCGAGCACGATAGCAACCGCATCCTTGTCAAACTCTAATGACATCATTCTCGAAGATCAATCATCTCCAATCACCTTAAACCAATGTCCCGGGGACCACATCCCTGTCAAAACTCCGGCGATATCATCATAGAGATCATTCATCTTTAATAACCTTAAACTGGAGTCCAGGCGACTGCATCCCCGGTCGAACTATGATGAAATCGTCCCAAATATTAGTCATCTCTGATCACCTTAAAGTAAAGCTCAAGCAACTACATCCCAGTCAAACTCCGATGACAACTTAAGCCAGAGTCCAAGCAACCACATCCCTATCTCTCCTTAGTCGTAGTTAATTAGAAACAAGCGATCTGATTAACCATAACTATTAAACAATCCAGGATAAGCACTCAGGGTTTAATCTAATAGTAGCCTTAAGAATTAGAGAAATCAATGAAACTAAATAACACAAGCAAACGCGGTTGCATTTAATTTAGTCGAATGTCCTTCCTAAGATCTAACAATTCTTGACGCAGTAGTCCATTAAATCTTAGTTGCTTCGCAAATCAGAGAAATCAAACAATTATGGATTTGATATCTAATCCAGCAGTAGATTGCAATGATTAATAAACTAGTAGGCCTCCTAGTGATTAAACAAGACAATCATGAAAATAGGCACAGAAGAACATCTGATACTCAAAGCATAAATCAAATAATGAAAACAAATTAGATCTCACAGTTTATTATTAATTCTGAGGTTTTTGTCTCCTTCGATTAAGATTCAGAGTTTAGCCACGCAGGGCCAAGAAAACAAATCAAATAATGACCTTGAATAATACAAAAAATGTCAACAACCCTAAAAACAAAACAGTCTCAGCTTTTATAGGCTTCTGAAATTCTGCAACTGCGCAAGACCGTTCGAACACCCTTACCACCATTCGAACGCATCGGACTACCATTCAAACGGTGCATCGAAAGCACTTTGAACGGTTAAAATTACTCTCTGTATATTTCGGACACTCTTCGAACCTGAACTTAATGTGCATCCATTTGACATACCGTTCGGACGCATCTACTACCCTTCAAATGCCAATTGGGACCATTCGAACGCTACGTGTATTTTTGCTCAAATTCGTCCTTTTTAAGCTAGGATCCTCTTCCTGGGTATTCCATAGCACACTAAGTCAAAATATAAGAATAGTGAGTATCTTTAGGCACCAAATAAGTGTAAAAGATTAAATATTAAGAGAGAAAAATATGACATTTGCATTCTCATCAAATTCCCCCACACTTAACCTTTGCTTATCCTCGGGCAAAACTCAAACTCACTTTCCTAAGATATCAAAGTCTCAACAAAGAATAACTAAACTCTTCAAAACTTATAACATATCATAAACAACATTCTCAAACAACTCACAATTACCTAGTAAGCCTTTCCACTTAAAGAAGGAGTAAACTGAATATGTAGACCCTCACGAAAATAAACACTCTACTCTCATATGTTTAAAGGGTATGTGTATCGCTCAAATTCATTCCAATGGAAATGATCTACCATAGGCTTGCATATCTTCTCATTCTCCACCACTAGGATCACAGATAAAACACAAATCATAAGGACTTTTCAAGGGTTATAACGGGGTTTAGGATCATGGTGGGAAATATTTGGGAATGTAGCTCAAAAGCCATCGAAACTAGTGGAGCAAAAATGACTCAACTGAAGTTCGAATATATAAGTCATGTAAAACCAATCACTCCATTCAACAGCTTCTGTCTTTGTATAAATCCCATATAAACAGACCCATTTCTTAGAATTTTAGGAGGAATTATGAACATAGATAATTTGTAACATTAAAAGCAATTTCCTCCATCACTTCCCTTCTCTTTTTTTTTTTTTCCTTTTTTTTTCTTTTTTTTTTCAAAATTACATCAACAATGGAACTCATGAATTGAGAATGAAAACATGTTCCTTTTCACCAACTATAGCCCTCCCACAATTCCAGACACCCCCACACTTATTTCTTGCGCACCCATACATATTATAATGATGAACAATGCTCCACTAGCTTTACGGCTTGGGTAAAGGCATTATTTTTTTTTCGGGTTTAAAGCTTTTAATGTGGGTTCACAATAATGACACATCAAGCTCAAAGGGGTTCACAAAGGGAAAATTTAATTACAAGGCCGGCTATTTGGCTTATGTAGCTTATAACAAAGATGGCCTTAATCATGTTCATGTAAGCCTGTGTCAATATGACCTCAAAGAGAATCAAGGCAAGTTCTAGAGAAACAAATCCATGGAAGAATATCTCACAAGAAAGAAAATAGTGACTGATGTGGATTTGTCAGTCTAAAGGTTCAAACTCTCACCAGCTTTTGTCTACCAAATTCAGTCACTCCAATCTCAAGTAAAATAACTAAATTAATTAATTCTAAGTTGGAAGATTACTTATTCAATCATGTTATGAATTCTTCAAGCTTAATTGAATCTCGTTATTATTATTATTATTATTATTTTCAAATATTAGAACACAAAAACACAACCTAAATCCCCTCCCCCACACTTGAAACTTACATTATCCCCAATGTAAAATAAAATGCACAGCAAGGGCGGAAATAACCAATATATAAATGCGAAAATAAGAAAAGAAAAACGAACTTCCTTTGGGTTGCCTCCCAACCAGCGCCTTTGTTTATTGTCGTGGGCTCAACTCAATGCTTCTTTCTTCAATCCGTATAAATTGGATCCTCAAGGTCTAGTTTCTCCACATTCTCGACTTGGAAACCTTCATAGAAATGCTTAAGTCGATGGCCATTCACCTTGAACACTTTGAAAGTGGCTAAGCTTTCAATTTCAACTGCACCATAAGGAAAAACATTAGTAACAAGAAAAGGTCCAATCCAACGAGAATGCAACTTACCTGGAAACAAACGAAGCTGAGACTAATATAGAAGGACTTTCTAACCAACTTTAAACTCCTTCCTAGAAATCATCTTGTCATGAAAAGCTTTCATCTTTTTCTTATAAATCCTTGCACTCTCATAAGCATCATTGCTAATTTCCTCTAACTCTTGGAGTTGTAATTTTCTATATTCTCCATTTTCATCCATCTTCATGTTAAAACTCTTGATAGCCCATTAAGCTTTGTGTTCTAACTCAACTGGTAAGTGGCACGGTTTCCCAAATACCAATCGATAAGGTGACATACCAATGGGCGTTTTATATGCAGTTCTATACGCCCACAAAGCATCACCTAAGCGCAAACTCCAATCTTTTCTACTTGGATTGACCGTTTTTTCAATGATGGACTTGATCTCTCGATTCGACACTTCTACTTGTCCACTACATCTTGTCCATCAAGTTCAAAAACTTCATGTGCTAAAGAATCAATCACATCAATAGAATAAACAGGATTATCATCACAAGGGTATTGCATGGCATCATAAATATTAAACTTAACAATTTCACCATCAAATTCCATGGTGAGTGTGCCACTATGAACATCCATCTTGGTCTTAGATGTCTTTAAAAATGGTCTTTCTAACAAAATAGGGGCATTTTGGTTTCCATTTTCCATATCAAGCACATAAAAATCAGCAAGAAAAACCAGATCATTAACTTATACAAAAACATCCTCAACTACACCCTTAGGATAGGCATTAGATCTATCAGCCAATTGAATCACAACACTAGTTTTATTCAAAGGTCCAAGTTTCAAAGAAGTATATATAGAATATAGCATGACATTAATAAAAGCTCCTAAATCTATCATGGCCTTCTCAAATCTAGTGTTACCTGTCGTACAAGGGATAGTAAACATACCTGGATCCTTGCACTTCGCAAGGAGTTTTTTTTTGAATAACTGCAGAAACATTCTCTCCTTCTCTCTCCTTCTCAGATCCCTTAAGTTTCTGTTTCCTCTTAATTGTACACAATTCCTTAAGAAATTTAGCATAACGAGGTACTTGTTTAATAGCATCTAAAAGTTGAATATTTACCTCGCATCTATGAAAAGTGTTATATAAATCTTTAGTTTGCTCATCGCTTTTAGATTCTGCTAAAGCCTGAGGAAAAGGAGGTACAGGTTTATAATCAAAAAGAGGCGAAAACTTTCGCTTAGGTACATTATCGTCATTGGGAACATTCTCGTCTATTATGACGTTTTTCTCCTTTTCTTGATCCGACGATGCAGGGGCTGCCTTTACTAGAATCTCAACCTCTTTACCACTTCTCAAAACGATTGCACTTGCATTTTCTCTTGGATTTACTATCGTTTGAGAGGGTAATTTTTTCAAACTTTGGACTTTTAGCCGACTAACTGTGGTTCTCATCTGGCTCATTTGATTGTCCAGACTTTGAATACTGGCCCTCATCTCTTATTGAAATTGTTTTGTCTCCTGTTTAAATTGTAAAGTATTAATGGCAAGAGACTTAACAATATCTTCTAAAGACATACCTAAATTAGAAGTTTGGCCCGGTTGTTGTCTAGGGGGGTATGGTTGCTTATATTGCTGGTAACTTGGCCGGTTTTGAATCATAGGTTGATTCACTTGTGAATTCCCATAGCTAAGATTGGGGTGATCTCTCCATCCTAAGTTATACGTGCTCGAATATGAATCATACTTTCTTTATGGTTGGCTAGCGAAACCACCTGCTGCATTCACTTGCTCAATGGGCTCCTCTTGAAGAGTTAGACACATATCGATTGGATGCCCTGCTACTGAACAAATTCCATAAGCCTTCGCCGTTTGCATATTACCTACAGCCATTTGACGAACAAGGGAAGTTAGACTCGTAATTTGTTGTTCAATGGAGGAAATATTTACCTCATTGACATGCTTAGGTGAATGGTCAAGTCTAGTGCCAATTTGTTAAGCATTGGCCGCTATATTCGTAATCAAATTTCTAGTGGCATCGAGACTTTTATCCACCAAAGTGTAAGCACCCCATTTTTGACCGCTCGGCAGTCTACACTCCGTCCAGACTTGTTTTCAAGTCATTATGGACATATTCCAATCGAATCCAATCCTCTAGTCCAAATTCCGTCTTTCCATCGCTTCGCGGGCCTGTCAGGCCCAAATAGAGGCAAAATGACCAAAATGCCCTTAGGGGCATTATCCTTTCTTATTCCAATTCCAATCCCCCTCTCGAGACAGTTTATTCCTCGAGACGGTCCAAGTAGTAAAACTACTCACAAAACCGTCAGAGTGGCGGAAACACTCAAAAAACCGTCAGAGTGGCGGAAACACTCACAAAACCGTCAGAGTGGCAAAAACACTCACAAAATCATCAGAGTGGCAGAAACACTCACAAAACCGTTAGGGTGGCGAAAACACTCACAAAACCGTCAGAGTGACGGAAACACTCACAACACCGTTAGAGTGGCGGAAACACTCAAAACCCAGGCACGTCTCTTCGGAGTTAGTAAGACCCCTTTCCAATCCCTCTCTCGAGATAGTTTATTCCTCGAGACGGTTCCAATCCAGGCACGTCTCTTCGGAGACGATAAGACCCCTTTCCAATCCCTCTCTCGAGACAGTTTATTCCTCGAGACGGTCCGAGTAGCAAAACTACTCACACAACCGTTAGAGTAGCGGAAATACTCACAGAGCCGTCCGAGTAGCGGAAATACTCAACCGTTAGAGTAGCGGAAATACTCACAGAGCCGTTAGAGTAGCGGAAATACTCACAGAACCGTTGGAGTAGCGAAAATACTCATAGACCCGTTAAAGTAGCGGAAATACTCACAAAACCGTTAGGGTAACGGAAATACTCCCAAATCATCAACCCCGTCCGAGTAGCGGAAATACTCTCAAATCATCAACCCCGTTCGAGTAGCGGAAATACTCAACCCCGTCCGAGTAGCAGAAATACTCAACACCTAGGTCAATACCCATGTTTGTTAGCTCACTTCGGTGAAAAATAACCAGACTACCCTTAGGGCCTTTTCCAAGACTTTTCGGTCAAGATGACCATTTTGCCCCTAAGCATCCGAATGCCTCGGGAACCACACCGGCTCTGGGTATCAAACCGGTAATGTCTCGAGAATACTTTTTATAGTGTTCTCGAATTTCCTTTACCTTTCCGGACCATTCCGAGTCAGTTCCGGCCAACCCGGTACAAAATGACCGTTTTGCCCCTGGAGGGCCGGTCTCCTTCTTCAACCACACCGGCTCTGGGTATCATACCGGTAATAACTCGGGAACACTTTCTATAGTGTTCTCAACCTTCCTTTACCTTTCTGAACGATTCCGAGTCAGTTCCGGCAAACCCAGTACAAAATGACCGTTTTGCCCCTAGTGGGCCGGTCTCCATTTCCGACCACGCCGGCTCTGGGTATCAAACCGGCAACCTCTGGGAACATTCTAAATAATGTTTCCAGATCCCAATTCTTCTTTCGGGACAGTTTGAGTCTGTCCCGGCAGTTTTCCGGTCCGATTGACCGTTTTGCCCCTAAAGGCTCGGTCAACCTTTCCGATACATCCAATCCTCACTTTTCAAGTCAAATACCTCCAGGACACTATTTTAAGTGTTCCTGCTCCTTTCCGGCCTTCCGGGTCACTCCCGGCTCCTTCAAATCATTCCCGGACTTTCCAGAGTCACTCCTAGTGAAGCCAGGCTAAAATTTACATGGTAGTCACTAGTACAGGCGCCCAAATCTAGTCAAAGATACGTTGCTTGCTGACCTTAATTGTTTCCTAAATGGCTGGCGCCACTGCAAGCCAAAAAATGGCCTGGCGCCACTCCTAGTGGCTCCAGTATAAATTTTGCCCTGGCGCCACTGCAACAGGCGCCAGGCTTGTCCAACTTCTATAAATACAGAGCCTCGATCAACGTGAAAGGGGTCTGCAAACTTATCCTAGGAATCACACAATTCGATATACAGAGCTTGAGCACCTCCAAAACCCTAGCCTCCCTAGGTTTTCCAAAACCCTAGCCACTATACACAAACCCTAGCCTCCTATACACTCATACACTCTCCTATACACTCATACACTCCCCCATACACTCATACACTAGCCTTCAACCACTCTCTGAAGACTTGAAGAGTAGTCATCCAAAGCTTGAAGACAATCCTTGAAGACTGAAGGTGAAGATCAAGACCGAAGACCGAAGATCGAAGACTGCACGGCGCTCAAAATAAACAAGAAACAAGGTAGGCTTTCTCTTTAATTTTCTGCACTTCCCCCCTCTCTCTTCTCTCTCCAACCCACTTGGGTTTTTTCTATTTTAATCCCCCATCTCTTTCCCGCCCTTTCTTTGCATGCTTGAAACAAGGGGATTCCCGGTCCATGTGTAGGATTGGGCTATTGGAGAGTCACCGTGTCGGGGGCTTTCTTCTAGCCTAACCAAAGACCACGTGGGTCCGGCCCCCTTGATTATGTGGTGAAGCCTTAACCTTGTATGTTCACGACCCCAAATTGCATTGTGCATATCATAGTCTTGCATCTTCCAAAAACCATTTTCAAAGTTGTTTTTCAAAACGTTTTCAAACTTGTTTTCAAAATTGCATCAAAATCTCTTTTTCAAAAACATGTTTTCAAAACCACAATCCTAGGGTGATTCTAGCCTTTCCATGGCTAGGGTTGCTTTAGGAAAGTGTTATATTAAAAGTGGCATTTTGGTCTATATTTTCAAACCTTGTTTTCCAAAACCACTTTCTTAAAGTGGTTCTAGCCCCTTTATGGCTAGAATCGCTTTAGGAAAGTGAGATGTTTTTAATCCTTCTAAACTCTCCCTCTCTTTAAAAATCTCTTCCTAAAAATTTCTTTTTCAACATACTCTCCTAAAACTCTCCTCTCCAAAATGGTTTTCAAAAACTCCCTTTCAAAATCTCTTTTTCAAAAATTCCCTTTCAAAATCTCTTTTTCAAAACTCTCTTTTTCAACTCCTTTCCAAAACTTTCTTTCCTCAAAATTCACTTTCTAAAAACACTCCCTAAAAATCTTTCTAAAAACTCTCCTCCCGGAATCTTCCTTCTAGAAATTCCCCTATAGGATTTTCTTTCTAAACTCTACGTTTCCAAAAACATGCTTTCCAAAAAAACTCCTCCCTAGGATTCCCTTCTAGAAAACCTTCGTTTCCAAAAACGCGTTTTCCAAAAAAAAGAAACTCTTTCCTTAGAGCCCAAACCAAACCCTAGAACCCACAATTAGGAAACCCTAGTTTTCTTTCCAAAAACACAATTTTCAACCTTTGCCCTAAACCTAGGTTTCCAAAACCTCTAGTTTTCACATCCAAACTATACATGTTTCCAAAACCTCTTTTCTACGTCAAAACAACAATTTTCCAAATATAGGGTTTCTAGAATCTCCTTTTCCAAATCCTTGTCAAATCAAATCTTCCCTTTAAGAAACCAAATCCAATCTCCCCGTTTAGGAAACTAGATCCTATTCTCCGTTTTTGGAAATAAATCAAACCTTTCTCTTTTAGAAACCAAATCCAATCCCTTCCTAATCCAAACCTTCCTAATTCCCTACCTTCCTAAACCATATGTTTCCTAAACCTAAACTTCAAATCTTTTCTTAAGTTTCAAAATCCAACTCTTTCCTAATTCGAATTCTTCCTAAACTTCCACTTTCTTAAACCTTAAGTTTCTAAAAACTTGAACATATAAATCTTTCCTAAACTTTAAAACTCAACCTTCAAATCTTTCCTAATTCAACCCTTTCCTAATTCTACCCTCTTTTCAAATCTTAACTTTTCAAATATAAGCTTTCAAACCTTTCCTAAATTCAACCTTTCCTAATTTCAAGACTTTCTAAAATTCAAACTCTAAAACTTTCTAAATCCTAAACTTTCTAAATTTCAAATCTTTCTAAAATTCTAAGCTTCCTAAATTCAAAACTTACTAAATTTAAAACTTTCTTAAGTTGAATCTTTCTAAACCTAGAACTTTCTAAATTCTAAACTCTCTTAAACTTCAAATCTTTCCAAATTTAAGACTTTTCTAAATTCAAAACTTTCTAAATTCAAGACTTTCTTAAGTTGAAACTTCCTTTTTTTCAAACATTTCCTAAATTGAAAACTTTCCTTTTTCAAACCTTTCCCAAAACGAAACTTTTCTTATTTTCAAAACTTCCTTGTTTTCAAAGCTTTCCAAATTCAAAACTTCCCTTTTTCAAAACATTTCTAAATTTAAAACTTTCCGATTTTCAAAACTTTCCTAATTTGCGAACTTTCCTAATCTGAAAACCTTTCCTTTTTCGAAAACTTTCCTAAACCTAAAACTTTCCTAATTTCAAAACTTTCCAAAAATGAAACTTTTCTAATTCGAAACTTTCCTAAATCGAACATTTCCTAATTCAAACATTTCCTAAATCCAACCTTTCCTAATCTCCTAAACCTTCCAAGTCGAGTCAAGCTTTCCCTAAGTCTAGGTTTTCTTAAACCTTCTCTTTTCCAAAACCAAGTCTTTCCAAAATCAATCTTTTCAAATCAAAGTCCAATCTTCTCAACTTCAATTTTCAATCTCCTCTTCTAATTTCAAATCAAATTCAATTCCCAATTCAAATCTTTTTCTTCCAATCCAACCTTCTATTTTCAATCGGACTCCGGTCCGAACTACGACTAACCTGATTCCCCCAAAGGGATACGTAGGCAACCTTCATAGGTGCGGTCACAATACTTTTCAAACTTTCGATTCCACCCTCATGGGTGTGGTTTCCAAAATCTTTCCAAATTTCAAATTCCAATCAATTTTCAAATTTCAATTTCAAAATTTCTATTTTCAAATTCCTATTTCCAAGTTTTCAAAGTTTCCAGTTTCAATTCCATCTTTTCAAATCTATTTTCAAATCAAATCAATTTCTTTTCAAATCAATTTCTATTTTCCAATTCTTTCATCTTGCACTTGCATATCATGCATCATGCTAAATTAGTTTTTCAAACATTGTTTTTCTAAAGTGAATAGGGTTGAACTATTAGTTAATTAAAGACTCTCATAAGTGAATCTAGGGTAGATTGACATGTAGGTACCGAAAGGGCGGGGTAGGGTGATAGCTTAGTGCGTCTTCCCTACACGTAACCAACCTCCGAACCTAGGATCACTGATTTCAAAGACCAAAAGGAGTTAATTTTCAAAAAAGGGCTAAATGTTTTCCAAAGGTTGCCAAACAACCTGTTTTCCTAAAAACCCCTCTCTTGAGGAGATATTTTCAAAAATCGTTTTCAAAAACCCTAAGTGTAGTCTTCGGATTATTCTTAGTTTTTAGGTGACCTAACTCACCTTAATCAAGTTAGGTGGCGACTCCAAATGTTTTTCAAAAGCCCTTTATTCAAACCTATTTTCAATTCAAACCTAGCCGCACTCATTCTTCTAGGAGGGTGAGTTCTAACGAGAGAGTACAGCATTTTTTCCGCTTGGGTGAGTATTCCTCGAGTGCGAAAAATTTGGGCGCGACACAAAGCTCCTCCACTGGCAGCATCAATCATGCCCTATCAGTGGAAAAAAGGCCCTCATAGAAATACTGAATAAGAAGTTGCTCACTAATTTGACAATGGGGACAGTTTGCACATAATTTCTTAAAACGCTCCCAGGATTTGTGTAGGCACTCTCCATTATGCTGTCTTACACCACAAATTTCTTTTCAAATGTTGGCTACCCTTGAAGCTAGGAAATATTTCTCCAAAAATAATCTTTTCATCTCGTTCCATGTGGAAATACTTCCGGAGAGTAGATAATAGAGCCAATCCTTAGTCGAATCCTTTAAAGAAAACGGAAAAGCTCTTAATTTAATTTGCTCTTCAGCCACCCCCATAGGTTTCATACTCATGCATACTACGTGAAACTCTTTCAGATGTTTGTGGGGATCTTCACCTGCAAGACCATGAAAAGTAGGCAAGAGATGTATTAATCCATATTTTAATTCAAAGTTAGTAGGAACATCTAAAGTTGGGAAGGTTATGTACAAGGGTTGTTGATTCAGATTAGGGGCCGCAAGCTCTTTCAAAGTTTGCTTTCCAGCCATGACTTCCTCCTCTCCTAAATCAGAATCCCTAGCAAATAGGGAATCAAGAGCTGGATCGTTCTCTGCAGAATTTCTCTGAGCTTCCCTTCTTGACCTGTGTAAAGTTTTCTCTATTTTGAGATTGCACTGCAAATCACCTTGATTAAAAGATCGAGTTACACTTATAAACACTCAAGGAAACTCTAACCAACCCAGAAAAATAATTCAGAAAAAAATCTAAAGTAATGAAAGTAGGTAAAATATTTTTTTATTTTTGAATGAAATAAAAATCACAAGAAGCACAAAAATTAACTAGAATCACTCCCTGGCAACGGCGCCAAAATGTGGTGTGCTGTCGCAGGCACCCAAAAATAAAACCGCTACCCCAAAAATGTTTTTGTAGTAGTGTGAGTAAGGATCGTTCCCACGGAGAGTGTTCAGTATGCTTTTATGCTATGTGAACTTTGAGAGGGAGGTTTGGCTATAATGAAAACAATTTTAATAATAACTAACAACGGAACAATTCAGATTAAAGTATTGAAATCAATCAAAAGAAGAAACCTTGGCCTAGGTCAACATCCACCATCGGAATTTACAACTGATCATTAATACATTGAATATTCACCATCGAAATTATTTTCCTATCTCTCCTTAGTCGTAGTTAATTAGAAACAAGCAATCTGATTAACCATAACTATTAAACAACCCAGGATAAGCACTCAGGGTTTAATCTAATAGTAGCCTTAAGAATTAGAGAAATCGATGAAACTAAACAACACAAGCATATGCAGTTGCATTTAATTTAGTCGAACGTCCTTTCTAAGATCTAAAAATTCCTAACGTAGTAATCCATTAAATCTTAATTGCTTCACAAATCAGAGGAATCAAACAATTACGAATTTGATATCTAATCCAGCAGTAGTTTGCAATTATTAATAGACTAGTAGGCCTCCTAGCGATTAAACAATACAATCATGAAAATAAACACAACAGAACATCTAATACTCAAAGCATAAATCGAATAATGAAAACAAATTAGATCTCATAGTTTATTCTTAATTCCGAGGTTTCTGTCTCCTTTGACCAAGATTTAGAGTTTAGCCACGCAGAGCTATGAAAACAACTCAAATAATGACCTTGAATAATACGAAAAACGTCAACAACCCTAAAAACAAAACAGTCCCAGCTTTTATAGGCTTCTGAAATTCTGCAATTGCGCAAGACCATTCGAACGCCCTTACCACCTTCGAACGCATCAGACTACCGTTCGAACGGTGCGTCGAATGCACTTCGAACGGTTAAAATTGCTCTCTATATATTTCGAACGCTCTTTGAACCTGAACTTGACCTATAATCGTCTAACGTACCATTTGAATGCATCTACGACCATTTGAACGCCTACTGGGACCGTTCGAACACTCCTTCGAACGCTGTGTGTATTTTTGCTCAAATTCGTCCCTTTTAAGCTAGGATCCTCTTCCTGGGCATTCTACAACACCCTAAGTCAAAATATAAGAATATTGAGTATCTTTAGGCACCAAATAAGTATAAAAGATTAAACATTAAAGGAGAAAAATATGACATTTGCATTCTCATCAAATTTTTCTCTCTTAATGTTTAACCTTTTACACTTAACTGGTACCTAAAGATACTCACTGTTCTTATATTTTGAGTTGGGGTGCTATGGAATGCCCAAGAAGAGGAACCTAGCTTAAAAGGGACAAATTCGAGTAAAAATACATGCAGCGTTCGAATGGTCCCAATAGGCATTCGAAAAGTAGTAGATGTGTCCGAACGGTACGTTAGACGGATGCATGTCAAGCTCAGGTTCGAAGGGCGTTCAAAATATATAGAGAGCAATTTTAACCGTTCGAAGTACATTCGATGCACTGTTCGAACGGTAGTCTAATGCGTTCGAACGGTGGTAAAGGTGTTCGAACGGTCTTGCGCAGTTGCAGAATTTCAGAAGCCTATAAAAGCTAGGACTTTTTTTTTTAGGGTTGTTGATGTTTTTCGTATTATTCAAGGTCATTATTTGAGTTGTTTTCATGGCCCTGCACGGCTAAACTCTGAATCTTGGTCAAAGGAGACAGAAATCTCGAAATTAAGAATAAACTGTGAGATCTAATTTGTTTTCATTATTCAATTTATGCTTTGAGTATCAAATGTTCTTTTGTATCTATTTTCATGATTGTCTTGTTTAATCGCTAGGAGGCCTACTAGTCTATTAATCATTGCAATCTACTGCTAGATTCGATATCAAATCTGTAATTGTTTGATTCCTCTGATTTGTGAAGCAACTAAGATTTAATGGATTACTGCGTCAGGAATTTTTAGAACTTAGGAAGGACGTTCGACTAAATTAAATGCAACCGCATATGCTTGTGTTGTTTAGTTTCATCGATTTCTCTAATTCTTAAGGCTACTATTAGATTAAACCCTGAGTGCTTATCCTGGGTTGTTTAAAAGTTAGGGTTAATCAGATCGCTTGTTTCCAATTAACTACGATTAAGGAGAGATAGGAAAATAATTCCAATGGTGAATATTCAATGTGTGAATTGATATGCTTGCATCAATGTTCAGTTGTAAATTTCGATGGTGGATGTTGACCTAGACCAAGGTTTGTTCTTTTGATTGATTTCAATACTTTAATCTGAATTGTTCTGTAGTTAGTTATTATTAAAAATGTTTTCATTATAGCCAACCCCCCCCCCCCCCCCTCAAAGTTCACATTGCATAAAATCAAACTGAACACTCTCCGTGGGAACGATCCTTACTCACACTACTACATAAAAGTTTTTGGGGTATCGATTTTATGTTTGGGTGCCCGCGACAGCACACCAAACTTTGGCGCCGTTGCCGGGGAGTGATTCTAGTTAATTTTTATGCTTCTTGTGATTTGTATTTCATTCAAAAAAAAAAATAAAAAACAAAAAAATATATTTTACTTATTTTCATTACTTTAGATTTTTTTTCTGAATTATTTTTTGGGGTTGGTTATAGTTTCCTTGAGTGTTTATGAGTGTAACTCGTTCTTCTAATCAAGGTGGTTTGTAGTGCGATCCAGAAATAGAGAGGACTTTACACAAGTCAAGAAGGGAAGCTCGAAGAAATTCTGTAGAGAACGATCTAGCTCTTGATTCTCTATTTGCTAGCGATTCTGATATAGGAGAGGAGGAAGTCATGGCTGGAAATCAAACTTTGAAAGAGCTTGCAGCCCCTTATCTGAATTAACAACCCTTATGCATAACCTTCCCTACTTTAGATGTTCATACTAACTTTAAATTAAAATCTGGATTAATACATCTCTTGCCCACTTCCCATAGTCTTACAGGTGAAGATCCCCACAAACATCTGAAGGAGTTTCATATAGTACGCACAAATATGAAACCCATAGGGGTGACTGAAGAACAAATTAAATTAAGAGCTTTTCCATTTTCTTTGAAAGATTTGGCTAAGGATTGGCTCTATTATCTGCCCTCCGGAAGTATTATCACATGGAACTAGATGAAAAAATTAATTTTGGAGAAATATTTTCCAGCTTCAAGGGTGGCCAACATTCGAAAAGAAATTTGTGGTGTAAGACAACACAACGAAGAGTCCTTACACGAATACTAGGAGCGTTTCAAGAAATTGTGTGCAAGTTCTCCCCATCATCAAATTAGTGAGCAACTTCTTGTTCAGTATTTCTATGAGGGCATTTTGCCCACTAATAGAAGCATGATTGATGCTACCAGTGGAGGAGCTTTGGTGGATAAAACTCCCGATGCCGCGAGAAATCTGATTGCGAATACGGGGGCCAATTCTCAACAATTTGGCACTAAACTTGACCATTCACCTAAGCATGTCAATGAGGTAAATATTTCCTCCATTGAACAACAAATTGCGACTCTAACTTCCCTTGTTTGTCAAATGGCTATAGGTAATATGCAAACAGCGAAGGCTTATGAAATTTGTTTAGTAGCAGGGTATCCAACCGATATGTGTCCAACTCTTCAAGAGCAGCCCATTGAGCAAGTGAATGCAGCAGGTGGTTTCCCTAGCAAAGCACAAAGAAAGTATGAACCATATTCGAGCACATATAACTCGGGATGGAGAGATCACCCTAATCTTAACTATGGGAATCCATAAGTGAATCAGCCCGTAATTCAAAACCGCCGAAGTTACCAACAATATAAGCAACCATACCCCCCTAGACAACAACCGGGCCAAACTTCTAATTCAAGTATGTCTTTAAAAGATATTGTTAAGTCTCTTGCCACTAATACTTTGTAATTTCAACAGGAGACAAAACAGTTTCAACAAGAGATGAGGGCCAGTATTCAAAGTTTGGACAATCAGATGAGCCAGATGGCAACCGTAGTTAGTCAGCTAGAAGCCCAAAGTTTGGGAAAATTACTCTCCCAAACGATAGTAAATCCAAGAGAAAATGCAAGTGCAATCGTTTTGAGAAGTGGTAAGGAGGTTGAGATTCCAGTAAAGACAGCCCTTGTATCATCGAATCAAGAAAAGGAGAAAAATGTCATAACAGACGAGAACGTTCCCAATGACAATGACGTACCTAAGCGTAAGTTTTCGCCTCTTTCTGATTATAAACCTGCAGCTCCTTTTCCTCAGGCTTTAGTAGAATCTAGAAAAGATGAGCAAACTAAAGATTTATATAAGACTTTTCGTAAATGCGAGGTAAATATTCCACTTTTAGATGCTATTAAATAAGTACCTTGTTATGCTAAATTTCTTAAAGAATTGTGTATAATTAAGAGGAAACATAAACTTAAGGGATGTGAGAAGGTGAGAGTAAGAGAGAATGTTTCTGCAGTTATTTAAAGAAAACTCACTGCGAAGTGCAAGGATTTAGGTATGTTTACTATCCCTTGTACAACAGGTAACACTAGATTTGAGAAGGCCATGATAGATTTAGGAGCTTCTATTAATGTCATGCCATATTCTATATATACTGCTTTGAAACTTGGACCTTTGAATAAAATTGGTGTTGTGATTCAATTAGCTGATAGCACTAGTGCCTATCCTAAGGGTGTAGTTGAGGATGTTCTTGTATAAGTTAATGATCTGGTTTTCCCTGGTGATTTTTATATGCTTGATATGGAAAATAGAGACCAAAATGCCCTTATTTTGTTAGGAAGACCATTTTTAAAGACATCTAAGATCAAGATGGATGTTCATAGTGGCACACTCACCATGGAATTTGATGGTGAAATTGTTAAGTTTAATATTTATGATGCCATGAAATACCCTTGTGATGATAATCCTGTTTATTCTATTGATGTGATTGATTCTCTAGCACAGGAAGTTTTTGAACTTAATGGACAAGATGTATTGGAAGTTGCCATCAATAAGTATCTTGAGGAAGAGAATGGAGAGTTAGCCTTAAGTACTGAGTTGCAAGAAACTATTGCAGCATTGAATGATTTTTCGAAGTTACAGTAGTTAGGTAATGTGCCTTATGTTGCATTACCAGTTTCTAACGAGAGGCCATTACCCTTTGTTTTGCAGGCCCCTATTCCAGATTTGAAGTCTCTCCCCAGTCACCTCAAGTATGTATTCCTTGGAGACGAAGGAACATTACCAGTGATCATCTCTGCAAACTTTGTGAGTTGCAAGAAGAAAAACTTATGCAGGTCCTAAAGGAGCATAAGACGGTTATTGGTTGGACAATTGTAGATATTAAAGGAATTAGCTCGTCTACATGCATGTATCGTATCTTACTTGAAGAGGGAGCAAAACCTTCCTGTCAGCTGCAAAGAAGATTGAACCCACCTATAACAGAAGTAGTAAAGAAGGAGATCCTTAAACTTTTTGAAGTTGTAATGATTTATCCTATTTCGGATAGCAATTGGGTTAGCTTCATTCAAGTGATTCCTAAAAAGACTGGAATAACTGTTGTGAAAAATTAGAATAATGAGTTAGTTCCTACCGGTGTTCAGAATGGGTGGCGGGTTTGTATAAATTATAGAAAATTAAATGTTGTAACCCACAAGAACCATTTTCCTTGACCTTTTATTAATCAAATGCTTGAAAGGTTAGCTGATCATTCTTACTATTGTTTCCTTGATGGTTTTTCAAGTTATTTTTAGATTGCAATTGCGCTAGAGGATCAAGAAAAGACAACTTTTACGTGCCCATTTGGGACTTTAGCATATCGTCGCATGCCTTTCGGCCTCTACAACTCCCCCGCCACTTTCTAAAGGTGTATGGTTAGCATATTTTCAGATTATGTTGAGCATATCATAGAAGTTTTTATGGATGATTTTACAGTTTATGGAGACTCTTTTGATAATTGTTTGCATAACCTTACACTTGTTCTTCAAAATTGCATGAAAACTAACCTTGTGTTAAACTCTGAAAAATGTCATTTTATGGTTGAACAAGGTATAGTATTAGGTCATGTTGTTTCATCTAGGGGAATTGAGATAGACAAAGCTAAAGTTGACATTATTCAATCTTTACATTATCTCACTAGTGTGCGGGAAGTTCGTTCTTTTCTTGGACATGCAGGTTTTTATCGAAGATTCATCAAGAACTTCTCTAAAATAGCAGCACCCTTATACAAGTTGCTACAAAAGGATGTGGCTTTTGAGTTCAATGAAGTATGTAAAGGTGTTCGATAAGCTAAAGGAACTGTTAACTTCTACCCCAGTTATCCAACCCCCTGACTGGGGAGTTCCTTTTGAGATAATGTACGACGTAAGTGATTATGCAGTTGGCGTGGTCTTGGGTCAAAGAATTGGAAAAGCGTCTCATGCCATTTATTATGCTTCCAGAACTTTGAATGATGCTAAGAGAAATTATACTACTACTTGTCGCGCTCAGATTTTTCGCACTCGAGGAATACACACACAAGCGGAAAAAACTCTATACTCTCTCGTTAGAACTCACCCTCCTAGAAGAATGAGTGCGACTAGGTTTGAATAAAGGGCTTTTGGAAAACATTTGGAGTCGCTACCTAACTTGATTAAGGTGAGTTAGGTCACTTAAAAACTAAGCATAATCTAAAGATTACACTCAAGGTTTTTGAAAACGATTTTTGAAAATACTACCTCAAGAGAGAGTTTTTAAAAAACAAGTTGTTTGCCAACCTTTAGAAAACATTCAAGCCCTTTTTGAAAAATAACTTCATTTTTGGTCTTTCGAAATCAGTGATCCTAGGTTCGGAGGTTGGTTACGTGTAGGGAAGACGCACTAAGCCATCACCCTACCCCGCCCTTTCGGTACCTACATGTCAATCTACCCTAAATTCACCTATGAGAGTTTTCAATTAACTATTGTTCAATCTTATCCACTTTATAAAAGAATTTTTGAAAAGAAACTAACATGACGCATGATATGTAAATGCAAGAAAAGAGAGTTGGAAAATGGATTTGGAAAGAGTTTGATTTGATTTTAGAAGAGAGATTTGAAATGATAGATCTGAAATTGGAAAGTTTTAAAAATTGAAAATAGAGATTTGGAAATAGAAATTTGGAATTGGAGGTTTGAAAAATAGATTGGAGATTTGAAAAGATTGTGAAATTTGAGATTTGAAAAAGAGTTGTGAAAATAGAAACTTGAAAAATGTGGTGACTGCCCCATGAGGGTTGCATGTGTATCCTTTTGCAGGAATCAGGTCAGTTGTAGCTCGGACAAGAGTCCAATTGAAAATAGAAGAGTTGATTTGGAAAAGAGTTGAAATTGGAATTTGGATTGGAATTGGAAGAGTAGGGAAATTTGGACTTTTATTGGAAGATTCGAAAACATTGATTTTGAAAGACTTGGTTTTAGGAAACGTAGACCTAGGAACTTAGAAAAGAAATACTGGATTTGACTTGAAAAGATTTTAGAAAAGAATTGACTTGAATATTGGACTTGGAAGATTAGGAAACTTGGAATTAGGAAAGATGTCGATTTAGGAAAATTTCAACTTAGGAAAATTTTAGGTTTAGGAAAGTTTCAACTTAGGAAAGTTTTGAAATTAGGAAAGTTTCAACTTAGGAAAGTTTTGAATTAAGAAAGGTTTATTTTAAGAAAGGTTTTGAAATAGGAAAATGTTGAATTTAGAAATGTTTTGAATTAGGAAAAGTTTAGTTTAAGAAAGATTTAGAATTTGAAAAGTTTCAACTTAAGAAAGTTTTGAATTTGAAAAGCTTAGAATTTTAGAAAGATTTTAAATTAAGAAAGATTTGAATTTAGAAAGCTTTAGAATTTTTGGAAGATTCAAAGTTTGAGTTTTATTTGAAAATCTAGATTTGGGAGTTAAAGTTTGGAAAGGATGTGGAATTAAGAAAGGTTAGAATGAGGAAAGGTTTAGACTTTGAAAGATTTGAAGTTTAGAAAAGTTTAGATCTTAGAAAGTTTTAGAGTTTGAAAGTTTTGAATTTAGAAAGTTTAGGATTTAGAAAGTTTTAAAGTATGAGTTTTAGAAAATCTTGAGATTAGGCATGGTTTGAGTTTAGGAAAGATTTGAAAACTTAGATTTGGAGAGTTAAGATTTGGAAAGAGATGGAATTAGGAAAAGGTTGAATTAAGAAAGATTTGAAAATTGAATTTTAGAATTTAGGAAAGATTTTTATGTTCAAGTTTTGAAAATTTAAGATTTAGGAAAGTAGAAGATTAGGAAGAAGTTGAATTAGGAAAGATTTGGATTAGGAAGGGATTGGATTTTGTTTCTAAAAGAGAAAATTTGATTTTGTTTCCAAAAACAGAGGATTGGATCTAGATTCCTAAATGGGAGATTGGATTTGATTTTCTAGAGGGAAGATTTGATTTGACAAGGATTTGGAAAAGGAAGTTTTAGAAACCCTAGATTTTGAAGTGTATAGTTTTGACGTAGAAAATAGGTTTTGAAAATATGTATAATTTTGATGTAGAAAACAAGAGGATTTGGAAACCTAGGTTTTAAGGCAAGTTTGAAAACCATGTTTTTGGAAAGAAAAGTAGGGTCTCCTAATCGTGGCTTTAGGGCTTGACTTGGGCTCTAAGGAAAAGGATTTTTGGAAAGTGTGTTTCTTGGAAACAAGTTTTTAAAAGGAAGTCCTAGAGAGGAGGCTCTAGAAGATTGTAAGCACCCCATTTTTGACGTCTCGGCAGTCTACGCTCCGTCCAGACTTGTACTCAAGTCAACATGAACGTATTCCAATTGAAACCAACTCTCTAAGTCTAAATCCCGTTTGTCCATCGCTTCGCGGGCCCGCCAGGCCCAAATAAAGGCAAAATGACCAAAATGCCCTTAGGGGCATTGTCCTTTCCAATTTCAACTCCAATCCCTCTCTCGAGACAGTTGATTCCTCAAGACGGTAAATCTATTCCAAACCGGGCAAGTCTTTCTGAAGACGGTAAGTCCCCTTTCCAATTCCAAATTAGGCACGTCTTTCTGAAGACGATAAGACCCCTTTCCAATTCCAATCCCTCTCTCAAGACAATTGATTCATAGAGACGGTAAATCTACTCCAATCAGGCGCGTCTTTCCGAAGACGATAAGACCCCTTTCCAATTCCAATCCCTCTTTCGAGACAGTTTATTCCTCGAGACGGTCTGGCACATTTTTTGAAAAAAATCTCTTCGAAACGGTAAGTCTCTTTAAACCTGTCAACTGAGACGAGACCCCAAGTCCCCTAGATGGTAGAATGGTCCACCTTTGGCGCCAACTAGCCCGCCAATGTAGAAATGTCCGTTTAGGCACGCCTTCCGAGAAAATTGACTTCCCGGGCGCTAAGTCCCTTTAGCAGCTTCCCGAGATCAAGCAATCTCGGGAATGATTGCGAACCGTCAGAGTAGCGGAAATACTCACAAACATCGCAATCGTCAGAGTAGCGGAAATACTCGTAAACAGGTCGATATAGGGAATTGCCAACAAACCCCTGTATCACGCAACTGCTGTCAGAGTGGCGGAAACACTCAAAACCCAGGTCAACATCGGTGTCTGCTAGCCCACTTCGGTGAAAAATGACCAAACTGCCCCTTGGGTCTTTTCCGAGACTTTCCAGTCAAGATAAACATTTTGCCCCTAGGCATCCGAATGCCCCGGGAACCACACCGACTCTGGGTATCAAACCGGTAACCTTCTGAGATTGCTTCTTATAGTATTCTCAACCTTCCTTTATCTTTCCGAATCATTCCGAGTCAATTTCGGCAAACCCGATGCAAAATGACCGTTTTGCCCTTGGTGGACCGGTTGCCTTTTCCAACCACACCAACTCTGGGTGTCAAACCGGTAACCTCCTGAGATTGCTTCTTATAGCATTCTCAACCTTGCTTTACCTTTCCGGATCCTTCTGAGTCAGTTTCGGCAAACCCACTACAAAATGACCATTTTGCCCCTAGTGGACCGGTCTCCTTTTCCAACCACACCGGCTCTGGGTATTAAACCGAAAACCTTTGAAAACTTTCTGAATAATGTTTCCAAATCACGAGTCTTCTTCCGGGATAGTCCAAGTCCGTCCTGGCAGCTTCCCGAGCCGATTGACCGTTTTGCCCCTAAAGGCCCGATCAACCCTTCCGACACATCTTGTCCTCATTTTTCAAGTCAAATACCTCCGGGACACTATTCTAGGTGTTCCTACTCTTTTCTGGCCTTCCGGGTCATTCTCGGCCTCTTCAAATCATTCCCAAACTTTCCAGAGTCACTCCTAGTGAAGCCAAGCTAAAAATTGCATGGTAGTCACTAGCATATGCGCCCAAATCTAGTCAAAGATACGTTGCTTGCCAACCTAAACACTTTCCTAACTGGTTGGTGCCACTAATACTGGCACCAAGCCAAGAATTGGCCTGGCGCCATTCCTAGTGGCGCTAAGAGGAAATTGGCCTGGCGCCACTACAAAAGGCGCTAGGTCTATCTCATCTCTATAAATACAGAGCCTCCTCCGGCGTGAAAGAGGTTCACAAACTCAGTCTAAAAACACCAATATTCGATATACAGAGCTCGAACACTCCCTAAACCCAAACTTCCCTAGGTTTTCCAAACCTTAGCCAACATACACTATACCCTAGACTTTTATACACTCATACACACCCCCATACACTTATACACTCGCCTCTAACCCTCCTTTGAAGACTTGAAGAGCTACAATCTGAAGTTTGAAGATTGAAGACCAAGACCAAGACCAAGACCGAAGACAAGCAAGGCGCGCAAAATAAACAAGACATACGGTAGGCTTTCTATTTAAATTTTCGCACTTCCCCCTCTCTCTTCTCTCTCCTAACCCACGTGAGTTTTCTCTATTTTAATCCCCCATCTCCTTCCCCCCTCCCCTTTCTTTGCATGCTTGAAACAAGGGGATTCCCGGTCCATGTGTAGGATTGGACTATTGGAGAGTCACCATGTCGGGGGCTTTCTTCTAGTCTAACCGGAGACCACATGGGTTTGGCCCCCTTTGATTATGTGGTGAAGCCTTAGCCTTATATGTTCACAACCCCAAATTTGTATTGTGCATATCATTATATTGCACCTCTTCAAAATCGTTTTCAAACTCGTTTTCAAAGTTTGCATTAAACTAATTTTCAAAATTGCATCAAAATCTCCTTTTTCAAAACTTGTTCTCAAAATCACAATCCTAGGGTGATTCTAGCCTTTCTATGGCTAGGGTTGCTTTAGGAAAGTGTTATATTTAAAGTGACTTTTATGGTCCATATTTTCAAATCTTATTGTTTTCAAAACCACTTTCTTAAAGTGGTTCTAGCCCTCTTATGGTTAAAATCACTTTAGGAAGGTGAGACATTTTTATACCTTCCAAAAAGCTCTCTTTTCAAAAGTCCCTCTTCCAAAAAATCTCTTTTTCAACATTCCTAAAACTCTTCTTTCCAAAATTGTTTTCAAAAACTCCTTCTAAAAATCTATTTTTCAAGAACTCTCTTTTCAACTCTTTCTCAAAACGCTCTCTTCGAAATTCACTTTCCTAAAAACACTCCCTAGGTTACCTTCTTAGAAAATACTCCCTAAATCTCTTTCCTAAAAACTCTCCCTAACAATCTCCTTCCAAGATCTTGTTTTCAAAACTCTCTCAAAAGTTTTACTTTCCAAAAACTTCCTTCCTAAAATTCTTTTCAAAACACACTTTCTAAAAACTCTCTCCAACAATCTTCTACCAAAAATCTTTTTAAAATCTCTCTTCCCAAAATCTTCCTTC
This sequence comes from Euryodendron excelsum, assembly GCA_033060915.1. NCBI lineage: Eukaryota > Viridiplantae > Streptophyta > Magnoliopsida > Ericales > Pentaphylacaceae > Euryodendron > Euryodendron excelsum. The sequence continues at coordinate 42,009,464 of CM065380.1, read as the reverse complement.
TAGAAACTCCCCTCTAGGATTTTCCTTCTAAAATCTTCATTTCTAAAAACGCACTTTCCAAAAATCCCTTTTCTTGATGCCCAAGTCAAGCCTTAGAACTCACGATTAGGAAACCCTAATTTTCTTTCCAAAAACATGGTTTTCAAACTTGCCTTAAACCTAAGTTTCCAAAACCTCTTGTTTTCTACATCAAAACTATACACATTTTCAAAAACCTATTTTCTACGTCGAAACTATAGCCTTCCAAATCTAGGGTTTCTAAAACTTTTCCTTTCCAAATCCTTGTCAAATCAAGTCTTCCATTTAGGAAACCAAATCAAATCTTCCTGTTTAGGAAACTAGATCTTATCCTCTGTTTTTGAAAACAAAATCAAACCTTCCCTTTTAGAAACAAAATCCAATCCCTTCCTAATCCAAATCTTTCCTAGTTCAAGTCCTTCCTAATCTTCTACTTTCCTAAATCTTAAATTTTCAAAACTGGAACATAAAAATCTTTCCTAATTTTAAAACTCAAAATCTAGATCTTTCCTAATTCAACTCTCTCCTAATTTCCTACCTTCCTAAGCCATAAGTTTCCTAAAACTTTCAAATCTTTCCTTAAAGATTAAGTTTCCAAATCTTTCATAATTCAACCCTTTCCTAACTCTATCCCTTTCCAAATCTTAACCTTCCAAATTTAAGTTTTCAAACCTTTCCTAAATTCAAACCATTCCTAATCTCAAGATTTTCTAAAACTCAAACTCTAAAACTTTCTAAATTTCAAATCTTTCCAAATTCAAAACTTTCTTAAGTTAAAACTTTCCAAACCCAAATCTTTCCAAAATCCTAATTTTTTAAAATTCAAAATTTTTCCAAATCCAAAGCTTTCCAAGTTCAAAACTTTCTTAAGTTAAGACTTTCTAAATCTAAAACTTTCTAAATTCTAAACTTTCTTCAAACTTCAAATTTTTCCAAATCTAAAACTTTCTAAACTTAAAACTTTCTTATTTTCAAAACCTTTCCTCTTTCAAAACCTTTCTTAAAATGAAACTATCTTAATTCGAAACTTTTCTAAGTTGAAACTTTCCTAATTCCAAAACTTTCCTATTTCGAAAACTTTTCTAAAGCGGAACTTTCCAAATCAAAACTTTCCTAAGATGACACTTTCCCAATTTGAACCTTTCCTAATAAAAACATTTCCTAAATCCAATATTTCCTAATCTCCTAAACCTTCCAAGTCAAGTCGAGTCAAATTTTTCCTAAGTCTAGGTTTCTTAAACCTCCATCTTTCCAAAATAAGTCTAAATCTTTCTTCCAAGTTCTATCTTTTCAAATCAAAATCCAATCTCTTCAATTCCAAAATTCTAAATTCTAATTTCAATCCTCGATTCTAAGTTCAAATCAAATCCTTTTTTGAATCAAAATCTCTTTCTTCCAATCAACTCTTCTATTTTAATCGGACTCTTGTCCGAACTACGACTGACCTGATTCCTCCAAAAGGATACGTAGGCAACTCTCATGGGTGCGGTCTCCATATTTTTCAAATCTCAAATTCTACAACATTTTTCAAATTTCTAACTCCACATTTTTTTCAAATCTCCAATTCTACAATCTTCTTCAATCTCCAATTCCATATCTATTTCAAGCTTCCAATTCCAAAAATCTATTTTCAAATCTTTATTTCCAATTTCAATTCTATCTCTTCAAATCTCTTTTAAATCAAATCAATTTCTTTTCAAATCAATTTTCAATTCTCTTTCCTTGCACTTGTATATCATGCATCATATCTTTTTAAACATCTTTTTCAAAGTGAATAGGATTGAACAATAGTTGGTTAAAGACTCCTATAGGTGAATCTCGGGTAGATTGACATGTAGGTACCGAAAGGGCGGGGTAGGGTGATGGCTTAGTGCGGATTCCCTACACATAACCAACCTCTGAACCTAGATCACTGATTTCAAAGACCAAAAATGGAGTTATTTTTTTTAAAAAAAGGGCTAAATATTTTCCAAATGTATTTTTGGAAAGAGATTTTTGGAAAGTGTGTTTTTTAGGCTCTAAGGAAAGGGATTTTTGGAAAGTGTATTTTTTGAAAATAAGTTTTTGGAAGGAAGTCCTAGAGAGGAGGTTCTAGAAGATGAGTTTTAAAAAGAGAGATTTTGGAAAGAGATTTTGGAAGAGGCTTTTGGAAAGAGTTTTTAGGAAAGTGAATTTTGAGGAAGGCGTTTTCTAGGAAGGAAACCTAGGGAGTGTTTTTAGGAAAGGAATTTTAAGGAGAGTGTTTTGGAAAGGAGTTTAAAAATTGATTTTTGAAGAGAGCTTTTGAAAACAATTTTGGGAGGAAGAGTTTTTGGAAAGCATGTTGAAAGAGAGACTTTTAAAAATAGAGTTTTTTGGAATTTATGAAAACGTCTCACTTTCCTAAAACGATTCTATCCATAAGAAGACTAGAATCACTTTAAGAAAGTGGTTTTGAAAACAACAAGGAGTTGAAAATATGGACCATGTTGATCACTTTAAATATAGCACTTTCCTAAGGCAACCCTAGCCATGGAAAGGCTAGAATCACCCTAGGATTGTGATTTTGAAAACAAGTTTTGAAAAGAAGATTTTACTACAATTTTAAAAACAAGTTTGAAAACGATTTTGAAAACGACTTTTGGTAGAATGCAAGAATCATGATATGCACAATGCAAATTTGGGGTCGTGAACATACAAGGTTAAGGCTTCACCACATAATCAAGGGGCTGAACCCACGTGGTCTCCGGTTAGACTAAAAGAAAGCCCCTAACACGGTGACCCTCCAATAGTCTAATCTTACACATGGACCGAGAGTCCCCTTGTTTCAAGCATGCAAAGAAAGGGGGGGAAAGACATGGGGGATTAAAATAGAGAAAACCCAAGTGGGTTAGGAGAGAGAAGAGAGAGGGGCGAAGTGCGGAAATTTAAATAAGAAGCCACCCTTGTGTCTTCTTTATTTTGCTTAGCTTTTCACGCTTTGCTTTGCTTGTCTTGCTTCAATCTTCACTTCAATCTTCAAGAGTTCGTCTTCAATCTTCAAACCTTCAGATTGCAGCCCTTCAAGTCTTCAAAGAAGGGTTGGAGGCTAGTGTATAAGTGTATAAGAGTGTATAGGAGTGTATAGGAGCCTAGGGTTTAGCTAGGGTTTGGAAAACCTAAAGAAGCTAGGGTTTTGGGAGTGTACGAGCTTTGTATATCAAAAATTAGGATTTTTAGATTGAGTTTGCAGATCCCCTTCACGCTGGAAGAGGCTCTGTATTTATAGAGATAAGATAGACCTAGCGCCTGTTGTAGTGGCGCTAGGCCAAACTTCCTCTTGGCGACACTCATTTCTTGGCTTGGCGCCACTGCTAGTGGCACCAGCCAGTTAGAAAATTTTTATGGTTGGCAAGCAACGTATCTTTGGAAGATTTGGGCGCTTGTACTAATGAGTATCATGCAATTTTTAGCTTGGCTTCACTAGGAGTGACTTTGGAAAGTCCGAGAATGAATTGAAGAGGCTAGGAATGACTCGGAGAGCCGAAAAAGGGCAGGAACACTTAGAATAGTGCCCCAAAGGTATTTGACTTGAAAAATGAGAATAGGATGTGTCGGAAGGATTGACCGGCCCGTTAAGGGCAAAACGGTCAATCAAGCCGGAAAGCTGCTGGAACGGACCCAGAATGTCCTAGAAAAAAGACTTGAGATTTGGAAACATTATCTAGAATGTTCCCAAAGGTTTGCCGGTTTGATACCCAGAGCCGGTGTGGTTGGAAAAGGCAACCAGCCCTCTAGGGGTAAAACGGTCATTTTACATCGGGTTTGACGGAACTGACTTGGAATGATTCGAAGAGATAAAGAAAGGTTGAGAACACTATAAGAAGCATTCTTGGGAGGCTACCGGTTTGATACCCAGGGCCGGTATGGTTCCCGGGGCATTCGAATGCCTAGGGGCAAAATGGTCATCTTGACCGGAAAGTCTCGGAATTGGCCTGAAACTGACTAGAAAGCACCTAATCATGCCGGATTGCCTTTAAGACAATCTTGGAAGGTTGGACTTACTGTTCTGAGGATTAAAATGTGTTCTCGAGCAACGTGCCAAAAAATGGCCCTAGGGGCAGTTTGGTCATTTTTCACCGAAGTGTGCTAGCAGGCACTGTGTTGACCTGGGTTTTGAATGTTTCCGCCACTCTGATGGTTGTTGCATGATACAGGGGTTTGTTGACAATTCCCTATATCGACATCTTTGCGAGTATTTCCGCTACTCTGACGGTTGCGATGTTTGTGAGTATTTCCGCTACTCTGACAATTCGCGATCATTCTCAAGACTACCTGAACTTGGGAAGCTGCTAAAGGGACTTAGCGCCTAAGAATCAACTTTCTCAAAAGGCGTGTCTAAACGGACATTTCTGCATTAGCGGGCTAGCAGGCGCCAAAGGTGGACCATTTTACCATCTAGGGGACTTCGGGTCTCGTCCCGGTCTGAAGAGATTTTCTTCGAAAAACGTGCTGGACTGTCTCGATGAATCAACTGTCTTGAGAGAGGAATTGGAATTGGAATTGAAGTTGGAAAGGGGACTTACCGTCTTCAAAAAGACGCGCCTGTTGGAATTGGAAAGGGGACTTACTATCTTTAGAAAGACGTCCTTGATTTGGAATTGGAAAGGGGACTTACCGTCTTCGGAAAGACGTACCTAATTTGGAATTAGACCAAACAATGCCCCCAAGGGCATTTTGGCCCTTTTGCCTCTATTTGGGCCTAGCGAGGCCTGCGAAGCGATGAATTGACGGGATTAGACTTAGAAAGTTAATTTGGATTGAAATATGCCCACAATGACTTGAACACAAGTTTGGACGGAGTGGAGACCGCCAAGCGGTCAAAAATGGGGTGCTTACAGCTGCCCCTCTTTTTCTGTCTTTGTTTGTCGAAAACAGAAAACGATAAAGTAAGAGCCCTATGTTGACCGTGAGGCGGTCGGAGGGACGAATTTGGAAAACGGAGGTTTAGAAATGGATATTGGGCCCAAAAGGCCTACGAAAATAAGTTTTGGCGGGAAAATGGCAAAGCTGCCCAGAATTTGAAACTGGCGCCACTATGAGTGGCACCTTTAGCAGAAGAAGCTTGGCGCCTCTGCTAGTGGGGCCAAGCTTGGAGTTAAAACCAGAAAAATTCTGGTTTGAACATTTGCAGTATTTTAAGAGTTTTTCACAAATCTGAAAGACATTACGAGGAAACCGACTTGGGCATTGAAGGAGCACTTCTTAGAGACCATGGGTAATTGCCGGAAGGAGACCATGTCGCCGGAAGAGAAGATTTCGCCGGAGAACTCCAAAAAAGTGAGTTTTTCAAATTTTTGTTGATTTTGATGTGTAAAATTTCATTTGAATTGTGTGAATAGTGAAAATTAATGTTTTGATATGTTTTGAACACTATGATGATATTATTTTCGCATGTTGGTGCTTGTTTGATTGAATTTGAGTGATTTTACGTGATTATGTGAAGTGAGTTTTCTGCAGGAATTGGGAGTTTGTTTCTACAGGCTTGGGCATTGGGTTTTCTGGCTAGATTTTTATGCAGTGTGCCTTAGAAAAATGTGTTTAACAACCGTGTAAAGTTTCGTGATTTTTTGAAAACTCGGTGAACTTTTGATTTTTTGAAAAATAGGAAAATACTTAGAAAATTAGGAAAATTGAAAAACTTAGGAAATTGATAGAATTTTTAGAGTTTGAAATTTTGAAAAATGTAGGAATATTTTTAGAAAACATTTGAAATGATTTTGAGGAATTTTAGATCAACTTGGAAAACCATTGATTTATTGGAAAAGTAAAACATATGCTTTGAAAATTTCAAAAAAATTGAAAAGTGTGCGCTGGTGCTGATATTATGTGATTGTAAAGTTTGAAAAGTGCACGTTTTTTGTTTTGTGTTGATGTTATGGGTGTTGTAGGGGTCATTTTTAAACGGGATTCTATCGAAATTTTTAAAATTTAGAGGAAGAATTGGGAAAGGTTTAGAAATAAAATCTTTTTAAAGGAAAAAGACAGAAAACCTTTGAGATTTGACTTGAAGTTGAAAAATCGAAGGGTGTATGTAGGGAATTTGCTTTATCATTTGAAATCTTTTATTCATTCTGTTTGTGTTAATTGTTTATTTTATTTTACTTTATTATGTTATTATTTATCTGCATATATGATACATTCACACATCTTACCTTGCCTTACCTTTTCAGGATGGCAGATGCGGGTGATAATGGCTCTGAGAGGAGACACTGTTCAGGGAAGGCGGCTCGGACATATTCTACTAGCGGCTCCAGTCGGTCTAGGGGCAGCCGACAGTCTACTGGGCAGGCAGCATCTAGTCAAAGTGGTTGGGGGAGTAGGCCACCTGTCAACCCCTTTCCCCCAGTTGAGCAGACTTTCGTAGAGGAGATTGGCGCAAAGGAGGAGGTACCGGGCCTTGGGGATCAGGTGACCGGTTATGGGAGAGCTTCCTCCAGGCATAGGCAGACGGATGCTGACTTGGGAGACTTGCAGGTACCGGATATTCCCCCACTCAGGGATTTGGTATCACCCCAGCGTATACACCAAACAGCATTTGCCCCCTCCTCGAGTACACACAGCTTTTAGAGGGGCTGTTCATCAGGTCTTCGTGACTATGCAGCGAGCTACCCTGTCATATCGCGCCTTCTTGGAGGAGATCGGATTCAGCACCTTCATGGGATTACAAGCTAACCACCTGAACCGGCATTTGGTACTAACATTGGTTGAGCGGTGGTTTAGAGAGACCGGGACCTTCCATTTTGTCAGTTTTGAGTTAGGCCCCACTCCTTTGGACTGGGTGATCATCACAGGGCTTTCCTTTGTCAGCCAGCAGATCACCCTACCGTCAGTCAGTAGGGACGAGACCTGTTTGCTGTTGGACTTGCCTCCTCCTGAGCGTTCTGCCTTCCCAGTCTCTTGGATCAGTCAGGATGACCGTACCTTTGCTGTTGAGCCATCGTCTGCTAGGCGGGATATTATGAGACAGCGACTTGTTTTATACATCATCTTTAGCTTCTTTTGCAACAACAACAAGTCGCTCGTGCCATGTCGGTTGGTAAGTATAGTAGCCTATCTTGGAGCTTTATCTAAGCTGGACTGGGGATCCTTCTCCTTTAGCTGCTTTCTTCAGTCGATGCGGTTCTGGACTTCTTCCCGTTGGGGTAGCACGACTAGTTTCTGGCCTTTCCTCGTCTGGTGGAGCTACGAGTACCTTCCTCTTCATCGCCCTGAAGTTGTTGAGGATGACCTCTATCCTCGTGCTTTGAGGTGGGCTCGCGACTGGGTAGCCTAGCGAGCAGAGATTACTGATTTTGTGACACTCCGGGCTAACCTGGAGCTGATTGAGGTGAAGGTTGTGACTTGGGGGCCCTTCATTGGATCAGTTCATTACGAGACAGTTTGGTACTTAGTCCGATTATCCTTGTCGAGGTCTGCTTTTCTCAGTGATGACACTTGGGAGTCCTATCTCAGAGAGCAACACTAGCGATAGTTTCATGAGGAGTTCCGATCAGTAGGGGCTCCGCCGAAGTGTATGTTTGGGCCTTGGTGGTGGGAGTGCCTATCCCTTATCAAGAGCATCAGCCAGGTGCCGAGTTCCTGCTTCCCCCAGACACAGATTACGCTGCACACTTTGGGGCTCATTCGGTCGGTGCCTTCACCCGATTTGAGGTAGTAGTCGGCGAGTACGCTGTTGGCCAGGAGGTGGTTGACTTGTGGCACCGTGCCGGAGGATATGTGCCCTAGGCTGAGTTTACTGCTGTGAGAGACCAAAGAGGTCAGTACCAGATGGAGCGAGATTAGTACCAGGCCGAGGTAGCTTCCCTGACGACTCGGTTATCTCAGCTGGGCGGTGGCGGGGTATGTTGTTCTTTCCCTGCTTCTTCTTGCTCTGTGTTGTTTTGTTCTTCTTTCATGTAGCTGGTTTTGGCTCTTCCTTCTTTGCAGGATGCTGGTGCTTCAAGCAGCTATCCGCCTCCTCCGATGCCGGGTTTTGGGGATTTGGATCCAGATGACATTGACTTCGACTTGTGACAAATGCCCCTTGTGGAGATTTTGATCTTCCTTTGCCCCATTAAGACGTATTTATGTTAAACAGTTTTATTTTATAAGTTTTGTACAAATATGGATATTTATGGTATTTAGAAGCATGGATAGATAGATACATTTATGATCTTTATAACTAGGCATATGATCAGATGCATGTGATGGATGATGATGTTAGGTATCTGTTACGTGAGTTGATATTAATGATTTTTGTTTTTTACATGGAGTTATGTCCTATGCAAAGCTCATGCGATTTTTATTTTATTTTATTATTTTTTTTATGCACATATTAGAAATATGTTAACTAATAGAATGACAAGGGGTGTTGTTGAACTTGATATCTTTGGAATGGTAACTTCTTCCTTTTCGAGGGGGGTTGGCCTCTCTACTGGCTCAACCTTACCTTGATTGGAAGATAGCACTTCGCACCTTTGTCAACCTTTTGATCACCTTTGGCTCTCTACCTCGGGGTTAGTGTACATGATCATTGGGTTGAAACTCTTGACTCTCGGGGTTTTAGCAACAGCTTCCTCGACCTTCAGCAAAGCGATAAGCGGTCAGTCTGTTCAATCTGACGAGAATTTGTTTAAGACCGTAACAAAGGCTAGGTTATGGGGTTTTTGAAACAACAAAATATATAAGCCCAAATTCAATGTTGCTTTCAGCAGGGTTTAGATCCATACTGTCCTTGACTATTTTCTTAGTGGGGCTAACATCCTTCTTGGTTTTGGCAGCGTGTTTAGCTCATTTAGATCAAGCAATCGATTTTCAATCAGAGTAGAGTTCAGTAGGGTTGTAATGTAGGCCATGGTTTTGGGGTTTTGCAAGAAGGATAAAAGCTCAAACCTATTTTTTCTACTGGGTTCTTTGCAGCCTAGGATTACCTTTAAAATTCGTTCTTGCTTTGGCTATATACTTTTTCAGGGTGAAAATGACTCTTCTCTTTCACCCTTTATATATGCTTTTTGAGATAAACATGACTTTCTTTTCTTCTTATTACGGCACAATCATGGTTTTCTTCAGGCCTTTCCTTAAAGGATTTTTTGTTTCTTCTTCTTCTTTTTTCATTTTTTTTTTTTTTGGCCTCTTACCCCTTGGCAACTCTTTTCCTTAACTTTGTCCTTTCTTTTCTTTCATGAAATGAATAATTCTTCAACCCTTTTTCCTTAGACCTTTTCCTTGGCAGTTCGATCTACCCAATGGGGCGGTGATCCTTATGTTGGGGTTTTGTCAAATAAGGTAAATGGCTCAACGGGTTTGGCAAAGGGTTGTTTTTGACTGTATGGGAAATGAAATGAAGGTCTCTGTTCACTTTAAACTAGATTGCTTGATCTATAAAAACCTCCTGCGCTACCCTAACATGATAGAAAATGGATACCCTTCCTAAAGTTCTCAACTATCGTCTGCCCCAGTGTGGGGAGGACAATCTTGGATTGGGGTTGATAAGGAAAAATTTTACTTTCCGCGAGGCACTAGGGGTTAAGCAAAGGGAATATAAGCACATTTGTTTATTTATTTAGTTATTTATTCTTTTACTTTTATGTGAGGAAGTGAAAGATGGCTCCTTTTTATTTTGATAGACTGACCACACATCGCTTAGTTTCAGTGTATTGTAAGTGTCGCCTTTAGGTAGTATCCTCACTCATCCTTATCCACTCTCTCTATCTAGAAAGCTGATCGTTTGGTAAGTAGTTAGCTCATGCTATCATCCCCTCGAGTCAAATCATTCCATGAGACAGACCATGCCCCTTTGCATAAGATGTAGCTATCATTCCCAAGAGACATATAAAATAGCAGTAGTGAATAAAAAGACTTAATCATTTTATAATATTAGTGAAAAGCATATAGTCTTTGATTGGCAGAAAAAGAAATGAAGATTTTAAAGTAAAGGGATAGAAAGAAAGTGGGTGAAAACACCCCTCTCTTGTACGCTTTTGAAGGGAATCCTGTTTTAGTAAGGCCTTGGGACAATGCCCACATCAGCATTCCATTCGTGGTTGGGATCTTCGGCCAAGGTAGGATAGGTAGATGTTTCTCCCAGAGCTCCAAGTGAGATGCCGTGGTAGTTGTCAGCTTTCTTGACTGTCTTGCCTTTATTTGCGTGCTCCGTAGTTTCTCTCACAAACCAGTCGGGCAACTCGTCTTCTTCCAGCTTGATAGGTCGAGCCCGGAGTTTTCTGCTCTGGCGTCCAGCCATGGCTCAGCGTTCCTCAGGCGTGTACATTAGGGGATTCTTATTACTGAGTTTGGACAACTCCTGGTCAATCTTCTTCACAGATTCATATGCGAGTTCGTCTTCGGGGGTCGGCATTTTATTGGGGTTGCACGGTAACCGGGTATGACTCTACTCCATATCTTCGCATTCCATTTCCTCCCCATCCTTGTAATATATCTCCTGACATGTAGCGAACCAAACCTTGTCGTTGCCAAATTTTGTAATGGGATTGACAGTGGGGTCTGGTGAAGGACTCGCTGATCGTAAGCCAATAGTCTTGCTATCTATCAAGTCCTGAATCTTATGCTTGAGAGTCTAGCATTCTTCGGTATTATGTCCTTGGTCGCCTAAATGGTACTTACAGTATGCCTTTGGATTAAAATAAGCTGGCAGAGGGCTAGGTTGAGGTCGAAGGGGTATAGGTTTCAAATATCCGGCGGCGAGAAGATCGAAGTAAGCTGTAGTTTGGGTGCAAACGAGTCTGGTGAAAAGTCGATCTTTTGGTTTCGTTCGCCTAGGTGCCTTAGATGACCTGGCAGGTCGGGGATCAAGTTCTGGTGTGATGGCTTTTGGGTGGGTGGTTTGGAAATTGAAGGGGTTTCGAACTTTATGCTTTAGAGTGGGACAATTTTCAGTATCAAGGCCAAGTGGATGGTACTGGTAATCATAGGATAGATTATAGGATTTAGGGGTGTGGTTAAAGGTTGGTTTGAGAGATGCTAAAATACGGCAAATGGCTTGGGGATGTTGTTGATAAGCAATGGTATGGGTGTGGTCTTATACTTCCCTCCTCATCTTTTTTCGTTCCTCGTGGGTCTGCACCTGCGAGGATTCGGCTTGCCGATGGGTTGTATAGGGTAAGAGTGACAAGAGTATGCCTTTCATTTTAGTGATTTTGTGCCTGACTCCATTTGCTTCTGCTAGTAGTAGAGTTAAGGTGTCGAGTGTGAGTAACTCCATGAGCGTTTCTAAGCTTTTGGCCGTAATGACAGGGGGAACGAGGGGAGGTACCTAAAACCACCAAAGGAAAAGAGTCAGGGTTTCATCTTTACAAGTCTTTATGCAATGCATGCTCTAAGGTGCCCCTCTTTAGGAGGGAAACTAAACATGGTGCATTGGCCCACTTTTGGAGATAGGAGATTTACCCCTGTATGCAGATACCTTATCGTCAGGTAGAAACCTTCAGCCATCCATGCATTCATTCTCAAAGGTAAAGAAGTACATTGAATTTTGGGCTTAAGATACAAAAGAATTGAAATACATATCAACAGGGGGGAAGGGGGAACATTTTTCTTTGGACTTCCACCTATCTAGTTTTATAAAGGAAAAACCTAAACTACTCTTGAGTCTTCGAATTTGCCTTCGTTGGATTTAATGTCGAGGAGGTCGCTAAGAGACCTTGTTGATTGATTGCCCCTTGTCTTCTTGGCAACCCTATCTCCGTGAGTATAAAGGGATTGGGGCCCCTCTTATGGAATGGATTGGTATGCATGTCATGAGTCCTTAGGGTTACGTGGAAACCCTTAGGGTTTAGGTAGGTTTAATGCAAGGGAGAGTGACCTTGGTGTCACTCTCAATGGGTTGACCATATGCATGAAAATGCAATGACTTGAGTTACTTGGAACTCTTATCTTGACATGGGATATTGAATGCATGAGCAGGGATATGAAAGGAGTACAAGGAGAGAGAATGCAATAGCAAGGTAAACGTGCATGCATGAGCAGTTAAACAGGCATTATAACAATATGAAAACAGTCATTATAAAAACAGGAATAAGAAGGTATAAATGAAAGTAAGAGTAGTCGTTCTTTCCTTCGTGGTTTTGAAAACGGTGCTCGTGTCTTAAATCCGGCAGAGGTTCGGCTATGCATGGTGTCTATATGAGTATGAGGTTGAGGGTTGACTAATGCATCCTAAAAAGGCTCAGTCCTCGGATCTTCAAACCTAGGCCTACTCCCCGAGGTGGTGCCATGATCGATTGGTGATCCGAGCAGGGGAACCATCAGGAGGCCATAGGCGAAGAAACTGACACAACATCTTGCCTACAACCAATATTCCGTTCCCCTGTTCTAACTAGAAATGACATATCATGGTAATATGCAAGTATACAGAATGCAGGTGCACATGCAGTGTGTGTGTGATTTTTGAAAGCGGAGGAAAGTGTCCAACAACTCCCATTCATCCTGTTCATCACATTCATGCATAGCAGTTAATAAACTTAAGCAAAAAGCGCACCTACAAAACAAAAGATGTAAGGGTTAGTATGTGGATGACAAACATAATACAAGATAATATGCATACATTTTTTTTTTTGAAAATTTAAAGTGAATAAGATTGAACAAGTTAATTAAAGACTCTACATGGGTGAAGGGTAAAGTGACATGACTATGGCCTAACCCTCTAAGTTTCCCTAGCGGAGTCGCCAGCTGTCGCGCCCAGATTTTTCACACTTGAGGAATACACACACAAGTGGGAAAAACTCTGTACTCTCTCCTTAGAACTCACCCTCCTAGAAGAATGAGTGTGACTAGGTTTGAATTGAAAATAGATTTGAATAAAGGGCTTTTGGAAAACATTTGGAGTTGCCACCTAATTTGATTAAGATGAGTTAGGTCACCTAAAAACTAAGTATAATTCGAAAATTACACTTAGGGTTTTTGAAAACAATTTTTGAAAATACTACCGTAAGAGAGGGTTTTTAAGAAACCAGGTTGTTTGGCAACCTTTGAAAAATATTTAAGCCCTTTTTGAAAAATAACTCTGTTTTTGGTCTTTCACAATCAATGATCCTAGGTTCGAAGGTTAGTTACGTGTAGGGAAGACGAACTAAGCCATCACCCTACCCCGCCCTTTCGGTACCTACATGTTAATCTACCCTAGATTCACCTATGAGAGTCTTCAATTAACTATTGTTCAATCTTATCCACTTTATAAAAAGAATTTTTGAAAAGAAACTAACATGATACATGATATGTAAATGCAATAAAAGAGAGTTGGAAAATGGATTTGGAAAGAGTTTGATTTGATTTTAGAAGAGAGATTTGAAAGGATAGATTTGAAATTGGAAAGTTTTAGAAATTGAAAATAGAGATTTGGAAATAGAAATTTGGAATTGGAGGTTTGAAAAATAGATTGGAGATTTGAAAAGATTGTGAAATTTGAGATTTGAAAAAGAGTTGTGAAAATAGAAACTTGAAAAATGTGGTGACCACACCCATAAGGGTTGCCTACGTATCCTTTTGGAGGAATTAGGTCAATCATAGTTCGGACAAGAGTTCGATTGAAAATAGAAGAGTTGATTTGGAAAAGAGTTGAAATTGGAATTTGGATTGGAATTGGAAGAGTAGGGAAATTTGGACTTTTATTGGAAGATTCGAAAAGATTGGTTTTGAAAGACTTGATTTTAAGAAACCTAGACCTAGGAACTTAGAAAAGAAATATTGGATTTGACTTGGAAAGATTTTAGAAAAGAATTGACTTGAATATTGGACTTGGAAGATTAAGAAACTTGGAATTAGGAAAGATGTCGATTTAGGAAAATTTCAACTTAGGAAAATTTTAGGTATAGGAAAGTTCTCACATTAGGAAAGTTTCAACTTAGGAAAGTTTTCAATTAAGAAAGTTTTATTTTAAGAAAGGTTTTGAAATAGGAAAGTGTTGAATTTAGAAATGTTTTGAATTAGGAAAAGTTTAGTTTAAGAAAGGTTTAGAATTTGGAAAGTTTCAACTTAAGAAAGTTTTGAATTTGGAAAGCTTAAAATTTTAAAAAGATTTTAAATTAGGAAAGATTTGAATTTAGAAAGCTTTAGAATTTTTGGAAGATTCAAAGTTTGAGTTTTAGAAAGATTTGAAAATCTAGATTTGGGAGTTAAAGTTTGAAAAGGATGTGAAATTAAGAAAGGTTGGAATGAGGAAAGGTTTAGATTTTGAAAGATTTGAAGTTTAGAAAAGTTTAGAACTTATAGAATTTTAGAGTTTGAAACTTTCGAATTTAGAAAGTTTAGGATTTAGGAAGTTTTAAAGTTTGAGTTTTAGAAAATCTTGAGATTAGGCATGGTTTGAGCTTAGAAAAGATTTGAAAACTTAAATTTGGAGAGTTAAGATTTGGAAAGAGGTAGAATTAGGAAAAGGTTGAATTAGGAAAGATTTGAAAATTAAATTTTAGAATTTAGGAAAGATTTTTATGTTTAAGTTTTGGAAACTTAAGATTTAGGAAAGTAGAAGATTAGGAAGGAGTTGAATTAGGAAAGATTTGGATTAGGAAAGGGTTGGATTTTGTTTCTAAAAGAGAAAATTTGATTTTGTTTCCAAAAACGGAGGATTGGATCTAGTTTTCTAAACGGGAGATTGGATTTGGTTTTCTAGAGGGAAGATTTGATTTGACAAGGATTCGAAAAATGAAGTTTTAGAAATCATAGATTTGGAAGTGTATAGTTTTGACGTAGAAAATAGGTTTTGGAATATGTACAGTTTTGATGTAGAAAACAAAAGGTTTTGGAAGCCTAGGTTTTAAGGCAAGTTTGAAAACCATGTTTTTGGAAAGAAAATTAGGGTCTCCTAATCGTAGCTCTAGGGCTTGACCTGGGCTCTAAGGAAAGGGATTTTTGGAAAGTCTGTTTTTTGAAAATAAGTTTTTGGAAGGAAGTCCTAGAGACGAGGTTCTAGAAGATGAGTTTTAAAAAGAAAGATTTTGAAAAGAGATTTTGAAAGAAGCTTTTTGGAAAGAGTTTTTAGGAAAGTGAATTTTGAGGAAGCCGTTTTCTAGGAAGGAAACCTAGAGAGTGTTTTTAGGAAAGGAATTTTAAGGAGAGTGTTTTGGAAAGGAGTTTAAAAATTGATTTTTGAAGAGAGCTTTTGAAAACAATTTTGGGAGGAAGAGTTTTTGGAAAGCATGTTGAAAGAGAGACTTTTAAAAATAGAGTTTTTTGGAATTTATGAAAACGTCTCACTTTCTTAAAGCGATTCTATCCATAAGAAAACTAAAAGCACTTTAAGAAAGTGGTTTTGAAAACAACAAGGAGTTGAAAATATGGACCATGTTGGTCACTTTAAATATAGCACTTTCCTAAAGCAACCCTAGCCATGGAAAGGCTAGAATCACCCTAAGATTGTGATTTTGAAAACAAGTTTTGAAAAAGAAGATTTTGATACAATTTTGAAAACAAGTTTGAAAACGATTTTGAAAACGACTTTTGGAAGAATGCAAGAATCATGATATGCACAATGCAAATTTGGGGTCGTGAACATACAAGGTTAAGGCTTTACCACATAATCAACAGGGCCGAACCCACAAGGTCTCCAGTTAGACAAAAAGAAAGCCCCCAACACGGTGACCCTCCAATAGTCTAATCCTACACATGGACCGGGAGTTCCCTTGTTTCAAGCATGCAAAAAAAGGGGGGGAAAGACATGGGGGATTAAAATAGAGAAAATCCAGGTGGGTTAGGAGAGAGAAGAGAGAGGGGCGAAGTGTGAAAATTTAAATAAGAAGCCTCCCTTGTGTCTTCTTTATTTTGCTTAGCTTTTTGTGTGCTTTGCTTTGCTTGTTTTGCTTCAATTTTCACTTCAATCTTCAAAAGTTCGTCTTTAATCTTCAAACCTTCAGATTGTAACCCTTCAAGTCTTCAAAGGAAGGTTGGAGGCTAATGTATAAGTGTATGAGAGTGTATAGGAGTGTATAGGAGGCTAGGGTTTAACTAGGGTTTGGAAAACCTAGAGAAGTTAGGGTTTTGGGAGTGTACGAGCTCTGTATATCGAGAATTAGGGTTTTTAGATTGAGTTTGCAGATCTCCTTCACGCTGAAAGAGGCTATGTATTTATAGAGATAGGATAGACCTAGCGCCTATTGCAGTGGCGCTAAGCCAAACTTCCTCTCCTAGTGGCGCCAGGCCATTTCTTGGCTTGGTGCCACTGCTAGTGGCGCCAGCCAGTTAGGAAAGTTTTAAGGTTGGCAAGCAACGTATCTTTGGAAGATTTGGGCGCTTGTACTAGTGACTACCATGCAATTTTTAGCTTGGCTTCACTAGGAGTGACTTCGGAAAGTCCGGGAATGAATTGAAGAGGCTAGGAAAAAGGGCAGGAACACTTAGAATAGCACCCTAGAGGTATTTGACTTGAAAAATGAGGATAGGATGTGTCGGAAGGATTGACCGGCCCGTTAAGGGCAAAACGGTCAATCAAGCCGGAAAGCTGCCGGGACGGACCCAGAATGTCTCGAAAAAAGACTCAAGATTTGGAAACATTATCCAGAATGTTTCCAAAGGCTTGTCGATTTGATACCCAGAGCCGGTGTGGTTGGAAAAGGCAACCGGCCCTCCAGGGGCAAAACAGTAATTTTGCACCGGGTTTGCCGGAACTGACTTGGAATGATCCAAAGAGATAAAGAAAGGTTGAAAACAGTGTAAGAAGAATTCTCAAGAGGCTACCAGTTTGATACCCAGGGCCGGTATGGTTCCCGGGGCATTTGAATACCTAGGGGCAAAATGATCATCTTGACCGGAAAGTCTCGGAATTGGCCTAAAATTGACTAGAAGACACCTAATCATGCCGAATTGCCTTTAAGACAATCGTGGAAGGTTGGACTTACCATTTTGAGGATTCAAATGTGTTCTCAAGAAACGTGCCAGAAAATGGCTCTAGGGGCAGTTTGGTCATTTTTCACCGAAGTAAGCTAGCAGACACTGGTGTTGACTTGGGTTTTGAATGTTTTCGTCACTCTGACGGCGGTCGCGTGATACAGGGGTTTGTTGGCAATTCCCTATATCAACATGTTTGCGAGTATTTTCGCTACTCTGACGGTTGTGATGTTTGCGAGTATTTCCCCTACTTTGATGATTCGCGATCATTCCTGAGACTGCCTGATCTCGGGAAGCTGCTAAAGGGACTTAGCGCCTGAGAATCAACTGTCTTAAAAGGCGTGCCTAAATAGACATTTCTACATTGGCAGGCTAACAGGCGCCAAAGGTGGACCGTTCTACCATCTAGGGAACTTGGGGTCTCGTCCCGGTCAACAGGTTTAAAGGGACTTACCGTTTCGAAGAGATTTTCTTAGAAAAACATGCCAGACCGTCTCGAGGAATCAACTGTTTCGAGAGAGGGATTGGAATTGGAATTGGACTTGGAAAGGGGACTTACAGTCTCCAGAAAGACGCGCCTGTTGGAATTGGAAAAGGGACTTACCGTCTTTGGAAAGACGTGCCGGATTTGGAATTGAAAATGGGACTTACCGTCTTCGGAAAGACGTGCTTGATTTGGAATTGTAAAGGGGACTTACAGTCATCGAAAAGACGTGCCTAATTTGGAATTAGACCAAACAATGCCCCCAAGGGCATTTTGGTCCTTTTGCCTCTATTTGGGCCCGGCGGGGCCCGCAAAGCGATGAATTGACGGGATTAGACTTTAAAAGTTAATTTGGATTGAAATATGCCCACAATGACTTGAACACAAGTCTGGATAGAGTGGAGACCGCCGAGCGGTCAAAAATGGGGTGCTTGCACTACTGAAAAAGAACTTTTAGATGTTGTTTTTGCTTTAGAAAAGTTTTGATCTTACTTACTTAGTACTAAAGTCATTGTTTACTCTGATCATACAGCTCTTCGTTATTTGATGACGAAGAAAGAGGCAAAACCAAGATTAATTAGATGGAAATTTCACTTAAGTGAAGTTGATTTGGAGATTAAAGACAAAAGAGGAACAAAAAATCGTGTCGCCGATCATTTTAGTCTTTTAGCTCATGTCAAGGATGAACTTCATTTACAAAAAACATTCCCTGATGAGCAATTGTTCTCCGCAAATGTGACATTACCTTGGTATGCAAATATTATAAATTATTTGGTTACTAACGTAGTACCTACTAGTTTGTCTAAGGCTCAAAGAGATAAGATCAAGAATGATGCTAAATACTCTATGTGGGATGACTGATATTTATGGAAGCATTGTGCGGATCAAGTGATCAGAAGGTGTGTTCCTGAAAATGAAACCATGTCTATTTTAACCTTTTGTCATTCTTATGCTTGTGGAGGTCACTTTGGAGCCAAGAGAATGGCGAGAAAAGTGCTAGAATGTGGTTTTTATTGGCTATCTCTATTTCGAGATTCATATTCTTATTGTAAGTCATGCGAGCCTTGTCAAAAGATAGGTAATATATCCCAAAAGGAATGAAATGTCACAAACTCTTATACTATTTTGTGAAATTTTTTATGTTTGGGGCATCGATTTCATGGGACCATTCCCTATATCTTTCGATTATGTTTATATCTTGCTTGCTGTTGATTATGTCTCAAAATGGGTGGAAGATAAAGACATCAGGACTGATGATTCTAAGGTTATTGCAGATTTTATCAAGTCTAACATACTCTCCAGCTTTGAAATTCCAAAAGCTCTAATAAGTGATTGAGGCACCCACTTTTGCAATCAAACTATGGTGACTTTGTTAAGAAAGTACAATGTGACGCACAAGGTGTCGACTTCATATCATCCACAAACTAGTGGACAAGCGAAAGTGTCGAATCGAGAGATCAAGTCCATCACTAAAAAAATAGTCAATCCAAGTAGAAAAGATTGGAGTTTGTGCTTGGATAATGCTTTGTGGGCGTATAGAACTGTAGATAAATGCCCATTGGTATGTCACCTTATCGATTGGTATTTAAAAAACCGTGCCACCTACCAGTTGAGTTAGAACACAAAGCTTATTGGGCTATCAAGAGTTTTAATATGAAGATGAATGAAAATGGAGAACATAGAAAATTATAACTCCAAGAGTTAGAGGAAATTCGCAATGATGCTTATGAGAGTGCAAGGATTTACAAGGAAAAGCCAAAGGCTTTTCATGACAAGATGATTTCTAGGAAGGAGTTTAAAGTTGGTCGGAAAGTCCATCTATACCAGTCCTGGCTTCGTTTGTTTTCGGGTAAGTTACGTTCTCGTTGGATTGGACATTTTCTCGTTACTAATGTTTTTCCTCATGGTACAGTTGAAATTCAAAACTTTGCCACTTCCAAAGTGTTCAAGGTGAATGGCCATCGACTTAAGCATTTCTATGAAGATTTCCAAGTTGAGAATGTGGAGAAACTAGACCTTGAGGATCCGATTTATACGGATTGAAGATGGAAGCATTGAGTCGAGCCCACGACAATAAACAGAGGCGCTGCTTGGAAGGCAACCCAAGGGAAGTTCGTTTTTCTTTTCTTATTTTCGCATTTATATATTGGTTATTTATGCCCTTGCTATGCATTTTACTTTACATTGGGGACAATGTAAGTTTTAAGTGTGGGGGAGGGGGAGGGGATTTAGGTTGTGTTTTTGTGTTCTAATATTTGAAAATAATAATAATAATAATAATAATAATAATAACGAGATTCAATTAAGCTTGAAGAATTCATAAAATGATTGAATAAGTAATTTTTCAACTTAGAATTAATTAGTCTAGTTATTTTACTTGAGATTGGAGTGACTGAATTTGGTAAACAAAAGCTGGTGAGAGTTTGAACCTTTAAACTGACAAATCCATATCAGTCACTATTTTCTTTCATGTGAGATCTTGATTAATTAGCTTAATTATTCTCCATACTTAGCTTAATGTTAATGATGACTAATTAGCCTAAATATGTTTAATTATACTAATGAGGAGGATTAGTGAGGAGGGTGGTCAACCAACGAGGTGCTAGGTGTGGTTGTGTGAATGCCACCAAGGTGTGTGCATAAAGCGTGTGCTTGTGAAAGTCATGTGAAGTGTGTGCTTCATTGGTAGCATTTGTGTGTGTGTGACATGTGGAGAGTTAAAAACAAGTTGTATCTATAGTTGGCTTCAAGTCAAAGGAGGAGAGAGGAAAAAGATGCTTGTGTAGTAATTGTGTTTGGCAAAAGAGAAAGGGAGAGAAAAAGAGAGAGAAAGAAAATAGAAAAAGGAAGAAAAGAAGGAGGGATTCAAGCAGAAGGACGTGTTTTCATTGCTTGACTTGAGAAATCTTAAATTCATGCTTATTTCATTGCTTTCTATTGATTGTTGCATGAAAAAGACCTATCATATCTTAGAATTGAGAATTTAATCCATGAAGCTTGAGATTCAAGTTGGAGACTTAGGATTCTTCATGTTTTGCATGTGTTGATGTTTAAAAGTCATGTTTGAGACTTTAGAACGTCATTCTAGGATTTAGAGGGCTTATAATTGTGTTGGGGTTGCAAGGGAGAGTTTGAAACCATGTTTTGGAAGTTGCATTTCAGACCAAGGGGAAAGGGGGTGCACCAGCGGGGCTTTAGGGCACCTAATGATTCAACCATCTGCTAAAGGGCACCAAAAGTGCACCTAGTGGTGCAGTGGGCTACCAGGGCGTGCCAGAGGGTGCTCCAACATAATCTCTTGAACCGGTTTGACCTCCATTTTGCATTTTGTCTTCTTGCAATGCATTGGGAAGAGTTTAACACTTCTAATTGAATTTATAATGTATCATTAATGTATTATCTTTTGTGTTTATGAGTTATAATCCATAAACATGCATTGATTATGAATTTATGACATGGTGCACTCTCATTGAGTTTTACTATGTCATTGTAGCATCATTTCTTGATGTTAGTGAGCTATAAACTTTGTATATACATGATTTATGGTGCATAACATTGTAATCTCACAAATTTGATGTGGTAGTGTGTGTGTTAGATTCAGAAGTAGTTAAAGACACTCCAATTCCACCAAATGAGAGATTCCTTTTAGTACAGTAAGTTGAGGTGGGAATTTAAGATATTCTTACTCTTATTGAATTGAATGCCTTATTATTATCTTTGTTGGTGTTGATTGTGAGGATTTAAGATATTCTTATTCATATTGAATTGAATGTCTTATTATATATGTTGGTGTTGATTGTTGGATTACGAGATAGCATTATATACAACATACATTGTATGCATAATTTGTATTGCATGGAGAAGGTTCAATCATGTGAAACTAACCAAAAAAAATAATATTCTTGGATAACAAGCCATCAATATATTGGGTTAATATTATCAAATTGATGAACATATGTGTTGACATCAAACATTACATCACAAAAGGCACTAAATTACATGAAGCATTTTCCATTAATAATGGTGAAAGATGTAAGATTATGTATCATTGAATGGTGGATTATCTATTGATGGTTGATTCGGTGCTTATTTATCATTTATTCTTTATGAGTTTGAGTATCTTGTGAGCGCGTTGATATATAGCTCGTACCCACACAGATTGTTTTATAAGAAAGATGGTGAGGTTTCATCCACTATTATTGGTGTCGAGTTGGAGAGCTTTGAGGAGCTCTACTAGTCGAGTCGTTGTTTTGTATATGTTATGCACTTTGAGGATAGATGTTTTGAAGTTTGTTCATATTTGGTCTGATAATTATTTTAAGTTGGTTTAGTAGTTTTCTATACTTATGTATATGACTGTGAAATGGGTTTTTATATATACAATGTTAACAGTTTTGGGATGGTTTTTATATAATGATGTTGTTTATCCCTTATATGATTCTTATCTTTAGGATAGGTGTGACATGTCGTTTGCAAGTGGGTAACCTGCCCGATCACACCTGCCCTAAAATAACGTTAATGATGCCTGATTGGGAACGGGTGTGACAATCAGTCTTCTCCAATCACCTTAAACCAAATTCTAGGGGACCACATCCCGGTCAGGACTTCAATGAAATTATCTCAGTGATCATTCATCTTTGATTACCTTAAACCGGAGTCCAGGCTACGCATCCCATTCATACTCTAATGATGTCATCCCAGAGATCAGTCAACTCTGATGACTTAAAACTAAAGTTCAGGGAACTGCATCCCGGTCAAACTTCAATGACACCTTAAGTTAGAGTCTGGGCAACCGTGTCCCCGTCAGACTCTGATGATATCATCCTGAAGATCAGTCATCTCTAATTACGTTAAACCATATTCTAGGCAATCGCGTCCTTATCAGACTCTAATGACATCATTCTGGAGATTAGTCATCTTCGATCAACTTAAACCAGAGTCTAGCGACCACATCCCGGTCAGGCTCCAATAACATCATGCCGACTTCAATGACATTGTCCTGAGATCAATCATCTCCAATCACCTTAAACCAGAGTCTAGGCAACCGCATCCCTGTCAAACTCAATTATATCATCCCGAAGATCAGTTATCTCTAATCACCTTAAACTAGAATCTAGGCGACTGCAACCCAGTCAGACTCCGATGACAACATCCTGGGGAACAGTCATCTCCGATCACTTTAAACTGGAGTCCAAGCAACCACAACCCAATTAGACTCTGATGACATCATCCTGGAGAACAGTCATCTCTGATCACCTTAAACTACAGTCCAAGCGACTGCATCCTGGTCACACTCTGATGACATCATCACCATAAATCTTTCATCTTCGATATCTATCATCATCACCTAGCATCATTAAGCTAAAGTATGGATGACCGCAGCATGGTTGGACTTTGAATCCTTAAACCGAAAGCCCAAAGCTTCTGAAACTCGTAAACCAAAGACTTGACAAGCTCCAATGACCTAAATCAAAGGATGATGATCCCCGATAGCACTCTCTGAAGTCAGGTCTGTCAATCAAGAGTATAAATCCTAAGTCGGAGAACACCAAAGCAAGTCAGAACAAAGGAGCCCAGCTCCTATCGTGAAGGACATTTTTATGCTTCATAGCAATGAAATGGCATGAAGCATAGAATCAAGATTCATGGCACTGCATTGCTGTGAAGCATATTCTCCAAGTTTTAGGCACTGTCGTGCCGTGAAGCAATAATCTCAAGGGTTAGGCACTGGACTGCCGTGATACACCAAAACTTGGGCATGGGCACTGTTATGCCACAGCTACTGATGTCATCACAATGACATCACCCTTCCCTTACGTTACAAAATTTTAGTGGAGCCACATCTCCCCTCTCCAAAAGTTAGGCATTGGAATGCCTTAAAGAACAAAACCATGCTTTGTGGCATTGTAATGCCTCAAAGAAGAAATTTATGCTTTGTAGTATTATAATGCCACAAAGAAGGAAATCATGCTTTATGGCATTGCAATGTTGTAGCAAAAATGCCTATAAATAAGCCCATCCCAATTCACACACCTCTCTCTCTAGAGTTTTTCACTTTCTCTCTCTGAAAAGTGACCCCTCTGGTCTTGCTGCCAAATTCGGCTCGATCAACCTCAGCCTAGTAGGATCCCTATCTAATTAACGTGTCTAAAATCACTTGATCCAAGCTGAAGCTCTACCTAACTAGTGGGTCTTGATAACATTCCTGCCTAGTCGGAACTTTGTTAGATTTTTGGGCTCGAGGATTCAGAAATTACTCCCAACTAGCCCAAACTCTGCCCGATGGGAACGGTGAAAATGGCTTCTGGCTAGGTCGAAATGCTACCGAAATCCCACTAACAATAAGGTGTAATTCAAACCATTCGGTTTTGTGATATCCTGAACCTCTATTTATTTCTATTAATGAGAATTTCTAGTATATATAATGTTTGATGTTAATTATTTCTCCTTTTGGGTCAAAATGACCAATGAGAGCCTATGTTGTAACTTAAGCCTTTGGGTGAGACACATGGGATTATTCCCATGTGTATCATCTTTTATACGCATAAGTGCACACACAGCTCACTTATGCTCAGCCGATTGAGAAGGAAGAGAGGGAGAAGAGGAGAAGAGAAAAAGGAGGAGGAAGCTTGAGAAAGAGCTTGAAGCAATAGAAGACTTAACCAAACTTGAAGAAAGGTAAGGTTCCATCTTCCTCTCCAATAGTATATGTGTATGTATCTATCTTTGTGTAGTGTGTTGTTGAATTGTTGGGGGTGACTCTTTTGAGTCCCAAATTAGCTAAGTTTAGAGTGTTGATAGCCCCATTGAAAGATTTGAGGGTTTGGGATATGAAATCCCCAACTTATGCAAGTTAAGGCTTGGATTCATAAAACCCTAGATCCCTTTGATTTTCTTGTTTAAAGTGGTTGATTCTGTGTTATTGTGGTCTTCTTGGGTCAATCTTTGGACCCTAGAAGCATTGGAAGGGTTTGTGGGAGTTTTGATGGAGTTTGGTTTTGATTTGAGTGAGATTTGGAAATTTTCGGGTAAAATCTGGGTATTTAGCTTTGGAGTGGACTCCTCATTTTGTGGAGGCGACTCCTTGTCCCAGTAAAATCCCAGAATTATTCCTTTAGCTTTGGAGTGGACTCCTTGGTTTTTGGAGGCGACTCATTGTCCCAGTGAACTCCCAGATTTATTCATTTAGTTTGGGAGGCGACTCTTTAGTCTTTGGAGGCAACACTTTAGTCTCTGGAGGCGACACTTTTGCCCAGATAACTTCCAAATTTGTTTTTTCAGCTCAGGAAGCGACTCCTTTGTTTCTGGAGTCGACACCTTCGTCCAGCCCCCGGTTTCACTTTCCAGCTCAGACACTGTTTCGTAGAACGGGCATAACTTTCCCTAAAAAACTCAGATTGATGCACCGTTTGAACCATTGGATAGTAGACTCATAGATCTTTGTATCCATATAAATTTTGTACTAAAATTCCTTTTGGTTTGAGAGATATTGAATTTTGAAGTTGACCCAAAATTCTGCCAGTAACATTCTTCTTCCAAACTTTTAACCCATTTTCTATGGGGCATAACTTCTTCATCCGAAATGTGTTTTTAGCCTATGAACTATCAAATTAAAGCCCTTTAAGCCTATTTTCAAATGGAACTAAGCTAGAGTGCGAAATCTTCCTTGAGAGGTGGTTGGGACGCAATAAAGGAGTCGATGTTCCGGCTTTCATGTTCAAACCTCAACCTTATGTTCTTGTTTTACGTGGTTGCTTTGCTTTGGAGTCTTGTATTGATATTTCCATACTTCTATGTGCATTTTGTGTAGGAACACCCTGTCTACCACCCATCCTATTGGAGAGAGGTGAGTAACGCTATGCCATGAGTAAAACTCTATTAATTTCCAAATGTTTTAAATTCACCTACATATCATGCAATGTTTTCCATATATTTTCAATGCATCAATGTTTATGTTCAATACAAATGTCATACCTTGAAATGCATGCAAGCTATATTTATGTTATGAATGAAAATCATGGACTATAATGTTTAAAGGAAAGAGATGCTAAGTTTTCAATGTATGGTGCCAACTCGAGGTTTTTCGTGGCAAGACCTTAAACTAGCAACGATGGTCCTACGATAGGGGATGTGCAATAAACTATCGCCATGTTCGGGAGACATCCCACGGCCTAAAGAGCCCTATTTGTGACCTTTAAGATTACTGATGTGGAGCATAGCTCTAATGTCGAGTTGTAGCACACTTATGTTTTAGAACGAGAACAATGATATGTCCAAATGTTTATTACAAGTTATGTTACGTTTTATCACGAGCAAAGATATGTCGTATCTCTCTTTTATGATACCATGTTTTGAAGCTATAGAATGCTGCAATATGATGTTTATGCTATCTATGATTTCAAACCTATGCTTACACGTTTCAAGTTCCTGCCTTAAATACATAAATGTTTATCTATTGTTTTATACATTAGACATAACTGCTAGTCCATGGTATTTTCATGCTCATGCATCATTATTATTCACTAAGCATTAGCTTACGTTTTCTCAAATGATTTTTCAGGTAGCCAATCTGGGAGGCTCTAGAGCGAGGCCATATGTGGATTTGAGCTACGGCCCACGGGCCTATGTTTTGCATAATGTTTGAGGGCTGGACCTAATGTTTTGTAATGATATATATATATATATATATTGCTATAACTTTTGTGAACCTTAATTAGGTCCTTATGTATATTATGTTTTGGATTAGGCACAGCTCCACCATGAATGACACGGATTATGTTTTCAAGTTATCAAGAGTTCTATTTTCCGCAATTATGCATCATTTTAAATGATTATGCACAGGTGATCAACCGGTTTAATGTAATGCGGCCTAGGGTAGCCTTGCTACTGGCCGGTCATGTACCCTAAATCCGTATAAGCCGGGTTATGGGTCGTGACAGGTTTAGGAGCCATTACGATGCTATAGTATCTGGCATGGCTTAGTAGATATCTAAACTGTTACCTGGGGTGAATTCCAGCACCTACCATCCCTGCAGCATAGCTGGATCCCTGTCCAATTCCCAACTCCTAACAAACTCCTACCTAGCCATCACTCTGCCCGATTTTTGGTATCCAAACTGTGTTCGTACTAAGCCAGAACTTCACCAAAATTGTTCCAAGTACACAAATTCACAGTTAAGCCAAAAGAATCATTCATTTATGCTTTTACTCCATTCTCAGTTTCTGGTGACCTACTTAGACTGTTAGCTGGTATAATGCATTAGCAAATTCATACATAGTTACATTTTGACCCATTATAGGCTGTCATAATGCCTAATTTCAAAAATTATAAAAATACATACTAACTTGTTTGAGTAGTCGTAATGCCCATTTTCAATCCCAAAACTATATTTCTAGCCGGTTATAAGTCATCATACTACCTGGTTGAAATCCAAAAAATAAGCTTTTTCAAAACAAATGTCCAAACCATCATTATAAGGCACTGTGTGTATGCTCTACGGTTGCCATTACACGGATCTTCCGTATTGGAAATAAGTGACCCGTCAAAATGGCCAACATACCATTTCTTGGAAAAACATCATTTTTTCTCTAAAAAGCACAAACCAACATTATAGGCATAGTAAGTATGCTCTATGGTTGTTGTTACATAGATCTTCTATACTAGAAATGCTAAAACTACCAAAATAACAAAAATGCCCTTTTTTCAAAAATGGCCCTGGCTTCAGTTTTGAGTTTGTGTATGTATGCTCTATAGTTATTGCTAGCAGAAAATTTTGTACTAGAAATACCAAACTCCTCTGTGAACTAAGTCAGCCTTTCCAAAAGTGGTACAAACTGGCCAAAATTACATAAAATCGGGAAAGATCCCTTTTCAAAAATCAAACTTCATATCATCCACAAAAGACATGCATTCAAAGCCAATATTTTCTTATAAACCTTCTGTCAAAACTGGGACGCTTTATGGCATTAGCTTCTTCCCATTTCAAACTTGCAAACTACATACAACCTAATCCTTACACAGCTAGGGTATGTAGGCAGCCTAGGCAAAGGCTTGGTCACCTTTTGTCCCGACATGTGGAGAGTCGCACCCTTTAAGCCAAAGTCTATTCCATAGACCCGGGCCATCATATTTCACTTTTTTCCTAATGAGCGAAAAACCAAAACCAGTCTTTTTAGCCGAAGTTCTATCCATGAACCCTGGGCCACCAAAACACTTTTGAACTACATTTGACCTGATCCTACATAATAGGATATGTAGGCAGTCTAGGTTCTCTTCTCAAGCTCGGTCACCTTTTGTTCGAAGTATGGTAAACCATCCATCACCTTTGCTTGAATAATGGGAAACCATGTCCAGCATAATGGGTTCAAATACCCAAGTCATTCAAAGTCAATCTGAACTACGTTTGGACTGATTCCTACAAAGTCAGGATACACAAGCAGTCTGAATTCTTTTTTTAAGCTCAATCAAAACTTATCATAAACATTAGAATTTTTATTCCTTAATTGGAATAGTATTTTAAAACCTTCCTAGAGGAGTGATAAGTCTTTCAAAGCCGGGCCCAAGCCCTTTTTAAGCCAACAACATTATATTCATATTGCATCCATAAGCAGCATAACAGTTATGTTGCCAGCAATTGTGCATTCACTACATATGCACACCTACACATAGCATACACAAATAAGTGTCGCGCCCTGATTTTTTGCACTTGAGGCAACATGAGTGAGAAAAATATGGTATTCTCTCATTAGAACTCATCCTCCTATAAGGAAGAGTGCGACTAGGTTTGAACTAGAAATTGACTTGAATAAGAGGTTTTTGAAAAAAGCTTGGAGTTGCCACCTAACTTTGTTAAGGTGAGTTAGGTCACCTAAAACTAAGTGCAATCCAAAGCTTAAACTTAAGGTTTTTGAAAAGGTTTTGAAAAACTTCCTCAAGAACGAGTTTTTGAAGAAAACAGGTTGTTTGGCAATCTTTGGAAAGATTTAAGCCCTCTTTGAAAAAATGACTCCGGTTTTGGTCTCTAAAAAACAATGATTCTAGGTTCAGAGATTGGTTACGTATAGGGAAGATGCACTAGGCTGTCACCCTATCACGCCCTTATGGTACCTACATGTCTTTTCACTCTAGATTCACTCATTTAGAATCTTCGATTATTCAATGTCCAATTATATCCACTTTAAAAAGAATTTTGAACAGAGATTTACTATGATGCATGACATGCAAGTGCAAGAAAAGATTTGATTTGAAAACAAATTTAAAAGGAGGATTCGAAGTCTAAAAGAGATTATAAGAAATAAAAACTTGAAAAAAGCTATGGAATTAGAAACTTGAAAGAGGTCGTGACCGCACCCATGAAGGTTGCCTACGTATCCCTTTGTTAGGAGTCAGGTTAGTCACAGTTCGAACTCGAGGTCCGATTAAAAATAAACACTTTGAGATCTTAATTGATTTGAAAAGAGACTTTGGGGGTCTTCAAAAAGTTTATTTTGAAAAGAGTTTGATCTTAAACTGTGATTAGGGGATTTGAAATCAAACTTAGAGTTGAAATTGATCTTACTTTGAAAAGCTTGAATTCAACTTTTAAATCATCTTGACTTAAATTGGAGTTTGAAAACCATCTTGGTTTAGAAAAGGATTTTTAGAAAATAATTGAGGCCTCCTAACTTTATGATTAGGGTTGAACTAGGGTTTAGATATCTTAGGACTTAGCTAACCTAGGGTTGAAGTAGGCAATTGAAATAGGAAGCTTCGATTTTAGAAAGTTGGATTCTAGGAAAGTTTCAAATTAGAAAGGTTCCAAATTAGAAAAGTTTTATTTTTAAGAAAGAGTTGATTTTTTGAAGGATTCAAATTTGGAAAGGTTGGAATTTAGAAATATTTGAACTTAGGAAGATTGAAATTTGGAAAGATTTGGAAGTTTGAAATTCAGAAAGTCAAAATTTAGAAATGTTTGAAATTAGGAAAGATTTGATTTCTATTTCCTAAAGTAGAAGATTGGATTTTGTTTCCTAAAATAGAAGATTTGATTTGGTTTCCTATTTGAAGAAGATTCGATTTGAATTAAAATTAGAAAGCTTTAGTTTTAGAAATCTTGAACTAGGAAATCTATGATTTTATGTAGGAAAAAATTTCAGAAAGTTGTTATAGAAAGTCATGATCTTAAGGATGGAATTAGGATTTTCTAGTCATGGATTCTAAGGCTTGACTTGAAGTTCAAGACAAAGAGTTTTTGGAAAGTAGATCTTTGAAAAGAGTTTTTAGGAAATAGATTTTACAAAATCATTTGAAAAGTGGTTTGAATATAGACTTTTGAAATTCCCTTGAATATCTCACTTCCTAAAATGATTCTAACCATGGAAAGATTAGAACCATTCTAGAGCAGTGGTTTTGACAACAATTATGGTTTGAAATATGGAACATAATGATCACATTGAATGTAATACTTTCCTAAAACAACCCTAACCATGGAATCGCTAGAATCATTATACAAGTGTGGTTTTGAAAACAACTTGGGGTTTGAACCCAAATTTAGACCTTGATGGTCATAATGAATGTAACACTTTCCTAAAAATAACCCCAACCATGGAGTGGCTAGAATCATCCTAAGATTGTGATTTTTGAAAACAAGTTGGAAAGAATGAGGTTTTGAATGCAAGTTTTGAAAGAGAAATTTGATGCAAGCTTAAGAACAACTTTGAATGCAATGTTAAATACAATGCATGAATATGAAAGCCACAATGCAATAGGATCGTGAACATACAAGGTTAAGCTTCACCACATAATCAAGGGGGACAAACCCACACCGTCTTAGGTTGAACTTGAAGAAAGCCCCCAGCACGGTGACTATCAACAAATCTTCCTATGCATGAACCTGGAAGTCCCTTGTTTCAAGCATATTAGAAGAGGAGGTAGAAGATGGGGATTAAAATAGAAAAGAATCCAAGTGTGTTAGGAAAGAGAATA
Organism: Euryodendron excelsum; assembly: GCA_033060915.1. NCBI lineage: Eukaryota > Viridiplantae > Streptophyta > Magnoliopsida > Ericales > Pentaphylacaceae > Euryodendron > Euryodendron excelsum. The sequence continues at coordinate 41,979,162 of CM065380.1, read as the reverse complement.
GAGAGGGGGAATTGTATAAACTAAATTAAAAACCAACATTATGTCTTTATTTTGCTTTGATTGCTTTGCTTGCTTTGTTTTCTTCACCTTGAGCACTTTGAAGATGTAGCTCTTAATCTTCAATGGATGCTTGGAGGCTTGTATTTGAGTGTATAGATTGCATGGAGACTAGGGTTTAAGTATTTGGAGGCTTGAGTTTGAGGAGGCTTGAGAGAATTACGATTTTGAGGGAATTTGAGCTCTGTTTTCAGAGATACATCATTTTTGGACTGAGTTTGTAAACCCTTTTTACGTAAGAGGTCTATATTTATAGGCAATTGAAACAGGAACGGGCACCTATTGCAGAGCCACCAATGTCCTTTTAAACTTAGCGCCACCAGCCCCTTTAGAAAACTTTTGAGGTGGCAACGAATAGATCTTTTGACCCTTGGAATGCAAGGCCAAAGATTTGGGCGCTTGTCCTAGTGATTACCATACAATTTTTAGCCTCGCTTCAATATGAGTGATTCCGAAAAGTCTAGGAATGATTGGAAGGTCGGGGATGGACAGGAACCTCTAAAAGAATGTCCTGAAGGTAAATGACTTGTGAACTAGTGCTAGAATAGTTGAAAATGTTAACCGGCCTACTAAGGGCAAAACGTTCAATTGGACCAAAAAAACACCAGAATAGACCCCGAGTGACCTGTGAGAAGGCTCAAAAGTTGAAACACTATCGAGAGTATTCCAAGAGATTGTCTATTTAATACCTAGAGCCGATATAGCTAGAAAAGATGACCAGCCTACTAGGGGTAAAGCGATCATTTTGCAATGGGCTTTAACAGAATAGACTTAAAAACATTCGAAAAGGCATTAGGAGGTTAGAAATACTATTAGAAGCATATTTAGAAGGTTACCAATTTGATACCCATAGCCGGTGTGGTTCCCGGAGGCGACTGGATACCTAGGGATAAAATGGTCATTTTGACCTGATGCTCTCATAATTAATCCGAAAGCAATTGGAAGGCACTAGAGCGTGCTAAATTATCTTTGGGACAATCTTGGAAGGGTAGACTTATTGCTCTAAGAATTTAGGTACTTTCTCAAGAAGCATGCCGGAAGGGCCCAGGAGGCAGTTTGGTTATTTTTCACCGGAGTGGACTAGCAGGCACTAGTATTGACCTGGGTTTTGAGTATTTCTGTCACTCTGACGGAGTGTGATGAGTTAGTTTTCAAAGATATCCCATCCTTCAGTAAATGTGTCACGAGCCAGAAGCGTGTTTGATCCCGTGACATAGGGGTTTTATTAGCAATTCTCAATGTTAACTTGTTTGTGAGTGTTTTCACCACTCTGACGGTTGCGATGTTTGTGAGTGTTTCCGTCACTCTAACGATCTGCATTCATTCTTGAGATTGCCTGTTCTCGGGAAGCTGCTGGATGATCGTATAGTCTCGAGGCCTTAGGTACTTTTCCTGATTGATATACCGGATAATGGACATTCTATACTGGCAGGCTAGCAGGCACCAGAAGTGAACCACTCTACCATCTTGAGGACTTGGGTTCCGTCCTGGTCGATAGGTTTGAAGGGACTTACCATTCTGAGGACTTTTCTCGATAAATGTGCCAAATTAGATTTGACTGGTCTGGACTGAAATTGAAACTAGAATTAAGGTTGAAATATGCATTTACTATCTTGAAGAAGACATGCCAATTGGAATTGCACCGAGCAATGCCCCAAAGGCATTTTGGTTATTTTGCTTCTTTTAGGCCCGATAGGCCCTCGAAGTACTTGATTAACTGGATTGAGTCTCGAAAGCCAGTTTAGGCTTGAATGTGTCCGTGTTAAGCGGGCAAAAATGGAGTGTTTACAGCTGCCTCTCATTTTCTGTATTTACTTATCAAAAGCATAACAATAAAGTAAGGGTTCCATGTTGAGCACGAGGCGATCAGAGGGATTGGAGCTGTTGGAATTTAGAATTTTGAGTTTAAAAACTAAATTGCCTTGATTTTTGAAAACTTAATTTTCAAACGATTTTGAAATTAATTCATCCTAAATCGATATCCCAACTGATAAAATGACACTCCTTTGGGAAGATTCAGGGTTTTGAAATTGATACTTTGTAATTCAAAAAAAAATTATTTTTGAAATTCAAGTTGATTGTTTGAAATGATTTTGAAATTGATTTCTAAAATGGAATGATTTAGATTTGAATTGAAAGAGTTTAGAAAACCTTTGAAACTTGGAATGAAACTTTTGAGGAAAAAGTTTAAAAACCTAGAATTGAAATGAAACTTTTGAGGAAAAACTTTAAAAACCTAGAATTTTGAAATGTAACTTTTTGAGGAGAAAGCTTAAAAACCTAAAAATTTGAAAAGTTAGGCTTCTTGAGGTGAAAACTTGAAAATCCGAAATTTTTGGAGAATGGAGCTTTTGAAGGAAAAAACTTAAGAAACCCGAGAAGATATTTTGAAAATGGAGATTTTCGAGGAGAAAGCTCAGGAACCCCAAAAATTGATTCTGAAACGAAATTTTTTGAAAGAAAAAATTTAAAAATCTTTTTGAGGGAAAACTTAAAAAAACCCATAGGTCGATTTTGAAATGATGCTTTTAAAAGAAAAGGCTAGAAAACCTATAAGGTATTTTTGAAATCAAATTTTTTGAAGAAAAAAGTTAGAAAACCTAGAAAGGTATTTTTGAAATCAAACTTTTTGAAGGAAAAACTTAGAAAACTTACAAAGTATTTTTTGAAAGAAAAAATTAGAAAACCTAGAAAGGTGAAAACCATTTGAAGGGGATTCATTTGAACTTGAAAACTCTCTTTTTTTTTTTGAAGATGAGGAGTGGAAAACTTGTTTTGACTCTAAACTTGGGAACTCTTAGAGAAAATATTTAGAAAATTCATTTTGACTTAAAACTGTTGAATTTTTTAAAGCAAAACATTTAGGAAATTCATTTTGACTTGATACTTGAACTTTTCAAAAATAAAATCTTTAGAAAATTCATTTTGACTCGACGCTTGAACTTTTCAAGACAAAATATATAGAAAATTCATTTGGACTTGAAACTTGAATGTTTGAAAGCTTTTGAGATTGATGGTGTTTCAAACTTTGAAAGAAAATAATAGTTTTCGCTTTTGAAATTGAGTTGACATTGAAGGTTGAAACATTGTGTAGGATAAGTTTTGAAAACCTTTGAATTTGAAGATTGATTTTGGCTTTTGAAGGAAAGCATGGGCTTTGATCTTTTGAACTTGAAATATTTTGTAGAAATAGTTTTGAAAGCAATTTTGGGATTTTGAGAATTGATTTTTGAAATTTACAAAAATCCGTTTTGAAATTGAAACTTTTTGAATTTGAGAAAAAGCAAGGGCTTTCATTTTTAAAAAATTCTGATTTGATTTGGTAAGAATTGTACCTTTGCTTTGTTGTGAGGCTTTGGAGATGATTTGAGACTGGCGAATCACGAGAGGTTTCTTCATGCTTGTTGGAGGAGGAAATATTTGTGGCCTCTTGGACTGAGATATCTGGAGACTGGAATGCTTAGTGCTTGGTTGTTAAGTTCCACTTTTGCTTAGCATAGCAGGATTCTTGTTGACATATCTTCTAAGGAGTTTCGCTCCTCTGAAGTTGAACATCCTGAGTTGATTTCTAGAAGGAATGAAGTCTCTTTTTGAAAAGTTCAAGGTATCTAGGAGGTCGAACATCTTTGGTTGGTTCGTTTTGAATGGATCAACTGGTTTGGAAAGGAGGTGCAAGGTGCGGCGTTGCCCCAGTTTTCATGGTTTGAAAAAGGTTGATTAGGAGGTCGAGGGTGGGCTGTTGGCCCATTCTTTATTTCTTGTCAGCTATGGAGGGCAGGATAATGCCTCAGGCTATCGAGGCCGACTCTGTTGGCTAAGGGGAGCAGTCCAGGAGTAGCATAGATTGTTTAATCTCTTATCCACGGCAACTGTAGATAGTTTAGGCTCTTATCTAGGAGATGTGCTGACTGGCTGGCTGGGTTGAAATTAGTTGCCCCAGGTTGATTTGCAGATGATCTGATACTAAAGACTGAGATGTTGGGATCGTTGAGCCATTTACTGTATAGGGACACTCCTTATGGAGTCAGAGAATTGCTTTGATGATGAGTGGAAGATATGGTTTGTTGAAATGGACTTTTATGAGTTAAGCTGTGCTGGAGACTTTGGCTTCTGACCTGCCCCAGTTGGGTTGTACTCTAGATGGCTGGATGCTTATGGACAGCGAGATGCTCTAGATAGCTGAACACTCTAGATAGTTGAATGTTCTAGTTGGTTAGATATTGGACTTGTTGGGCTGTGACATCATGATGTTGGGCTTGAGGACACCGTGGGTCCTAAAAAAGCTTAGGGAGATGCCCCTTGAACTTATACTTATCTTGGTATTTTATTAGCAGTATCAAGATGCAACAGGCTAATCTTAATAAATAACTTATGATATTCATGCTAATTTCTTTGTTATGTTGAGTTTAGAAATTTATTATCAATGCAGGTTTCCCACAAGTTGGCATCTCTTGACCCATTGTCGAGATTTAACTGCTTTGCTGAAGTCGTCTTGTTGGTGTTGCTTGGATTGCTGATCAGGAGAATTGGCTTTCTTTATTTTCATTTTTCTCTTATTTAAACCATTTCTGTCATCCGTGCCCTTATAGGTTTTTTCGAATGCCGGTCCAACCGTTTGTACACGTCAATTCCCATTTTTTATTTTTAACTGCGTCAGTAGTTTTGTATCTTGCCATGACCCCACTCTTTTACCCATAACGCCCCAAAGGGTTTTCACTATGTCCTTAGGCCATGCTTTTTCTTTTGATTTTTCTCATTGATGTCGATGAAAACAACTTATTGCTCAATGAAAATAGAAATGTTAATTGCTTTGATTTGGAAGAACGATTGATGATGAAATTTGTTGCTGACTGAAGTCGCTGCATTGGTAAAAGACTGTTGATGTTACTTTTGACATTGAGCCTAGAGTTGAGTTGGAATTTCTGCTAGATAAAGCATTTTCTAATGTAATCATCTTCCTTTAAAGAGCAATGATAGCAATGACTGATCCGAAAGGCCTTTGTTTTGGACTGTAATGTGGGCTTCGTTGTGGGGGTATTTGAAAGGAAGGGATAAGGGATTAAAAAATTTGTTTTTACTTGGCTTTTTAAGACCTATGATCACCTTGGATAGCTAGACTCTCTCTTATTGCTGCTCACTTTCTATTCCCCCCCCCCCAGTTTTTGTTTTTGGATTTAAACATACCCCGGCTCTTGTGTTTCCTTTGCCAGATCTTCACATCTTGTCTCTTTTTTTTTTTTTCAATAATCCCAGATTTGTTACTTTTGCACCATGATGTTCTTATAGATTTTCACCACGTCGACAATTTTTGTATTTTGTCCTACCTTCATCTTTTTACCCACAACACTATAAGCACCCCATTTTTGCCTACTCGACAATCTCCAGTTCGACCGGACTCACATTTCAATCAACACAGACACATTCAAGTCAAAACCAGCTTTACCTGACTCAATCCAACCAATCAATAGCTTCATGAGCTCATCAGGCACAATAGAGGCAAAAATGACCTAAATGCCCTTGTGACATTGCTCGGTCCTATTACAGTTGGCACGTCTTCGTAGAAACGATAAGTCCCCATTTCAATCTCAAATTTAATTTCAAATCTGATTCCAATTCAAATCAAATCCAGTACATCTTTCAAGAAAGTTAATCCCTCAAATGGTAAGACCATCCAGTCTAGCACGTTTTTTGAGAAAACTATACGGAACGGTAAGTTCCTTCAAAACTGCCGACCAGGACAGAACCCAAATCCCTGAGATGATAGAACAGTCTACCTTTGGCGCCTACTAGCCCACCAATGAAGAATGTCTATTATTTAGCACGTCTTTCAAGAAAGTTGATTCCTCATATGATAGGTCCATTTAGTAGTTTCTCGAGATCATATAGTCTTTGGAATGAACGCGCGTCGTCAAAGTGGTGAAAATACTCACAAATATCGCAACCGTTAGAGTGGCAGAAACACTCATAAACAGGTCGATATTAGAAATTGCCAACAAACCCCTTATGTCACGGGACCAAATTCGCCTCTTAGCCGTGACACATTTACCAAAGGATGAGATACTTTTGGAAACCAACTCGTCATAGACTGTCAGAGTGACAAAAACACTCAAAACCCAAGTCAAAACCAATGCCTGCTAGCCCACTCCGGTGAAAAATGACCAAACTGTCCCTTAGACCTTTTCTGACATGCGTCTCAAGAAAGCACCTAAGTCCTCAAGCGGTAAGTCCACCTTCCGAAGATCGTCCCAAAGACGATCTGGCATGTTCAAGTGCCTTCCAGTCGGCTCCGGACTAATTCTGAGACCATCCAACCAAAATGACCATTTTGCCCATAAGCATTTGAGCGCCTCCGGGAACCACACCAGCTTTGAGTATCAAACTGCTAACCTTCCAAGGATGCTTCTAATAGTATTCCTAACCTTCCACTATCTTTCCGGATCATTCCAAGTCTATTCCAACAAACTTAGTGCAAAATGACTATTTTGCCCCTAGTGGGCCGGTTACCTCTTTCAACCACACCGACTCTAGTTATCAAACTAGCAACTCCCTGGAACACTTTACATAGTGTTTACAACCTTCAAGTCCTCTCACAAGTCATTCGAAGTCCATTTCGACGGTGTTCCGATCTAGTTGACTATTTTGCCCCTAATAGCTCGATCAACCATCTCGATATTTTTTTTCAAGCCCATTACCCCTGGGACATTATTTCAAGAGTTTCTACCCATTTTCGGTCTTTCGGACCATTCTTGGCCTCCTGGAACCTTCCTGGACCTTTCGGAGTCACTTCTAGTGAACCCAAGTAAAAAATTACATGGTAGTCACTAATATAAGGGCCCAATTCTTTTGCCTTGCATATCAAGGATTGAAAGATAAGTTTCTTGCCACCTTAAAATATTTCCTAAGTGGTTGGAGCCACTACAAGCCAAAAATTGGCATGGCGTCACTCCTAATAACACTAGTGTAAACTATGCCCTGACGCCACTACAACAGGTGCCAGGTCAATCTTATGTCTATAAATATAGAGCCTGCCCCTGCATAAAAAGGGCTCGTAAACTCAGTCCAGAAACTCTTCTTTTTGAATTACAGAGCTAGAAGTCTTTCAAAACCCTAGCTTTCTCTAGTTTTCTTAATCCCTAGCCACTATACACTTAACCTTAACACCTATACACACTCCGTACACTCATACATAAGCCTCCAAAGCCTCTAATGAAGACTCAAAGTACTGCAACTTGGAAGCTCTCAAGGATCAAGCAAAGCAAAACAAATAAAGCAAGCAAAAGAAAAAGGAAACAAGGTAGGCTTTTTCTTTATGTTTAATTACTTCCCCCGTCTCTCTTCTTCCTCCTAACCCACTTGGGTTTTCTTCTATTTCAATTCCCTATCTTCTTCCCCCCTTTCAAAATTTCTTTTCAAAATACTTTCTAAAAGCTCTTTTCAAAAATCAACTTTCTAAAAACTCCTTCCTAAAAACTTCCTTCAAAAATTTATTTTTCAAAAAACTCTTTTCAAACTCCTCTCCAAAAGTTCTATTCAAAAATTCACTTTCTAAAAACTCTCTTCAAGTTTCCTTCCTAAAAACTCTCTTCAAGTTTCCTTCCTAGAAACTCTCTTCAAAAGGTCTCCTTTCTAAAAATTCTTTTTCTTGGAGTCCAAGTTAAGCCTTAGATTCTATGATTATGAAACCCTAATTTTCTTTCCTTAAAACATTTCTTCCTCTTTTGCCTCAAATCTTAAAGTTTTCAAAAACTATCCTCTACATCAAATCCTAGATTTCTAAAATATATTTTTCTACACCAAATCATAGCTTCCCAAATCCAAGATTTTCAAAACTCAACCTTTTCAATTCCAAGTCAAATCTAATCTTCCAACTTAGGAAACTAAATCAAATCCTTCAATTTTAGAAACCATATCAAATCATCTATTTTTGAAAATACAATCTAATCTTCTATTATGGGAAATAGGAATCAAATCTTTCTAAGTTTTCAAAACTTCCCAAATTCCAAACCTTCCCTATGATCAAATCTTCCTATTTCAAAACTTTCCTAAGTTCAATCTTTTCAAATGCTAAATCTTTCCAAAGTTCAAATCTTTCTAAATTCAAAACTTTCCAAATTCAAGTCTTTTCTAAAATGAAACTTTCTTAAATTCAAATCTTTTCTAATTTGAAAACTTTCTGAATTTGGCACTTTCCTAAAATGGAACTTTCCTACTTCGAAACTTTCCTAATTCAAAGATTTCTAAAATCTAATCTTTCCTAAACCTAACTTTCTAAATTCATTCGAATCAAGTGGTTAAGTCAAGTGTTTTCAAATCAAATCAAATCTCTTTTTAAATCTTCCTTAAATCCAACTTTTCTAATTCAAGCCTTTCCTAAGTCGAACCTTTCCTAAATCCAACTTTCTAAAATCGAACTTCTCAAATCTAAATCAAATCCTTTCCAATTCAACTATATGTTCCAAACTTAGGTTACCTAAACCCTAGGAGGCCTAAACCCTAGTTCAACCCTAACCCTAAAGTTAAAAAGCTTCAACCCTTTTCTAAAACTCCTTTCTAAACCAAGATGGTTTTTCAAATTTAATCTAAGTTAAAATGTTTTCAAAACTCAACTCTATATTTTCAAATCAAGTCCAAGTTCTTCTTTGAAATTCAATCTTTTCAAATCAATTTCAAAATCCTCAAGTTCTATTCAAAGTCGATTCCAAGATCAATTTTAAATCTTCTATTCTAAGTTCAAATTAAATCCTTTTTTCAAATCAAACTCTTTTTCTATTCAAATCTTTTCAAGTCAAACTTTTTCAAAAAACCTAAAAGTGTCTATTTTCATCAGACTCTTGTCCGAACTATAACTGACCTGATTCTTAAAAAGGGATACGTAGGCAACCCTCATGAATGCGGTCATAACTTTTTTCAAGTTTCTAATTCCACAACCTTTTCTAAATTTCCAATCCCAAAATCTATTTCAAGTTTCTAATTCTAAAATCTATTTTCAAATCTCCAATTCCAATTTCTAAAAATGTTCTTTCAAAAATCAAATCTATCTTTTCAAATCCATTTTAAAATCAAATCAAATTCTTGCACTCGCATATCATGCATCATGTCAAATTTCTTTCTAAAAGTTCTTTTCTAAAGTGGATAGTATGGACATTTATTAATCAAAGGTTCCAAATGGGTAAACCTAGGGTGAATAAACATATAGGTATGACAAGGGCGGGGTAGGGTGATGGCTTAGTGCGTCTTCACTACACGTAACCAACCTCTAAACTTAAAATCATTGTTTCAAAGACCAAAAATAGAGTTATTTTCAAAAAAGGCTTAAATATTTTCAAAAGTTGTCAAACAGCCTATTTTCTTAAAAACCCTCTCTTGAGGAAATTTTCAAAATCTTTTCAAAAACTATAAGTGTAATCTTTGGATTGTGCTTAGTTTTAGGTGACCTAACTCACCTTAATAAAATTAGGTGACGACTCCAAACCTTTTCCAAATGCTCTTAATCAAATCAATTTCTAATTCAAACCTAGTTTCACTCGTCCTTCTAGGAGGATGAGTTATAACGAAAGAGTACTATATTTTTTCCACTTGTGTGTATTTTTCTCGAGTACGAAAAATCGGGGTGCGACAGCTGGCGACTCTGCTGGGAATGCTTAGAGGGTTAGACCATTGTCATGTCTCTTCACTCTGACCCATTTGGAGTCTTTGATTAATTTGTCCAATTCTATCCACCCCGAACTTTCAAGATCAAGCTTTTCTAAGTTATTTTAAAAAATGTGTCTGTCATAACATGCATTCTATTCATATTCAATTATTCAAATCTTGCATTAAATTTGTTATTCAAGTACTAACTTTTTGCATCATTATTTTTGTAAGTGGACCTTTGTTCACATATTTATTTCATGTTATATTAACTGCCGTGTATGTCATGAATGTATGGAATGGACATGATGAATGGGAGTTGTTGGGCCCTTTCCTTCACTTTTCAAAATTTCACACACACATTACATTGTGCACAAGCATTTGCATACTTGCATTCTTTACCTGAAATGTCCCTTCTAGTTAGAAGGGGGAATAGTATATTAGTTGTGGGCAAGATGTTGTGTCAATTTCTTCGTCTACGGCCTCTTGATGGTTCCCTCGCTCGGATCACCAACCGATAATGGCACCACCTCGAGGAGTGGGCATAGGTTTGAAGATCTGGGAACTGAGCCTTCTTAGGAAGCATTAGTAAACCCTTAACCTCATGCTCATGTAAACACCATGCATAGCCGAACCTCTACCGGATTTAAGACACGCACATTGATTTTAAAACCATGAAAGAAAGGGCGACTGCTTTACTTTTCTTTAAGCTTATCTATTCCTGTTGTTATAATGCTTGTATTCTTGCTGTTATAATGCCTATATAACTTCTCATATATCCATGTTTACTTTATAATTGTATTCTCTCTCCCTACTCTATACATACATGCCCATGCATTCAATATTCCATGTTAAGACAAGAGTTCCAAAGTAACTCATGTCATTGCATCTTCATGCATTTGATCAACTCAAAGAAAGAGACACCAAGTTCATTCTCCCTTGGATTAAACCTACCAAAATCCTAAGGATTCCCATGTAACCCTAAGGAGTTGTAGCATGCATTTCAAGTTATTCCATAAGAGGGGCTCCAATCCCTCTATGCTTACAGAGATAGAATTGCCAGGAAGACAACTGGCAATTAAACAAGCTCTCTCAACGACCTCCTGAACATCAAAGAAGACGAATCTAAAGAATCAAGAGTAGTTTAGGATCTCTAATGTAAAAGTAGATATGAGGAAGTCCCAAGGAAATTGTTGCCTCTCCCCTTATTAAAATGTATTTCAATTCCGTCGTATTTAAACTCCAAAGTTTAATGTAATTCTTTATTTTTCATGCATGAATTAATTAATTGAATGAATGAATGAATGTTCTCACTCAAACAATAATGTATCTGTACACAGGGGCAAACCCCCTATCTCCAAAAAGTGAGCCAAATCCATCATATTTAGTCTCCCTCTCAAGTAGGGGCATCCCTAAGACATACATTGCATAAAAACTTTCAAATCAAGATACTAACCTATCTTTTGTTTCTTATCTTCTATCCTCCCCCTTTATCTCCGAGTACCAAGAAAATCAAGGGTAGAAGCAAGACAAGAAGGGGGTCTTCTAAACCATTCATTTACTATTATCTTGATGCTCACATATTCATTTTCATTATGCTCATACATCCATATATATTCTAAGACAAGAGTTTCAAGAGACTCAAGTTATTGCATTCTCATGCATTTAATCAACCGTATAGAGAATGGAGCAATCAATGGAGCAATCCAATCTCAAGTTAATAGAACCTATCAAAACTCCTAAGGGTTCTTCAACCCTAAGGATTCATGGCATACATAGAACCATGTCTCGAGAAGGGCCCAAATCTATCTCCGTCCGTGAAGGCAAGATTGCCCAAACAAAAAAACAACAATCGGCCCATGCCAAAGAGCTATTGTATTGCATATAGGGCCAAAACCATGTCTCCAAAATGGACCTAACATCATGCCTAGATTCCCTCAAAAAATGGACCTTTATAGGACATGCATCCATAAAACTACACTTAGGGTGAGTTAGGTCACCTAAAGACTAAGGTGACCAACCTCCATAAAATTCAGAGTCGCCACCTAACTTGATTAAGGTGAGTTAGGTCACCTAAAGACTAAGAATAATCCGAAGACTACACTTAGGGTTTTTGGAAAATGATTTGAAAATATCTTCTCAAGAGAGGGTTTTTAAGAAAACAGGTTGCTTGGCAACGTTTGAAAAACATTTAGCCCTTTTTAGAAGAATAACTCCTTTTGGTCTTTGAAATCAATGATCTAGGTTCGAAGGTTGGTTACGTGTAGGGAAGACGCACTAAGCTATCAACCTACCCCGCCCTTTCGGTACCTACATGTCAATCTACCCTAAATTCACCTATGCGAGTCTTCGACTAACTATAGTTCAATCCTATCCATTTTAAAAAAACAATGTTTAAAAAAAAACTAACATGATGCATGATATACAAGTGCAATAGAAGAGAATTGAAAAATAGATTTGGAAAGAGATTGATTTGAAATTAATTTGATTTGAAAATAGATTTGAAGAGATGGAATTGAAATTGGAAGTTTGAAAGTAGATTGGAATTTGAGATTTGAAAAGATTTTGGAAACCGCACCCATGAGGGTGGAATTGAAAGTTTGAAAAGTGTTGCGACCGCACCTATGAAGGTTGCCTACGTATCCCTTTGGGGGAATCAGGTCAGTCGTAGTTCGGACCGGAGTCCGATTGAAAATAGAAGAGTTGATTTGAAGAAAGAGATTGAATTGAAGATTTGATTTGATTTGAGATTAGAAAAGGAGATTGGAAATTGAAATTGAGAAGATTGGACTTTGATTTGAAGAGATAGAGTTGGACTTGTTTTAGAAAGAGAAGGTTTAAGAAACCTAGACTTAAGAAAGATGAGACTTAGGAAAGACTCAAGAGTTTAAGAAAGATTGCATTTAGGAAAGATTCGAATTAAGAAAGGTTCGATTTAGGAAAGTGTCATTTTTGGAAAGTTTCGAAATTAGGAAAGTTTTCATTTTAGGAAAGTTTTGAAATTGGAAATTTTTCATTTTAGGAAAGTTTTGAAATTCGAAAGTTTTGAACTTAGGAAAGTTTTAGGTTTAGGAAAGTTTTGAAATGGGAAAGTATTGAATTTAGAAATGTTTTGAATTAGGAAAAGTTTAGTTTAAGAAATACTTAGAATTTAGAAAGTTTCAAGTTAAGAAAGTTTTGAATTTGGAAAGCTTAGAATTTGGAAAGATTTGAAATTTGGAAAGTTTAAGATTTGGAGAATTTTAGAGTTTGAGTTGTAGAAAATCTTGAAATTAGGAAATGTTTGAGGTTAGGAAAAGTTTGAAAGCTTAGATTTGAAAAGTTAAAATTTGAAAAGAGGATAGAATTAGGAAAGGGTTGAATTAGAAAAGATTTGAAAATTGAGTTTTAAAATTTAGAAAAGATTTTTATGTTCAAATTTTGAAAGCTTAAGGTTTAGGAAAGTGAGAAGATTAAGAAAGATTCGATTTAGGAAATATTTAGATTTTGAAATTTAAGGAAAGATTTAAAGTTTAGGTTTAAGAAACTTATGGTTTAAGAAGGTAGGAAATTAGGAAGGAGTTGAATTAAGAAAGGTTTGGATTGAGAAGGGATTGGATTTGGTTTCTAAAAGCAAAGGTTTGATTTTGTTTCTAAAAACGGAGGACGAGATCTAGTTTCCTAAACGGGGGAATTGGATTTGGCTTCCTAAGCGGGGAGATTTGATTTGGTTTCCTAAAGGGAAGATAGGATTTGGCAAGGATTTGGAAAGGGAGATTCTAGAAACCCTAGACTTGAAAAATTATAGTTTTGACGTAAAAAAAGAGGTTTTGGAAACATGCATAGTTTGCATGTGAAAACAAGAGGTTTTGGAAACCTAGGTTTGGGGCAAAGTTTGAAAACCATGTTTTTGGAAAGAAAATTAGGGTTTCCTAATCGTGGGTTCTAGGGCTTGACTTGGGCTCCAAGGAAGGGGTTTTTGGAAAGTGCATTTTTGAAAACGAAGATTTTTCTAGAAGGGAATCCTAGGGAGGAGTTTTTGGAAAGTGAATTTGAAGATAGAGTTTTTGGAAAAAGATTTTAAAAAGAAGGAGTTTTGGAAAGTGTGTTTTTGGAAACGAGTTTTTTGGAAGGAAAAATCCTAGAGGGGAATTTCTAGAGGAAAGATTTTGGAAAGAGAGTTTTTGAAAACAACTTTGAAGAGAAGAGTTTTAGGAAAGTATGTTGAAAAAGAGATTTTTAGGAGGAAGGATTTGGAAAGAGAATTTTTAGAAGGTATAAAAACATCTCACTTTCCTAAAGCAATTCTAACCATAAGAGGGCTAGAACCACTTTAGGAAAGCGGTTTTGGAAAACAATAAGATTTGAAGATATAGACCATATTGGTCACTTTTAATGTAACACTTTCCTAAAGCAACCCTAGCCATGGAAAGGCTAGAATCACCCTAGAATTGTGATTTTGAAAACAAGTTTTTGAAAAAATAATTTTGATGCAATTTTGAAAACAAGTTTGAAAACGGTTTTGAAAACGAGTTTGAAAACGAATTTTGGAAGATGCAAGACTATGATATGCACAATGCAATTTGGGGTCGTGAACATACAAGGCTAAGGCTTCACCACATAATCAAGGGGGTCGAACCCACATGGTCTCTGGTTAGACTAGAAGAAAGCCCCCGACACGGTGACTCTCCAATAGCCCAATCCTACACATGGACCAGGAATCCCCTTGTTTCAAGCATGCAAAGAAAGGGGGGAAAGAGATGGAGGATTAAAATAGAAAAAACCCAAGTGGGTTAGTAGAGAGAAGAGAGAGAGGGAAAGTGCGGAAATTTAAATAGGGAGCCTACCGTATATCTTGTTTATTTTACGCGCCGTGCTGTCTTCGGTCTTCGATCTTCGGTCATTGTCTTGATCTTCACCTTCAATCTTTAAGAGTTGTCTTTAAGCCTTGGATTGCAGCTCTTCAAGTCTTCAAAGGATGGTTGAAGGCTAGTGTATGAGTGTATGGGGGTGTGTATGAGTGTATAGGAGGCTAGGGTTTGTGTAGGGTGACTAGGGTTTGGAGAAACCTAAGGAGGCTAGGGTTTAGGAGGTGCTCGAGCTCTGTATATCGAAATATATGATTTTTAGGTTGAGTTTGTGGATCCTTTTCACGTTGAATGAGGCTCTGTATTTATAGAGGTCGGACAACACTAGCAACTGTTGTAGTGGCGCCAGCCCAAAGTTTACGCTGGCGCCACTAGGAGTGGCGCCAAGCCATTTTTTGGCTTGGCACCACTCCTAGTGGTGCCAGCCAATTAGGAAAGGTTTAAGGTTGACAAGCAACGTATCTTTGACTAGATTTGGGTGCCTGTACTAGGGACTACCATGCAATTTTTAGCCTGGCTTCACTAGGAGTGGCTCTGGAAAGTCCGGGAATGATTTGAAGGAGCCGGAAATGGCCCGGAAGGCCGGAAAGGAGCATGAACACTTAAAATAGTGTCCTGGAGGTATTTGACTTGAAAAGTGAGGACAAGATGTGTTGAAAAGGTTGACCGGGCCTTTAGGGGCAAAACGGTCAATCGGACCGGGAAACTGCCGAGACAAACTCGGACTGTCCCGAAAGAAGACTTGGGATCTGGAAACATTATTTAGAATGTTCCCAGAGGTTGCCGGTTTGATTTTCAGAGCCGGCGTGGTCGGAAAAGGAGACCGGCTCACTAGGGGCAAAACGGTCATTTTGTAACGGGTTGGCCGGAACTGACTCTAAATGGTCCGAAAAGATAAAGGAAGGTTGAGAGTACTATAAAAAGTAATCTCAGGGGGTTACCAGTTTGATACCCGGAGCCGGTGTGGTTCCCAGGGCATTCAGATACCTAGGGGCAAAATGGTCATCTTGACCGAAAAGTTTCGAAAAAGGTCCTAAGGGCAATTTGGTCATTTTTCACCAAAGTGGGCTAACAGACACTAGTGTTGACCTAGATTTTGAGTGTTTCCGCCATTCTAACGGCAGTCGTCATGACACAGGGGTTTGTTGGCA
Source organism: Euryodendron excelsum (assembly GCA_033060915.1). Lineage (NCBI taxonomy): Eukaryota > Viridiplantae > Streptophyta > Magnoliopsida > Ericales > Pentaphylacaceae > Euryodendron > Euryodendron excelsum. The sequence goes on along the minus strand of CM065380.1, from coordinate 41,963,477 downwards.
ATTCCCTATATTGACCTATTTGTGAGTATTTCCGCTACTCTAACGGTTTTGTGAGTAGTTTCGCTACTCGAACCGTCTCGAGGAATAAACTGTCTCGAGAGAGGGATTTGGAAAGGGGACTTATTGTCTCCGAAAAGACGCGCCTAGATTGGAACCATCTCGAGGAATAAACTGTCTCGAGAGAGGGATTGGAAAGGGGTCTTACCGTCTCCAAAGAGACGCGCCTGAGTTAGAACCGTCTCGAGGAATAAACTATCTCGAGAGTGGGATTGGAAAGGGGCCTTACCGTCTCCAAGGAGACGCGTCTGGATTGGAACCGTCTCGAGGAATAAACTGTCTCGAGAGTAGGATTGGAAAGGGGTCTTACCGTCTCCGAGGAGACGCGCCTGGATTGGAACCGTCTCAAGGAATAAACTATCTCGAGAGAGGGATTGGAAAGGGGTCTTACCGTCTCCGAAGAGACGTGCCTAGGTTGGAACCGTCTCGAGGAATAAACTGTCTCGAGAGTAGGATTGGAAAGGGGTCTTACTGTCTCCAAAGAGACGTGCCTGGATTGGAACTGTCTCGAGGAATAAACTGTCTCGAGAGTGGGATTGGAAAGGAAAGGACAATGCCCCTAAGGGCATTTTGGTCATTTTGTCTCTATTTGGGCCTGACAGGCCCGCGAAGCGAAGGATAGACGAGATTTGGACCTAGAGAATTGGTTTCGATAGGAATATGCCCACAATGACTTGAAAACAAGTCTGGACGGAGTGTAGACTGTCGAGCGGTCAAAAATGGGGTGCTTACATCGCCCACAATTGATACACCTGGCAAATGAAACACCAAGGAGGATAGCATAGTCTCAAAACCCTATTAAGGTTTCTCACCAAAAGGCTCACAAGAAAAAGGAATGTTTCCACCAAATTCGTTCATTTTTTTTTTATATCTTTCTATTTCTCACATATTTTCTTTAAATAAACATTGTATGCCATGCAATCATGATTTGAAATTAATAAAAAAAAAGAGGTAGTTTTTAATATGTTTCCTTTGTCTCATACTCTTGTGGATGATTATTATTTTTAGGGATTCTTTTCCATTTTGCAATGACTCGACTTAAAGGATGGGATAGCATGGGCAACTCACTCAAAGGGGGTTAAAACCTTCGAGAGACAAAGAGAGAGTGAGAGATATGAGAAATGCAGTCTTAACAAAGAGGTACAGATTTTATTAAAGAGGTGACACTTGAGTGATATTCTGGCTAAGTGATGGGCTGCCGAGTCTTCAAAATGATGAGAAGCCATTGTTCCATTTATCCAATAAGAAATAAACACTACCCTTTGCTCAGCCCACTAGAGCCATAAGTGATATCTATTTAGGTATCCCCAAACCAACAACGATCCCCCAAATTGGGGTAAGCACAGAGTAGTTGATAGCATATGTAGGGGTTCACTGGCAGAAACACACCATCTCTAGGACTATTGTCTAAATTTTGTACGAAGGCTTTCTAGACTAAGCAATTCAATTTGAAATGATGAGATGCCCTCAATTCTGCTGCCATACACAAAGAAAATCCCTTTGCAAAGCCCACTTGAGACGGTTACATTTATCAAGAAAACCAACCAAATGATTACCGCCTGCATTGGGTTGAGGCAAAAGCCATGAGTAGGAACTAATAAGCAATGATGAAAGTGGTGATTTCCAAGAAGTTATAGCATCAAAGGCATCTCTAGTAAAGAAGATATTGTGTTTGTGGTGATCTTCCAAAAAAGATACTGTCATTCAAAAATATAAATGAAAAGTTGGCATTTCTAAAGTTGACTTAGAAACAAATTTCTTGATGAGAAAATCCTAATTAGAAGGCAAAGAACGGTCTAGAACAACAAAATGAGTTGAAAAGAAAGAAGAAAGTAGAGAATAAAAGTTAAATTGCCAAAGGTGATCATTGGTCTTTTAAAATCCCATGAGTGATAATGTTTAAGCCTTTATACCCTTTCATCCATAGACCCCTTAACCTAGCCTATGTTACGGTCCAAATCAAAGTCCTCTCTGATTAAAGAAAATTGCTTAGTCCAAATAAGCTTGAATAATACCAAGACAAGTAGGAGGAGAAAGGAGAAGTGGGGAGGAATACAAGGGCAATCTCATGCTCCAAGGTGTGCTCAGATGGTTTTGGTTTAAATAACCCACTAAAAGAAAATCTTTGAACCTAAATATCCCTTCATTTCTTACAACGCCTAAACCTAGCCTACATTACAGTCCTAAAAGAAGTCTTCTCGGATTGAGGGTTAAGCTGTTTATCACTTTACAAAGGACATACGAGTTGTCGCTCAAGCCACGGTGGCATTTTGAAAATCTAAGAGAGAAAACCAAGTGAGGTCAGAAAAACTCCAAATAGTAACCCTGTAGAAAGTAGGGATAAGATAGCTGATGGCAAACCAAAAGGTCAAGATCCTTGGAGAATGGTGCAAATGCTATCATATCTCAATGAGAATGGGATAAAACCAAATCGGGTAGAATCCTGGAAAGGGAACAGAATCCTAAGAGTATGGGCCCTAGGACAATCCTGGGATATTCTTTGTAAATAGCCTATATACGTGTAGTACTATTGCATCCATGACATGTATAACCTATACATCTATTAAATTCCTGTGTAGTTTGTATCTATTCATACATTCATAAAAAAAAAAAATAGGACATGCATTCAATTCTATTTTTATATATACATTCATCAAAAAGTATAATGTGCATTCAATTCCATTCCCAAATGTGCATTCATCGAAAAGTATAACACGCATTCACCCATTTACCTGTACATTTTTAGAATTGGAATAAGTAAATTGTTTTTACACAAAAACTAACTCTATATCTTTCTCTCTCTCAAATAGGAGACAAGGAACGAGGTAAAGTACAAAAAGAAGCTAAAGCTACCCCACGACCAAGTAAGCTCAGACGTTCATAGCCAACGAGAAACAGAATGGGGCAATGGCCCACCTTTAACCTCCCCAATCAATCTTAGACTTCCCCAGAGGGGTATCGTTCCGTCAGATGGAGTGTTGGTTCAAGAAGTAGTAGTTTCAAGTCGACAACCTTGGACTTCTCCAAAGGATCATCGTTCCACAAGACGGAGTGTTGGTTCAAGAAGAATCATTTTTAAGACATTAACCTTGGGCTTTTCCAGAGGAGTATCGTTCCGCAAGATGGAGTGTTGGTTCAAGAAGTAGCAGTTTCAAGACATCAACCTTAGACTTCCCCAAAGGAGCATCGTTCTGCAAAACAGAGTGTTAGTTCAAGAAGTAGCAGTTTCAAGACATCAATCTTGGACTTCCCCAAAAGAGCATCGTTCTGCAAGACAAAGAGTTAGTTCCAAAAGTAGCAGTTTCAAGACATCAATGTTGGATTTCCCCATAAGAGTATCATTCTGCCAGACAGAGCATTAATTCCCCCATAAGAGTATTATTTTGCCAGATGGAACACCAAACATCGCCCATAAGGCTGCCTCAACAAGTTCCCTTAACCTCATTAGCTTCAGCAGTGGCACTCTCAACATCTCCAACAGTCACATTTTGGGCATTTTCTATAGTAGCTCTAGTAAGGCCACTCCCTCCTCAACAGCAGTAGTCCACTCCTCGATCAGAGTACCTCTTGTCGTTGCTAGTTCAGCTTTTAGTCGTGTCCCCTCAACTCCAGATTCAGTTAACAAGGCAACTTCTCCCGCATCATTATTCCAAAGGTAAGACAGAAGAAAAGTGAAAAGGTAAGAACTCATCAACACGAAGAATATATAAGTAGAGAGAGAGAGAGAGAGAGAGAGAGAGAGAGAAGACAGAGAAAAGAAGATGCACAAAAAAAAAGAAAAAAAAAAGGAAGGAAAGAATCTCGAGTTCCAAGTTGAAATAAATTTTTTACATTGTCTCCTCAAAAAGTTTACACTTTTAATTTCAAATGATTTTTCTAAACCTTCTCCATTCAAAGGATTTCAAATCTCAAGTCAAAATGAATTTTCTATACATTTTGTCTTTTTTTAAAAAAAAAAAAAGATTTCAAATTTCGAGTCAAAATGAATTTTCTACACATTTCGTCTTTTAAAAAAAAAAAGATTTCAAATTTCAAGTCAAAATGAATTTTCTACACATTTTGTCTTAAAAAATTCAAGTTTTAAGTCAAAATGAATTTTCTAAACATTTTGCCTTCAAGTATTCACAGTTTTGAGTCAAAACGAATTTTCTATATGTTTTGTTCAAATTTGAAATCAAAATAGTTTCTAATTCAAAATCAAATCTCAAAAATTTTCAATCAAAATCCATCTCAAAACTTTTCTAAGCTTATTCTTCAAAAGATTTCTATTCCAATCAAGTTTCAATATTTTCTAAAACTTTTTCCTTTAAAAAGCTCTCCTTTAAAATCAATCCTCAAAGTTTTCAAGGTTTCAATCCTCAAAAATTTCTCCTTCCAAATTTTTATCAACTTCAAAGTTTTTCAAATTCAAAATCCATAATCAAACATTTCCTAAGTGTTTCCCTCAAATTTTTATACAAAATTCCATTTTAAAAAATTTTCCTAACTTTTTTCTTTCAATAGTTTTATTCTAGGACCCCCCGAGTTTCTCGGGGTCTTTTCTGCCAAGGAGGCCTCACATTCAAAGGTTTTACCTCTTTTACTTCAAAAATATTTCATTTCAAAATTTTCAACTTTTTCCTTATTTTGAAAAGTTCCTCTCGAGTTTCTCGGGGTTTTCTCTACCAAAAATGCCCCACTCTCAAGGCTTTCTTAACTTTTCTTTCAAAAATTCTTATTTCAAAAATACCTTTCTAGGTTTTCTAACTCTTTCCTTTAATAATAGTAATAAAATAAATAAATAAATAAATAAAATAAAAGAGATTTCATTTCAAAATCATTTCCTCAGTTTTCCAAACGCTTTTTCCTTCAAAAAGTTTAATCTTAAAAGCATTTTTTTGGGTTTTTTGAATTTTATCCTTCAAAAGATCCGTCCTAAAAATTGTTCCAAAGGTTTTCAAACTTTCTTTCTTTAAAAGTTTTTTTTCTCTCAAAAAATCTTTCATAGATTTCCTGAGATTTTTCCTTCAAAAGTCCCATTTTTAAAATTTTTTACGTTTTCAAGCGTTCACCTCAAAAACTCTATTTTTAAAATTCTAGGTTTCCAAACTTTTTCCTCAAAAGTTTTGTTCTAAGTTTCAAAAGATTTTCCAAAACCCTTCTATTCAAATCCAAATCAATCAATTTAGAAATTAAGTTCAAAATCATTTCAAACAATCAACTTGAATTTCAAAATTCAAGTTTTCAAATTTCCTAATTTCAAAAAATCCAGTTTTCAAAATCAAAATTTCAATTACTCCAGTCTTTAAGAATTTCCAAATTCCATCCCTCCAATTGCTTCGCAGTCAACATGAAACTCTTACTTTATTGATTTCTGTCTTCATCATGAAAAGACAAAAAAAGAGGGACAGTTGTAAGCACCCCATTTTTGTCCGCTCAGCAATCTTTGGTCCAACCAGACTCACATTTAAACTGACATAGACACATTCAAGTCAAAACCAGCTTTCTAGACTCAATCCAACCAATCAATCGCTTTGTAGGCCCATCAGGCCAAATAAAGGCAAAATGACCAAAATGCCCTTATGACATTGCTAGGTCTTATTCCAGTTGGCACATCTTCTGTAAACACCCCATTTTTGACCGCTCGGCAGTCTACACTCTGTCCAGACTTGTTTTCAAGTCATTGTGGGCATATTCCTATCAAAACCAACATTCTAAGTTCAAATCCCGTCTGTCCATTGCTTCGGGGCCCGCCAGGCCCAAATAGGGGCAAAATGACCAAAATGCCCTTAGGGGCATTGTCCTTTCCTTTCCAATCCTACTCTCGCGACAGTTTATTCCTCGAGACGGTTCCACTCCAGGCGCGTCTCTTCGGAGACGATAAGTCCCCTTTCCAATCCCACTCTCGAGACAGTTTATTCCTCGAGACGGTTCCAACCTAGGCACGTCTTCTCGGAGGCGATAAGTCCCCTTTCCAATCCCTCTCTCAAGACAGTTTATTCCTCGAGACGGTCCCAATCCAGGCACGTCTTTTCGGAGACGATAAGTCCCCTTTCCAATCCCACTCTCGAGACAGTTTATTCCTCGAGACGGTTCCAACCTAGGCATGTCTCCTCGGAGGCGATAAGTCCCCTTTCCAATCCCTCTCTCGAGACAATTTATTCCTCGAGATGGTCCCAATCCAGGCAAGTCTCTTCGGAGATAATAAGTCCCTTTTCCAATCCCACTCTCAAGACAGTTTATTCCTTGAGACGGTTCCAATCAGGCACGTCTTTTTGGAGACGGTAAGACCCCTTTCCAATCCCTCTCTCGAGACAGTTTATTCCTTGAGACGGTCTCAATCCAGGCACATCTCTTTGGAGATGATAAGTCCCCTTTTCAATCCCACTCTCGAGACAGTTTATTCCTCGAGACGATTCCAAGTTCAATTCCTCGAGATAGTTCATTCAAAGTTCAATCTCTCAATCTTCCAATTCAATTTCCAATTCAATCTCCTTCTTCAAATCAACTCTTCTATTTTTAATTGGACTCCGGTCCGAACTACGACTGACCTGATTCCCCCAAAGAGATACGTAGGCAACCTTCATAGGTGCGGTCACAACACTTTTCAAACTTTCAATTGCACCCTCATGGGTGCGGTCTCCACATCTTTCAAATCTCAAATTCCAATCTATTTTCAAAATTTCAATTTCAAATTTTCTATTTTCAAATTTCTACTTTCAATTTTCAAATCAAATCAATTTCAAATCAATCTCTTACCAAATCTATTTTTCAATTCTCTTAACTTGCACTTGCATATCATGCATCAAGTTAGTTTTTTTTCAAGCATTATTTTTCAAAGTGGATAGGATTGGCCAATAGTTAGTTGAAGACTCTCATAGGTGAATCTAGGGTAGATTGACATGTAGGTACCGCAAGGGCGGGGTAGGGTGATTGCTTAGTGCGTCTTCCCTACACGTAACCAACCTTCGAACTTAGAATCACAGATTTCAAAGACCAAAAAGGAGTTATTTTTCAAAAAGGGCAAAATATTTTCCAAAGGTTGCCAAACAACCTGTTTTCTTTAAAACCCTCTCTTGAGGTGGTATTTTCAAAAATCTTTTTTCAAAAACCCTAAGTGTAGTCTTCGGATTATTCTTAATTTTTAGGTAACCTAATTCACCTTAATCAAGTTAGGTGGCGACTTTGAATCTTTTTCAAAAGCCCTTTATTCAAACCAATTTTTCAATTCAAACCTAGTCGCACTCATTCTTCTAAGAGGGTGAGTTCTAACGAGAGAGTACAGTGTTTTTCCCGCTTGGGTGAGTATTCCTCGAGTGCGAAAAATCTGAGCGCGACAGCTGGCGACTCCGCTGGGGAAACTTAGAGGGTTAGGTCGTTAGTCATGTCTCTTTACCCTTTACCCATGTAGAGTCTTCAATTAACTTGGTTCAATCCTATTTACTTTAAATTTTCAAAACTAAATTTTCAAAATTGTTTTCAAGAAAAAAAAATGCATTTATTCATATTATCTTGTATTATGTTTGTCATCCACATACTAACACTTGCATCTTTGTTTTGTAGGTGCGCTTTTTGCTTAAGTTTTATTAACTACTTTGCATGAATGTGATGTACAGGATGAATGGGAGTTGTTGGGCCCTTTCCTCCACTTTTAAAAATCACACACACACTGCATGTGCACTTGCATTCTGCATACTTGCATACCCTGATATGTCCTTTCTAGTTAGAAAGGGGGAATGGTATATTGGTTGTGGGTAAGATGCTGTGTCAGTTTCTTCACCTACGGCCTCTTGATGGTTCCCCCGCACGGATCACCAACCGATCATGGCACCATCTCGGGGAGTGGGCCTAGGTTTGAAGATCCGGGGACCGAGCCTTTTTAGGACGCATTAGTCAACCCTCAACCTCATACTCATATAGACACCATGCATAGCCGAACCTCTACCGGATTTAAGACATGAGCACTGTTTTCAAAATCACGGAGGAAAGGGCGACTGCTCTTACTTTCATTCATACTTGTCTATTCCTGCTGTTATACTGACTGTATTTATACTGTTATAATGCTTGTCTAATTGTTCATGCATGCTTGTTTACTTCAATTGTACCTTCTCTCCTTATACTTTTTGCATATTCATGTTCATGCATTCAATATCCCATGTCAAGACAAGAGTTCCAAGTAACTCAAGTCACTACATTCTCATGACTAGTTTCCCTCCTTAAGAGGGACACCCTAGGACATGCAATGCATAAAGCTTTCTAAAAACCAGAAACTGACTTGCGATTTGTGTTTTTGTCTTTTTCTTTCTCTCTTTTTATTTTTTGTTTACAGAAATCACCTTGTACTGAGTCAACATGGCTTCCAAGAGAGGGCAACTTCTACCTAGGGACCCCATCATCACCCGGCAAAGAGCATCATTGATGGCTGCTAACCCTGAAGAATCCTCTCAAGTCTCTCGAGAAGAGGTTAACAAAATGAGGACTAAGATGGATAAGATGCTCAAACTCATTTAAACTCGAGCCATGAAAGACGCTACTGCGGTCCCATCATCATCCATGACTTCATCTAAGGACCTTGAACCCGCTAATCCAAGAATCATGCTTCAGTCTAACAATGCTGGGAAGACTAAGGAAGACGCCAAAGGAGTCAACGCTGAGGAAGAAGAGACCATATTACTTTCACCTGCTACAAAGAAGGCCTCTCTGGATCCTCTTAGTCTGAAAATCCAAGGATTGGAAGATTCGTTACGAAGTCTCCATGGCCACTATGCTTACGGGTTCACTTCTTATGATGAGCTCTGTTTCTTCCCTGACCACCCGAGACCTGCTAAGTTTAAAATGCCTGACTTCCAGAAGTACGATGGTACCGGTAACCCCGTTGCTCATCTTCGTCTATATACTGGAGCGCTTAGTGGACATGGCAATGACTCGAAGCTCCTTATGCAGTTATTCTAACACAGTCTCACAGGGTCGGCTCTGCAATGGTTTGCCCCTCTGGACTTAAGGAAGATCACAACCTGGATGGAGCTAGTCAACGCGTTCAAAGCCCAATACCGTCACAACATCGATCTCACTTCCGATCGCTGGTCCTTGGTGACGATGAGCAAGGGTGAGAAGGAGAGCTTTAAAGCATACGCCCTAAGATGGAGGGAAGCCGCTGCACAAGTTAATCCCTCGTTGGAGGAGAAGGAGTATGTATAACTATTTGTATATACTTTTCAAGGTATATTCTACGAGAAACTCTGCACAAGCGTGGGAAAAAGTTTCTCTGAGCTCATCATGTAGGGAGAGATGATAGAAAATGGCCTCAAGATGGGAAGAATTACAGATCCCTATGCTAAGACTGGAGAAAATACCGCCAACTTAGCCAAGAAGGTGGCTACTATAAGGGGCACGATCAAGAAGGAAAATGAAGTATCCGCTATTCTGCCTAGCCAACCACCCCAATACCGACCCCCCTATAATCACCCCCAGTCCTGCCCTTGCCCACCTTGACCATGCCTGCTCCAACCCCAAACTATGGTCCCGCCGGGGCACGACCTAACTTCAATAGACCTGTTATATGCATCCGTACCTTCGACGCCTTAGCTTGCACCCAAACCGAGGCCTACCATAGCCTTCTAAAGAACAACATCCTGAAACCCGTACCTGCTCGCCCATTACCAAGCCCTCTACCCCCAACCTTTAATGCTACCCTTACATGTGAGTACCATTCAGGTGGCCAGGGGCATGACACCGAAAGCTGCTTTGCTCTTAAGCACAAGATCCAAGATTTGATCGATAATAAGACTATTAATCTGCAGCCGGTAAAACCTGCTCCCACTCCCAATGTGACTGCTAACCCTCTGCCAGATCACACTGTCAATATGATACTAGTAGAGATGGAAGGCGAGGGAGAAATCGATGAGCTCAAGGCCGAAGGTTATGAGAGCGATTGGGAGGCCGATGAAGAAAGTGACTGGAAGGAAGATCTCCCACTATGCCCAATATATCTCTATGACCCTGATGAATTGCCTGATGCCTCTGACTGGCCCATTGAGGAGCCAATGTTGCCGAGGGAAGAACACATCAAAAACATAACTGCCGATGGGTGGGGTGATGAATTTCTACACTCAAAGTATGTTGCAGCTGAAAGTCACTTGTTGGAAAACCCTTGGCCCGTAATTTAGTACAACTATGAAGACATGGGCTGGGAGCTAGAGGAGTCAAGAAAACAGACAGAGCCTTTCGAATTGGAAGGGGGTGAGTTGGTCACCCTGTTTACAGAAGAACCCACTGCAAAGAACAAGAAGGAGGCTGACAACCGCATCAACAGTGCCAACATCTATGGAGCTCTAGGGAAAGCCTTTGCTTGTCTCCCCTTAGCCGAGGATCCGGGTCGCGAATGGAGCATCAAAAATGTGGGAATTGTCACAAAGTCGTACTAAAAAGGGGTTCTTTGCACAAGCGCACAAGAGAGGGGTGTTTACACCCACTTTCTTCCTATCCCTTTTATTTTCTGTCTTTAAATTGATGATTACATTTCATTCTTGCTTAAGAACTCTATTCCTTTCTGTGAAAATGATAATAATAGTCAAATGATAATCTTTTATTCACTGCTGCTATCTTATATGTCTCCTGGGAATAGTGACTACTTTCTACGCAAGGGGCATGGTTTATCTTATGGAATGATCCAACTTGAAGGGTTGATAGCATGAGTTGACCACTCGCCAAATGATCAACCTTCCACAGAGAGAGAGAGAATAAGGATGAGTGACGATACTACCCAAAGGCAGCACTTGCAAAACTCTGAGGCTAAGCGATATGTGACCAGTTTATCAAAATGAAGAGGAGCCATCTTTCATTTCCCACATGTAAAGAATAAATAACTAAATAAATGACTAAATGTGCTTATCTTCCCTTTGCTTAACCCTTAGTGCCTCGCGGAAAGTGAAAAATTTTCTTTGTTAACCCTGATCCAAGACTGTCCTCCTCGCACTGGGGCAACATTAGCTTGAGAACTCTAGGAATGGTATCCACCCCCGCTGTGCTAAGGCAGCAATGAAAGCTCTATAGATCAAGCAGTCTAATTCAAAGTGAAGAAAGGCCCTTATTTCATTTCCCATACAGTCAAAAGTAACCCCTTGCCAAACCCGTTGAGCCACTTATCCTTTCTTAACAAAACTCCAACCTAGGGATCACCGCTCACATTGGATATATTGAGCTACCAAGGGAAAAGGTTTAAGGGAAAAGGGTTAAAGAATTGTTTCGTTTCATAAAAGAAAAGAAAAAAAATACAAAGAAAAAGCAAAAGAAAGGAGTTGCCAAGGGGCAAGAGGCCAAAAAAAAAAAAAAACCATGATTCTAAGGAAAGGCCTAAAGGAGCCATAATTGAGTCATATTCAAAAGCATAATAAGAAGATCAAATGAGAAGAAAGTCATGTCTCTCTCAAAAAGGTATATAGAAAGGGTGAAAGAACAAGGTTATTTTCACCCTGAGAAAAATATGGCCAAAAGCGAGAAGGAAATTTAAAAGTAATCCTAGGTTACAAGGAAACCCAATAGAAACAATATGTTTGAGCCTTTACCATTTTCTTGCAAAACGCCGAAACCGTGGCTTACATTACAACCCTATTAAAGTCCCCTCTGATTGAAAGCAGATTGCTTGATCTAAATGAGCTGGATACGCTGCCAAAACTAAAACAAGGATGTCAATCCTACTGAAAAGTAGTCAAGGACAGTATGGATCTAAACCTTGCTGAAAACAACATTGAATTTGAGCCTACATATCCCGTTGTTTCTAAAACCCCATAACCTAGCCTACATTACAGTCCTAAACAAAGTCTTCTCGGATTGAAATGACTGGCCACTTATCGCTCTGCCAAAGGTTAGGTAAGTTATTGCTAAAACCCCGAGAGTAGAGAGTCTCAGCCTAATAACCCTATACACTAACCCTAAGATAGAAAGTTGGAGGCGATCAAGAGGTTGAGAAAGGTGCGAAATGCTATCATCCAATCAAGGTAAGGTTGAGCCAAAGGAGAGGCTAGACTCCCGAGGAGGAGGGAGTTACCATTCCCCGGACTACAAGTCTAACAACACCCTGTGTCATTCTATTAACATATTTCTAACCAGTGCATATGTTAAAAAAAAAAAAAATCAGCATGACCTTTGCACACATAGGATATAACTCCCTGTAGAAATAGAAGTCACCAGCATCAACTCATGTAATAGACATCTAACATCATCATACATCACATGCATCTGATCATATGCTTAGCTGTAAAGATCATAAATGTATCTGTCTATCCATGCATCTAAGTACCATAAATATTTATTTCTGTACAAAATATCAGAATAAAACTGTCTGACATAAATACAACTCAGGGACCAGGGGCAAAAGAGGATCAGAGTCTCCACAAGGGGCATCTATCATAGGTCGAAGTCGATGTCATCTGGATCAAAATCCCCGAAGCCCGGCATCGAAGGAGGTGGATAACTACTCGAAGCACCACCATCCTGCAAGGAAGACAGACCCGAAATCAGCTGCATTCAAAAGGAACTAAGCAACAATACAGCAAGAAGGAGCAAAGAAAGAATAACATACCCCCCCCCACCACCCATCTGAGATAACCAAGCCGTCAAGGAAGCTACCTCGGCCCGGTACTGGTCCCGGTCCATCTGGTACTAGTCTCTCTGGTCTCTCACAGCAATAAACTCGGCCTGGGGCACATATCCTCTAGCACGGCGCCACAAGTTGACCACCTCCTGGCCAACAGCGTACCCGGCGACTACTACCTTAAACCGGGTGAAGGCACCAACCGAATGAGCCCTAAAGTGCGCAGCATAATCCGTATTCGGAGGAAGCAAGAACTCGGCACCTGGCTGGCGCTCCTGGTAGGGGATAGGCACTCCTGCCACCAGGGCTCCAAACATATACTCTGATGGAGCTCCTGCTGATCGGAACTCATCATGAAATTGCCGCCAGTGTCGCTCTCCATGATAGGACTCCCAGGTGTCATCACTGAGAAAAGCAGCTCTCGACAAGGACAACGAGACCAGGTACCGGACTGTCTCGTAATGGACTGATCCAACGAAGGGCCGCCAGGTCACATCCCTCGCCTTAATCAGCTCCAGGTTAGCCCGGAGCGTCACAAAGTCAGTAATCTCTGATCGTTGGGCTACCCGGTCACAAGCCCACCTCAAAGCGCGAGGATAGAGATCATCCTCAACAACTGCAGGGCGACGCACCGGCAGGTACTCGTAACTCCACCAAACAAGGAAAGGCCAAAAGCTAGTCATGCTGCCCCAATGAGAAGAAGTCTGAACCCGCATCGATCGAAGAAAGCAGTCAAAAGAAAAGGACCCCCAGTCCAACTCAGACAAAGCTCCCAGATCGGCTACTATACTCACCAAACGGCAGGGCACAAGTGACTTGTTGTTGTTACAGAAATAGCTAAAGATGATATACAACACAAGTCGCCGTCTCATGATGTCCTGCCTGGCAAGCGATGGCTCAGTAGCAAAAGTACGCTCATCCTGACTAAGCCAAGAGACCGAGAAAGCAGAACGCTCAGGATGAGGCAAGTCCAACAGCAAACAGGCCTCATCCCTGCTAACTGGATGCAGGGTGATCCGCCGGCAGACAAAGGAAAGCCCTGTAATAATCGCCCAAGCCAAAGGAGTGAGACCTAACTCGAAACCGACAAAATGAAAGGTCCCAGTCTCCCCGAACCACCTCTCAACAAGTGCCAGTACCAAATGCCGGTTCAGGCGGTTAGCCTGTAATCCCATAAAAGCGCCGAATCCGATCTCCACCAAGAAGGCAAGATATGATGGGGCAGCCCGCTGCATGGTCACAAACACCTGATGAACAACCCCTCTGAAAGCTATATGTACCCGTAGAGGCGGCAAGTGCTGTCTAGAATACACGCTGGGGTGATAGGCAAGATCCTCGAGTGGTGGGACGTCCAGTATCTACAGATCCCCCAAGTCAGCGTCCGTCTGCCTATGCTTGGAAGAAGCTCTCCCATAGCCGGTCACCTGATCCCCAGGGCTCGATATCTCCTCCTCGGCATCAATCTCCTCGGCAAAAGCCTGCTGAACCGGAAGAAAAGGGTCGACAGGTAGCCTACTCCCCTGCCCACTCTGACTGGATGAGGATCGTCCGGTAGATTGTCGACTACCTCTAGATCGACTAGAGCCGCTAGCAGAATCGGTCCGGGCCACCTTCCCTAAGCGGCGTCTCCTCTCCGAACCGTCATCACCCGCATCTGCCATCCTAAAAAGGTGAGCCAAGATAAGTGATGTTAATATACCATCCATGCAGTTTAAGTAACAATAAAATAAAATAAACAACTAACACAAACAAAACAAATAAAAGACTTCGAATGATAAGTCAAAACAAATTTCCTACATGCACATCTTGATTTTCCAACTTTAAATCACATCTCAAGGGTTCTCTGCCTTTTTCCTTCAAAAAAGATTTTATTTCTAAAACTTTAACCAACTCTTTCCATAATTTCTAAAAAAAAATTTCGGCAGAGTCCCGTTTAAAAATGGCCCCTACAACACCCATGTCATCAACACAAAATACAAAATGTGCACTTTTCAACATAACAATCACATAACAACGGCACCCATGTACACTTTTCAATTTTTCAAAATTTTCAAGACGCATCTTTCATTTTTCAAATAAATCAATGGTTTTCAAAAGGCTCCTGAAATTTTTCAAAATCACCTCAAATGTTTTCAAAAATATTCCAATCTTTTTCCAAATTTTAAACTTTAAAATTTTATCAATTTCTTGAATTTTCTAATTTTTTCTAATTTTATAAATATTTTCTATTTTTCAAAAAATCAAAAATTCACCGAGTTTTCAAAAAATCACGAAACTTCATACGGTTTTTAAACACATTTTTCTAAGGCACATTGCACAAAAATATAGTTAGAAAACCCAATGCCCAAGTCTGTAGGAACAAATTTCCTATTCCTGCAGAAAACCCTCTTCGTATAATTATGAAAAATCATTCAAATTAAATCAAACAACCATCAAAATGCAAAAAAAACATCACCAAAGTGTTCAAAGCATATCAAAACATCAATTTCCACTATTCACATGATTCAAACGAAGTTCTACACATCAAAATCAACAAAATTTGAAGACTCACGTTTTAGAAATTCTCCAGCGAAATCTTCTCTTCCAGCGACTTTTCTGGCGACGTGGTCTCCTTCCGGCAATCACCCGTGGTCTCCAAGGAGTGCTCCTTCAATGTCCAAGACGGATTCCTCGCAATGCCTCACAAATTTGCAAAAACTCTCCAAAATTTCATAAGCGTTCGAACCAGAAATTTCTGGTTTTAACTTCAAACCTGGCGCCACGAGCAGAGGTGCCAGGCATTTTCTGCCAAAGGCGCCACTGCTAGTGGCGCTAGTTGCAAATTCTGGGCATTTTTGCCCTTTTTTTCCCTCCAAAGCTCGTTTTTGAAGGCCTTTTTGGCCCGTTATCCGTTTTCGACCCCCGTTGTCGAAAGATTTTCAATGTCCATCCCTCCAACTACCTCACGGTTAACATGGGACTCTTACTTTTATCATTTTCTGTCTTTGACAAGCAAAGACAGAAAAAGAGGGGCAGCTGTAAGCACCCCATTTTTGACTGCTCGGCAGTCTACACTATGTCCAGACTTGTTTTCAAGTCATTGTTGGCATATTCCTATCAAAACCAACATTCTAAGTTCAAATCCCGTTTGTCCATTACTTCGCGGGCCCGCCAGGCCCAAATAGGGGCAAAATGACCAAAATGCCCTTAGGGGCATTGTCCTTTCCTTTCCAATCCCACTCTCGAGACAGTTTATTTCTCTAGACGGTTCCACCCCAGGCACGTCTCTTCGGAGATGATAAGTTGCCTTTCCAATCCCACTCTCGAGACAGTTTATTACTTGAGACGGTTCCAACCTAGGCACGTCTCCTCGGAGGCGATAAGTTCCCTTTCCAATCCCTCTCTCGAGACAGTTTATTCCTCGAGACGGTCCCAATCCAGGCACGTCTTGTCGGAGACGATAAGTCCCCTTTCCAATTGTCGCGCCCAGATTTTTCGCACTCGAGGAATACTCACCCAAGCGGGAAAAATGCTATACTCTCTCGTTAGAACTCACCCTCCTAAAAGAATGAGTGCGACTAGGTTCGAATTGAAAATTTGATTTGAATAAAGGGCTTTTGAAAAAGATTCGGAGTCGCCACCTAACTTGATTAAGGTGAGTTAGGTCACCTAAAAACTAAGAATAATCCAAAGACTACACTTAGGGTTTTGGAAAACGGTCTGAAAATATCTCCTCAAGAGAGGGTTTTTTAGGAAAACGGGTTGTTTGGCAAACATTGAAAACATTTAGCCCTTTTTGAAAAATAATTCCTTTTGGTCTTTGAAATCAGTGATCTAGGTTCGGAGGTTGGTTACGTGTAGGGAAGACGCACTAAGCTATCACCCTACCTCGCCCTTTCGGTACCTACATGTCAATCTACCCTAGATTCACCTATGAGCGTCTTTAACTAACTGTAGTTCAATCCAACCCACTTTAAAAAAAAAAAAAAACAATGCTTGAAAACTAACATGATGCATGATATGCAAATGCAAGGAAAGAGAATGGAAAAATAGATTTGGAAAAAGATTAGAAGAGATAGAATTGAAATTGGAAAGTTTGAAAAATTGGAAATAGAAATTTGGAAATAGAAATTTGAAATTGAAATTTTAAAAATAGATTGGAATTTGAGATTTGAAAAATGCAGAGACCGCACCCATGAGGGTGGAATTGAAACTTTGAAAGTGTTGTGACCGCACCTATGAAGGTTGCCTACGTATCCCTTTGGGGGAATCAGGTCAGCCGTAGTTCGGACCGGAGTCCGATTGAAAATAGAAGAGTTAATTTGAAGAAAGAGATTGAATTGCAGATTGGATTTGATTTGAGATTAGAAGAGGAGATTGGAAATTGAAATTAAGAAGATTGGACTTTGATTTGAAGAGATAGAGTTGGACTTATTTTAGAAAGAGAAGGTTTAAGAAAAATGAGACTTAGGAAAGACTCAAGAGTTTAAGAAAGATTGGATTTAGGAAAGGTTCGAATTAGGAAAGTGTCATTTTTGGAAAGTTTCGAAATTAGGAAAGTTTTCATTTTAGGAAAGTTTTGAAGTTGGAAAGTTTTCATTTTAGGAAAGTTTTGAAATTGAAAAGTTTCGAGTTTAGAAAGTTTTCGAAAAAGGAAAAGTTGTCAGATTAGGAAAGTTCTCAAATTAGGAAAGTTTTGAAAATCGGAAAGTTTTGTTTCAAGAAAGGTTTTGAAATAAGAAAGTGTTGAGTTTAGAAATGTTTTAAATTAAGAAATTTTAGTTTAAGAAAGACTTTAGAACTTAGAAAGTTTCAAGTTAAGAAAGTTTTAAATTTTGGAATGTTTTGAGAAAGACTAGAAATTTGAAAAATTTAAGATTTGGAGAGTTTTAGAGTTTGTATTTTAGAAAATCTTGAAATTGGAAAACGTTTGAATTTAGGAAAGGTTTGAAAACTTAGGTTTGAAAAGCTAAGATTTGAAAAGAGGATAGAATTAGGAAAGTATTGAATTTTAGAATTTTAGGAAAGATTTGAAAGTTGAGTTTTGGAAACTTAAAATTTAGGAAAGTGAAAGATTAGGAAGGATTTGAATTAGGAAAGAGTTGGATTTTAAAATTTAAGGAAAGATTTAAAGTTTAAATTTAGGAAACTTATAGTTTAGGAAGGAATTGAATTGAATTAAGAAAGGTTTGGATTAGGAAGGGATTGGATTTGGTTTCTAAAAGCAAAAGTTTGATTTTCTTTCTAAAAACGGAGGATTGGATTTGGTTTCCTAAAGGGAATATGGGATTTGGCAAGGATTTGGAAAGGGAGATTCTAGAAACCCTAGATTATAGTTTTGACATAGAAAATAAGTTTTCGAAACATGTATAGTTTTGATGTAAAAAACAAGAGGTTTTGGAAATCTAGGTTTGGGGTAAAGTTTGAAAACCATGTTTTTTGAAAGAAAATTAGGGTTTCCTAATCGTGGGTTCTAGGGCTTGACTTGGGCTCTAAGGAAAGAGTTTTTGGAAAGTGCGTTTTTGGAAACGAAGGTTTTTCTAGAAGGGAATCCTAGGGAGGAGTTTTTGGAAAGTGAATTTGAAGATAGAGTTTTTGGAAAAAGATTTTAAAGAGAAGGAGTTTTGAAAAGTGTGTTTTTAGAAACGAGTTTTTTTGGAAGGAAAAATCCTAGAGGGGAATTTCTAGAGGAAAGATTTTGAAAGAGAGTTTTTGGAAATAATTTTGGGGAAAGTTTTTTGAAAAGTGGACTTTGGAGAGAGCGTTTTGGAAAGGAGTTGAAAAAGGAGATTTGAAAAATAGATTTTGGAGGGAGTTTTTGAAAACAACTTTGAAGAGGAGAGTTTTAGGAAAGTATGTTGAAAAAGAGATTTTTAGGAGGAAGGATTTGGAAAGATAATTTTTAGAAGGTATAAAAACATCTCACTTTCCTAAAGCAATTCTAACCATAAGAGGGCTAGAACCACTTTAGGAAAGCAATTTTGGAAAACAATAAGATTTGAAAATATGGACCCTATTGGTCACTTTTAATGTAATACTTTCCTAAAGCAACCCTAGCCATGGAAAGGCTAGAATCACCCTAGAATTGTGATTTTGAAAACAAGTTTTTAAAAAAGAGATTTTGATGCAATTTTGAAAACAAGTTTGAAAACGGTTTTGAAAACGAGTTTGAAAACGAATTTTGGAAGATGCAAGACTATGATATGCACAATGCAATTTGGGGTCGTGAACATACAAGGCTAAGGCTTCACCACATAATCAAGGGGGGCTGGACCCACGTGATCTTGGTTAGCCTAGAAGAAAGCCCCCGACACGGTGACTCTCCAATAGCCCAATCCTATACATGGACCGGAAGTCCCCTTGTTTTAAGCATGCAAAGAAAGGGGGAAAGAGATGGAGGATTAAAATAGAGAAAATCCAAGTGGGTTAGGAGAGAGAAGAGAGAGGGGGGAAGTGTGGAAATTTAAATAGGGAGCCTACCGTATGTCTTGTTTATTTTGCGCGCCGTGCTGTCTTCGGTCTTCAGTCTTCGTCTTGATCTTCACCTTCAGTCTTCAAGAGTTGTCTTCAAGCTTTGGATTACAGCTCCTCAAGTCTTCAAAGGATGGTTGAAGGCTAGTGTATGAGTGTATGGGGGGGTGTATGAGTGTATAGGAGACTAGGGTTTGTGTAGGGTGGCTAGAGTTTGGAGAAACCTAAGGAGGCTAGGGTTTAGGAGGTGCTCGAGCTCTGTATATCAAAATATATGATTTTTAGGTTAAGTTTGCAAATCCCTTTCACGTTGAATAAGGCTCTGTATTTATAGAGGTTGGACAACACTGGCGCCTGTTGTAGTGGCGCCAGGCCAAATTTTACACTGGCGCCACTCCTAGTGGCGCCAGGCCATTTTTAGCTTGGCGCCACTAGTAGTGGCACCAGCCAATTAGGAAATGTTTAAGGTCGGCAAGCAACGTATCTTTGACAAGATTTGGGCGCCTGTACTAGTGACTACCATGCAATTTTTAGCCTGGCTTCACTAGGAGTGACTCCAGAAAGTCCGACAATGATTTTAAGGAGCAGGAAGACTTAAAATAGTGTCCTGGAGGTATTTGACTTGAAAAGTGAGGATAAGATGTGTCGGAAAGGTTGACCGGGCCTTTAGGGGCAAAACAGTCAATCGGACTGGGAAGCTACCAAGGCGAACTCGAACTGTCCCAGAAGAAGACTTGGGATTTGGAAACATTATTTAAAATGTTCCCAGAGGTTTCTGGTTTGATTTTCAAAGCCGGCGTGGTCGAAAAAGGAGACCGGCCCACCAGGGGCAAAACGGTCATTTCGCACCGGGTTGGCCGGAACTGACTCGGAATGATCCGAAAAGGTAAGGGGAGGTTGGGAACACTATAAAAAGTAGTCTTAGGAGGTTACTGGTTTGATACCCAGAGCCGGAGTGGTCGAAAAAGGAGACCGGCCCACCAGGGGCAAAATGGTCATTTCGCACCGGGTTAGCCGGAACTGACTCGGAAAGATTTGAAAAGATAAAGGAAGGTTGAGAATACTATAAAAATTAGTCTTGAGAAATTACCGGTTTGATACCCAGAGCCGGTGTGGTTGGAAAAGGAGACCGACCCTGTAGGGGCAAAACAGTCATTTTGTACCGAGTTGGCCGGAACTGACTCGGAATGATCCGGAAAGGTAAAGGAAGGTTGAGAATACTATAAAAAGTATTCTCAGGACATTACCGATTTGATACCCAGAGCTGGTGTGGTTCCCGGGACGTTCGGATGCCTAGAGGCAAAATGGTCATCTTGACCGAAAAGTCTCGGAAAAGGTCCAAAGGACAGTTTGGTCATTTTTCACCAAAGTGGGTTAACAGATACTGGTGTTGACCTAGGTTTTGAGTGTTTCTGCCACTCTAACGGCGGTCGTCATGACACAGGGGTTTGTGTCCAATTCCCTATATCGACCTATTTGTGAGTATTTCCGCTACTCTAACGGTTTTGTGAGTAGTTTTGCTACTCAGACCGTCTCGAGGAATAAACTATCTCGAGCGAGGGATTGGAAAGGGGACTTATCGTCTCCGAAGAGACATGCCTAGATTGGAATCATCTCGAGGAATAAACTGTCTCGAGAGTGGGATTGGAAAGGAGACTTATCGTCTTCGAAAAGACGTGCCTGGATTGGAACCGTCTCAAGGAATAAACTTTCTTGAGAGTGGGATTGGAAAGGGGTCTTACCGTCTCCGAAGAGACGTGCCTGGATTGGAACCGTCTCGAGGAATAAACTGTCTCGAGAGTGGGTTTGGAAAGGGGTCTTACCATCTCCGAAGAGACGTGCCTGGATTGGAACCATCTCGAGGAATAAACTGTCTCGAGAGAGGGATTGCAAAGGGGTCTTAGCGTCTCCGAAGAGACGTGCCTGGATTGGAACTGTCTCGAGGAATAAACTGTCTCGAGAGTGGGATTGGAAAGGGGACTTATCGTCTTTGAAAAGACGTGTCTGGATTGGAACCGTCTCAAGGAATAAACTGTCTCGAGAGTGGGATTAGAAAGAGGACTTATCATCTTCAAAAAGACGTGCCTGGATTGGAACCGTCTCGAGGAATAAACTGTCTCGAGAGTGGGATTGGAAAAGGGTCTTACCGTCTCCAAAGAGACATGCCTTGATTGGAACCGTCTCGAGGAATAAACTGTCTCGAGAGTGGGTTTGGAAAGGGGTCTTACCATCTCCAAAGAGACGTGCCTGGATTGGAACCGTCTTGAGGAATAAACTGTCTCGAGAGAGGGATTGGAAAGGGGTCTTAGCGTCTCCGAAGAGACGTGCCTGGATTGGAACTGTCTCGAGGAATAAACTGTCTCGAGAGTGGGATTGCAAAGGGGACTTATCATCTTCGAAAAGACGTGTCTGGATTGGAACCGTCTGAAGGAATAAACTGTCTCGAGAGTAGTATTGGAAAGGGGACTTATCATCTTCGAAAAGACGTGCTTGGATTGGAACCTTCTCGAGGAATAAACTGTCTCGAGAGTGGGATTGGAAAGGGGTCTTACCGTCTCCAAAAAGACGTGCCTGGATTGGAACCGTCTCGAGGAATAAACTGTCTCGAGAGTGGGTTTGGAAAGGGGTCTTACCGTCTCCAAAGAGATGTGCCTGGATTGGAATCGTCTCAAGAAATAAACTGTCTCAAGAGAGGGATTGGAAAGGGGTCTTACCGTCTCCGAAGAGACGTGCTTGGATTGGAACCGTCTCGAGAAATAAACTGTCTCGAGAGAGGGATTGGAAAGGGGTCTTACCGTCTCCGAAGAGACGTGCCTGGATTGGAACCGTCTCGAGGAATAAACTATCTCGAGAGTAGGATTGGAAAGGAAAGGACAATGCCTTTAAGGGTATTTTGGTCATTTTGCCTCTATTTGGACCTGACAAGCCCGCGAAGCGATGGACAGATAGGATTTGGACCTAGAGAATTGGTTTCGATAGGAATATGCCCACAATGACTTGAAAACAAGTCTGGACGGAGTGTAGACTGCCGAGCGGTCAAAAATGGGGTGCTTACAGCTGCCTCTCTTTTTTTGTCTTTACTTGTCAAAGACAGAAAACGATAAGAGTAAGAGTCCCATGTTGACCGCGAGGCAGTCGGAGGGACGGACATTGGAAATCTTTCGACAACGGGGGTTGAAGACGGATAACGGGCCAAAAAGGCTTTCGAAAATGAGATTTGGCGGGAAAGGGGGCAAACTTGCCCAGAATATGTGGGGAATTCATTTTGATCTAAGACTTGAATTTTGAAATCTTGTTGGACAGAAAACTTGGAAAGATTTTGGAAAAATAGCGTTTTAGGAGACATTTTCGAGGTAAGAATTTAAGAACTCTTTCGGATTTGAAAATTTTTTAGATTGACCAAGATTTTGGATGCAAAACTTTGGAACTTGATAGAAATTTTGGAAGGAAGAATTTTTTGAGTGAAATCTTGAAAATTTTTAAGGATTTATTTTGTCTAAGACTCTTTTGAAAGAAAAGTTCGGGGAGGCAAGGATTTAGAAAATGGAGTTTCTTGAAGAACTAAATCAGAAAAACTTGGAGATGGATTGAAAAAAAAATTTAGACCTGATTTTGAAAATGATTTTTGACCCTGATTTTCAAAGTAGAATTTGATTTTAAGAAGTGATTTTGAAAAAGAACTTTTGGAAAATAGAATCAGAAAATCTTTTGAAAACTACCTTTGGAAAGGAAATTTTAGAAGAAAGAATTTTTGAAAACTTTTGGAGGATAATAACAAGAAACCATTGGGAAACTGATTTTTGAAAAAGAACTTTTTGAAGAGAAAAAGTCAAGAAACATTTCGAAAAAAAAAAAATTTAAGGAACCTTTGATAGTTGATTTTAGAAAAAAAACCTTGAATGAAAAGTTTTGGAAAGTTTTAGGTTGGTCTGAATAGGATGTATATGGAAGTTGTGTCCTTCATTTTTATTTTATGTTTCACCTTTGGTTATTATCATTATTATTTCTTTGTTGCTTTTATTTCTTTATCTTTTGAACTGCATATATCGAATTCTAATACCTCTTACCTTGACTTACCTTTCAGGATGGCGGGCGCAGACGATGAGGGTTCTGAAAAGAGTCACTGCTTCGGGAAGATGGCCCGAACAGATTCTTGTCGGCAGCTCCCGCCGCTCTAGGGGTAGTCAGCACTCTACCAATCGAGCACCTTCTAGCCAGGGTGGGAGGGGGGAGTAGGCCTCCAGTCGACCCCTTCCCTCCAGTTGAGCCAACCCTCGAGGATGCGATGGACATTGAGGTTTTCCACTTTTGACTTTTCGGATGGCCGACGCTATTTTAAGCTGACAACGGGTTTGGTATAACGGGCATCCTTCAGATGAGCAAGACATTTTTGTTGGTCCTTTGCTTACATGGCTTCTCTCCTGTTAGTGTAGCTTGCTTTCTGACAGTGGTTCCCACCTGACCTGTCTTTCTTCCATTTTGGGGAATGTGAGCTTGCCCCTACTCCCCATGAGTATGGCTGCCTCCTAGGTCTTTGGGATGGTTCAACTGACATTATGGGACCTACTTTTCCTGATGGCTGCATCACGATTGTTGCTCTTCAGCTTGGGCTCCATTTTGCAGCCTTTTTCTACGGCCCCAGTTTCCCTATGTCCTAATGAAGTTCTTGTTTCTCTCATTTTGAGTTTGCGACGGATAGGGGATTAGCATACTTCTCAAGATTGGTCAATCTCTCACATGGTGGCCCCAACTTTGCTCTTCTTAAGATTCTGGGTGTTTCTCCTCGAGGGAATGACGTGGTTGACTACCAATTACTTGTACTGCTTGCCAGGATTCATGAGGGGCACCCATATGCTCCTATGGTCGTGGGACAGACCTTCATGAGCCTTACTAGATTTTGGCAGGGGGGCGATGCTCATTGTTAGGGATGTGCTTCATTATTCCAGCTTTGGGTAATCGGACACTTATTCACTACCCCTCTTTCAAAGTCAATTGATTGGGCAAGTCGAGGGTGGGTCATTGCCCCATTCTCTGTTTCTTGTTGGTCCCGAAAATCTGGGCTTTCTAAGGTGTGAGCTGGTACTGGAGATATCTGAGGGGTGGCTTTAGCTCCTTTTTATGTTTTGCTTTGTTCCCTGTTTCTAATTTGAGAGAAAGAGAAAGACATAGAGTGAGTTTTGTACAAAAATAGTTTAAGAATACCCCGGTAAGGGGTGAATGCGTGTCATACTTTTTTTTATTTTTATTTTTATGAATTGAATGTGTGTCCTACTTTTTATGAATGCACAGGTTCACACAAAATTAGAATTGAATGCATGTTATACATAAATAGAATTAAATGCAATGTTCCCCATTTTTTGTGATAAATGCATAGATTTATGTAAGAATTGATTTAAATGCATAACCTACTTCCTTACAAATGAACAAGTTCATAGAGGAACGCAGTTGAATGCATGCATAGATACAAACTACACATGAATCTAAATGGATGTACAGGTTATACATGTCATGGATGCATCAGTACTACATGTATATAAGCTATTTACAAAGAAAATCCCAGGATTGCCCCTTGGGCCCATACTCTCAGGATTCTATTCCTTTCTAAGATTCTGCCCCATTTAGTTTTGTTCCATTCTCATCAGGGTGTGATAGCATTCGCTCCATTCTCCAGGGATCTTGACCTTTTGGTTTGCTATCTTATCCCTACTTTCTACAGGGTTACTGTTTGGGGTGTTTCTGAGCTCACTAGGGTTTCTCTCACAGATCTCCAAAATGCCACAATGGCTCGAGCGACAACTCACATGCCCTTTGCAGAGTGATAAACAGCTAAGCCCTCAATCTAAGAAGACTTCTTTTAGGACCATAATGTAGGTTGGGTTTAGAGGTTGTAAGAAATAAAGGGATATTTAGGCTCAAAGATTTTCTTTTGGTGGGTTGTTAAAACCGAAACCATCTGAGCACATCTTGGAGCATGAGATTGCCCCTTGCATTCCCTTCCAATTCTCCATTCTCACCCTACTTGTCTTAGCATTGTTCAGGCTTATTTAGACTAAGCAATTCTCTTTGATCAGAGAGGACTTTAATTTGGACCGTAACGTAGGCTAGGTTAAGGGGTTTATGAATGAACGGGATATGTAAGCTCAAATTTGATGTTGCTTCCAGTAGGGTTAGATCCGCACCATCCTTAGTTGGTCTTTCAGTGGGGTTTCATCTCCTGATATCCTCCTCTAGCTTTAGAAACATATTTGGCTCATTTAGATCAAGCAATCCTTCTCAATCAGAGTGGACTTTAGTAGGGTTGTAATGTAGGCCATGGTTTGGGGTTTAATAAGAAAGGGTAAAGGCTCAAACCTATAGCTTCTACTTGGTGGCTTTGTTATCTAGGATCACCTTCGAATTTTCTCTTTTACAAGAGGAGTTAACATTTCTTGTAACTTTTGACCTTCTTAGTCTGACATTTGCCCCTTTTTCCTGACTTTTGGCTTTATATGCCTTTAAAAGATAGCACAACATGACTCTTTTTCGATCTTTCTACTGATATGCTTTATTTTTTTTATTTTTTATTTTTTTCTTGTTGCCTTTGACAAGAAGAACATTTCTACAACTTCTTTCTCCCAAATCCTTTCCTTAACATTTTCATTTAACCGATTGTGGATGGTGATCCCTAGGTTGGGGTGTGCTTTGGAAGAGAAAGATAACCGGCTCAATAGATTCGACAAGGGTTGCTTTTAACTGTATGGGAAGTGAAATGAGGGCCTCTCTTCATTTTGAACAAGATTGCTTGATCCATAATGCCTTCACGTTACTTCAACTTGATGGTCGATGATATTATCTGCCAGATCTTCTGCTACATGTCTGCCCCAGTGTGGGGGGATGGTTTCAGATTAGGGTTGACAAAGAATCTTCCGCTTTCTGCGAGGCACTAGTGGGTTAAGCAAAGGGGATATTTTTGTGTATGGTAGAAGAAATGAGAGCCTTTCATCACTTCAAATTAAATTGCTTAGTCCATAAAGCCTTTATACAAAATTTGGACAATGTTTCTAAAAAATGGTGTGTTTTTGCTGAATCAACTACTCTGTGCTTACCCCAATGTGGGGGATGGTTATTGGTTTGGGGACATCTGAATAAAAATCAGTTACGGCTCTAGTGGGCTGAGCAATGGGTAGTGTTTAGGATAAATAGAATAATAGCTTCTCATCATTTTGAGTACTCGGCTGCCCATCGCTTGGCCAGGATATCATACAAGTGTCACCTCTTCAATAGAATTCGCACCTTTTTGTTGAGATTGTCTTCCTCCGATCTCTCACTCTCTCTCTCAGTCTCTCAAAGGTTTTAACCCCTTTTAAATAGGTTGCCCATGCTATCCCCTCCTTCAAGTTGAGTTATTTACCAAATGGGGAAGAATCCCTAAATGAGACAATCGTCCATAAGAGTATGAGACAAAGGGGATAAACTGGGAACTACCTATTTTCATTTTAAAAACATAATTACAGGGCATGCGATGTTTATTTAAAGAAGATATGCGAGAAATAGAAAGATGAAAAGAAAAAAGATGAATTTTATAGAAATCTCCCTTTTCTTGTGGATCTCTTGGTGAGAAACCCCCGACAGGGTTCTGAAACTACTAGCTTCTTTGGCATTTCATGCTTTAGGTGTATCACCAAACGACAGAGGGTAGGTTGACAAATTTCTTGCGGTGCTTGGCATGCATTTGAAAGTTAGGAGATTCTTTTGTAGTAATGCACATGTCTGACAGAACTTTGCAAACGATGAAGCCTTTTTCTGCATGGACAGTGATTGTCGCGGCATGGCGGGGAGGTAACGTCTTGCAGATGGACAGTTAGTTCTTCTTTCTCCTTAATGTAGATTTGGCCTCTTCTAACAACTAGGCTCATTCTTCCATGAGTTTGAACTTAGTGGGGTACTAGAGGGATTCCATGAATTTAGTCGTGCTTTCTGACCTACAAAAAGAAAAAGAAAAACATAATGCAGTCAGTATGTGAAGTTGGAGGTTTTATGCGATGCATGTCCTATGGAGGTCCCTTTTTTTCAGGGAATCTAGGCATGATGACAAGTCCATTTGGGAGGTAGGGCTTTGCCCCTATTATGCAATACAATACCTCTTCGGCGTGGGCCAGTTGATGTTTCTTTATTTGGGCAATTCTACCCCCATGGACTGAGAGAGATTTGGGCCTCTCTCGAGATATGGTTCTATGCATGCCATGAATCCTTAGGGTTTAAGAACCCGTAGGAATTTTGGTAGGTTTGATTAACATGAGATCAGATTGTTCCTTTCTCTCTACAGTTGATTAGATGCATGAGAACGAAATGACTCGAGTTTCTTGGAACTCTTGTCTTGCGATGGATATGGGTGCATGAGCATAAAGAAGTGAATGTGCGAGCAATATGATAACAATGAATAAATGGTTTAGAAAAACCCCCTTCTTGTCTTGCTTCTACCTTCGGTTCTCTTGGTGTTTGGAGATGAGGAGGGGGAGGATAGAAGACAAAAACAAAAAAGAAGTCGGTGCCTTGATTTGAAAATTATTATGTAATGCATGTCCTAAGGATGCCCCTACTTAGAGGGGAGACTATACATGATGCATTGACTCACTTTTGGAGATAGGGGATTTGCCCCTGTATGCAGATACCTTACCGTCAAGTAGGAACTTTCAACAATCCACGCATTCATTCATAAAAGTAAAGAAGTACATTAAATTTTGGGTTTAAGATACAAAAGAATTGAAATACATTTTAATCGGGGGGAGGGGGAACATTTTCCTTTGGACTTCCACCTATCTACTTTTACAAAGGGAAACCCTAAACTACTCTTGAGTCTTCGGATTCGCCTTCCTTGGATTTGATGTCGAGGAGGTCACTGAGAGACCTTGTTGATTGATTGCCCTTTGTCTTCTTGGCAACCCTATCTCCGTGAGCATAGAGGGATTGGGGCCCCTCTTATGGAATGAATTGGTATGCATGCAATGAGTCCTTAGGGTTACACGGGAACCCTTAGGGTTTGGGTAGGTTTAATGCAAGGGAGAGTGACGTTGGTGTCACTCTCAATGGGTTGATCATATACATGAGAATGCAGTGACTTGAGTTACTTGGAACTCTTGTCTTGACATGGAATATTGAATGCATGAACACGAATATGCAAAGAGTATAAGGAGAGACGGTATAATTGAAGTAAACAAGCATGCATGAACAGTTATAACAGTATAGATACAGTCAGTATAACAGGAGGAATAGACAGGTATAAATGAAAGTAAGAGCAGCCGCCCTTTCCTCCGTGATTTTGAAAACAGTGCTCGTGTCTTAAATCCGGCAAAGGTTCGGCTATGCATGGTGTCTATATAAGTATAAGGTTGAGGGTTAACTAATGCGTCCTAAAAAGGCTCAGTCCCCAGATCTTCAAACCTAGGCCCACTCCCCGAGGTGGTGCCATGATCGGTTGGTGATCCGAGCGGGGGAACCATCAAGAGGCCGTAGGCGAAGAAACTGACACAGCATCTTGCCCACAACCAATATACCGTTCCCCCTTTCTAACTAGAAAGGACATATCAGGGTATGCAAGTATGCAGAATGCAAGTGCACATGCAGTGTGTGTGTGATTTTTAAAAGTGGAGGAAAAAGCCCAACAACACCCATTCATCATGTACATTACATTCATGCAAAGCAGTTAATAAAACTTAAGCAAAAAGCGCACCTACAAAACAAAGATGCAAGTGTTAGTATGTGGATGGCAAACATAATACAAGATAATATGAATAAATGCATGTTTTTTGTTTTTTTTTTAAAACAATTTTGAAAATTTAATTTTGAAAATTTAAAGTGAATAGGATTGAACCAAGTTAATTGAAGACTCTACATGGTTAAAGGGTAAAGAGACATGACTAACGGCCTAACCCTCTAAGTATCCCCAGTGGAGTCGCCAGTTGTCGCGCCCAGATTTTTCGCACTCGAGGAATACTCACCCAAGCGGAAAAAATGTTGTACTCTCTCGTTAGAACTCACCCTCCTAGAAGAATGAGTGCAACTAGGTTTGAATTGAAAATTTGATTTGAATAAAGGGCTTTTGAAAAAGATTCAGAGTCGCCACCTAACTTGATTAAGGTGAGTTAGGTCACCTAAAAACTAAGAATAATCCAAAGACTACACTTAGGGTTTTGGAAAACAGTCTGAAAATATCTCCTTAAGGGAGGGTTTTTTAGGAAAACGGGTTGTTTGGCAACCTTTGAAAAACATTTAGCCCTTTTTGAAAAATAACTCCTTTTGGTCTTTGAAATCAGTGATCTAGGTTCGGAGGTTGGTTACGTGTAGGGAAGACGCACTAAGCTATCACCCTACCCCGCCCTTTCGGTACCTACATGTCAATCTACCCTAGATTCACCTATGAGCGTCTTTAACTAACTGTAGTTCAATCCGACCCACTTTAAAAAAAAAAAAAAACAATGCTTGAAAACTAACATAATGCATGATATGCAAATGCAAGGAAAGAGAATGGAAAAATAGATTTGGAAAAAGATTGGAAGAGATAGAATTGAAATTGGAAAGTTTGAAAAATTGAAAATAGAAATTTGGAAATAGAAATTTGAAATTGGAATTTTGAAAATAGATTGGAATTTGAGATTTGAAAAATGTGGAGACCGCACCCATGAGGGTAGAATTGAAAGTTTGAAAAGTGTTGTGACCGCACCTATGAAGGTTGCCTACGTATCCCTTTGGGGGAATCAGGTCAGCCGTAGTTCGGACCGGAGTCCGATTGAAAATAGAAGAGTTAATTTGAAGAAAGAGATTGAATTGCAGATCGGATTTGATTTGAGATTAGAAGAGGAGATTGGAAATTGAAATTGAGAAGATTGGACTATGATTTGAAGAGATAGAATTGGACTTATTTTAGAAAGAGAAGGTTTAAGAAAAATGAGACTTAGGAAAGACTCAAGAGTTTAAGAAAGATTGGATTTAGGAAAGGTTCGATTTAGGAAAGTGTCATTTTTGGAAAGTTTCGAAATTAGGAAAGTTTTCATTTTAGGAAAATTTTGAAATTGGAAAGTTTCGAGTTTAGAAAGTTTTCGAAAAAGGAAAAGTTGTCAGATTAGGAAAGTTCCCAAATTAGGAAAGTTTTGAAAATCAAAAAGTTTTGTCTCAAGAAAGGTTTTGAAATAAGAAAGTGTTGAGTTTAGAAATGTTTTAAATTAAAAAAGTTCAGTTTAAGAAAGACTTTAGAATTTAGAAAGTTTCAAGTTAAGAAAGTTTTAAATTTTGGAATGTTTTGAGAAAGACTTGAAATTTGGAAAGTTTAAGATTTGGAGAGTTTTAGAGTTCGTATTTTAGAAAATCTTGAAATTGAAAAACGTTTGAATTTAGGAAAGGTTTGAAAACTTAGGTTTGAAAAGCTAAGATTTGAAAAGAGGATAGAATTAGGAAAGGGTTGAATTTTAGAATTTTAGGAAAGATTTAAAAGTTGAGTTTTGGAAACTTAAAATTTAGGAAAGTGAAAGATTAGGAAGGATTTGAATTAGGAAAGAGTTGGATTTTAAAATTTAAGGAAAGATTTAAAGTTTAAATTTAAGAAACTTATGGTTTAGGAAGGAATTGAATTAAGAAAGATTTGGATTAGGAAGGGATTGGATTTGGTTTCTAAAAGCAAAGGTTTGATTTTGTTTCCAAAAACGGAGGATTGGATTTGGTTTCCTAAAGGGAAGATAGGATTTGACAAGGATTTGGAAAGAGAGATTCTAGAAACCCTAGATTATAGTTTTGACATAGAAAATAAGTTTTGGAAACATGTATAGTTTTGATGTAAAAAACAAGAGGTTTTGGAAACCTAGGTTTGGGGCAAAGTTTGAAAACCATGTTTTTGGAAAGAAAATTAGGGTTTCCTAATCGTGGGTTCTAGGGCTTGACTTGGGCCCTAAGGAAAGAGTTTTTGGAAAGTGCGTTTTTGAAAATGAAGGTTTTTCTAGAAGGGAATCCTAGGGAGGAGTTTTTGGAAAGTGAATTTAAAGATAGAGTTTTTGGAAAAAGATTTTAAAGAGAAGGAGTTTTGAAAAGTGTGTTTTTGGAAACGAGTTTTTTTGGAAGGAAAAATCCTAGAGGGAAATTTCTAGAGGAAAGATTTTGGAAAGAGAGTTTTTGGAAAGAATTTTGGGGAACGTTTTTTGGAAAGTGGACTTTGGAGAGAGTGTTTTGGAAAGGAGTTGAAAAAGGAGATTTTGAAAAATAGATTTTGGAGGGAGTTTTTGAAAATAACTTTGAAGAGGAGAGTTTTAGGAAAGTATGTTGAAAAAGAGATTTTTAGGAGGAAGGATTTGAAAAGAGAAATTTTAGAAGGTATAAAAACATCTCACTTTCCTAAAGCAATTCTAACCATAAGAGGGCTAGAACCACTTTAGGAAAGCAGTTTTGGAAAACAATAAGATTTGAAAATATGGACCCTATTGGTCACTTTTAATGTAACACTTTCCTAAAGCAACCCTAGCCATGGAAAGGCTAGAATCACCCTAGAATTGTGATTTTGAAAACAAGTTTTTAAAAAAGAGATTTTGATGCAATTTTGAAAACAAGTTTGAAAACGAATTTTGGAAGATGCAAGACTATGATATGCACAATGCAATTTGGGGTCGTGAACATACAAGGCTAAGGCTTCACCACATAATCAAGGGGGGCCGGACCCACGTGGTCTTTGGTTTGACTAGAAGAAAAGCCCCGACATGGTGACTCTCCAATAGCCCAATCCTACACATGGACCGAGAGTCCCCTTGTTTCAAGCATGCAAAGAAAGGGGGGAAAGAGATGGGAGATTAAAATAGAGAAAACCCAAGTGGGTTAGGAGAGAGAAGAGAGAGGGGGGAAGTGTGGAAATTTAAATAGGGAGCCTACCGTATGTCTTGTTTATTTTGCGCGCCATGCTGTCTTCGGTCTTCGGTCTTCGTCTTGATCTTCACCTTCAGTCTTCAAGAGTTGTCTTCAAGCTTTGGATTTCAGCTCCTCAAGTCTTCAAAGGATGGTTGAAGGCTAGTGTATGAGTGTATGGGGGTGTGTATGAGTGTATAGGAGGCTAGGGTTTGTGTAGGGTGGCTAGAGTTTGGAGAAACCTAAGGAGGCTAGGGTTTAGGAGGTGCTCGAGCTCTGTATATCGAAATATATGATTTTTAGGTTGAGTTTGCGGATCCCTTTCACGTTGAATGAGGCTCTGTATTTATAGAGGTTGGACCACTGGCGCCTGTTGTAGTGGCGCCAGTCCAAATTTTACACTGGTGCCACTACTAGTGGTGCCAGCCAATTAGGAAATGTTTAAGGTCGGCAAGCAACGTATCTTTGACTAGATTTAGGTGCCTGTACTAATGACTACCATGCAATTTTTAGCTTGGCTTCACTAGGAGTGACTCCGGAAAGTCCGGGAATGATTTTAAGGAGTCGGGAATGACCCGGAAGGCCGGAAAGGAGCAGGAACACTTAAAATAGTGTCCTGGAGGTATTTGACTTGAAAAGTGAGGATAAGATGTGTCGGAAAGGTTGACCGGGTCTTTAGGGGCAAAACGATCAATCGGACTGGGAAGCTGCCGGGGCGAACTCGGATTGTCCCGGAAGAAGACTTGGGATTTGGAAAAATTATTTAAAATGTTCCCAGAGGTTGCCGGTTTGATTTCCAAAGCCAGCGTGGTCGGAAAAGGAGACCGGCCCACCAGGGGCAAAACGGTCATTTCGCACCGAGTTGGCCAGAACTGACTCAGAATGATCTGGAAAGGTAAGGAGAGGTTGAGAACACTATAAAAAGTAGTCTCAGGAGGTTACCGGATTGATACCCAGAGCCGGTGTGGTCGGAAAAGGAGACCGGCCCACCAGGGGTAAAATGGTCATTTCACACCGGGTTGGCTGGAACTGACTCGGAAAGATCCGGAAAGATAAAGGAAGGTTGAGAATACTATAAAAAGTAGTCTCGGGAAATTACCGGTTTGATACCCAGAGCCAGTGTGGTTGGAAAAGGAGAGTGGCCCTCTAGGGGCAAAACGGTCATTTTGTACCAGGTTGGCCGGAACTTACTCGGAATGATCTGAAAAGGTAAAGGAAGGTTGAGAATACTATAAAAAGTATTCTTGGGGCATTACCGGTTTGATACCCAGAGCCGGTGTGGTTCCCGAGACGTTTGGATGCCTAGGGGCAAAATGGTCATCTTGACCGGAAAGTCTCGGAAAAGGTCCAAAGGACAGTTTGGTCATTTTTCACCAAAGTGGGTTCACAGACACTGGTGTTGACCTGGGTTTTGAGTGTTTCCGCCACTCTAACGGCGATCGTCGTGACACAGGGGTTTGTTGCCAATTCCCTATATCAACCTATTTGTGAGTATTTTCGCTACTCTAACAGTTTTGTGAGTAGTTTCGCTACTCGGACCGTATCGAGGAATAAACTGTCTCGAGAGAGGGATTGGAAAGGGGACTTATCGTCTCCGAAGAGACATGCCTGGATTGGAACCGTCTCGAGGGATAAACTATCTCGAGAGTGGAATTGGAAAGGGGACTTATTGTCTTCGAAAAGACGTGCCTGGATTGGAACCGTCTCGAGGAATAAACTGTCTCGAGAGTGGGATTGGAAAGGGGACTTATCGTCTTCGAAAAGACGTGCCTGGATTGGGACCGTCTCGAGGAATAAACTATCTCGAGAGTGGGATTGGAAAGGGGTCTTACCGTCTCCGAAGAGACGTGCCTGGATTGGAACCGTCTCGAGGAATAAACTATCTCGAGAGTGGGATTGGCAAGAGGTCTTACCGTCTCTGAAGAGACGTGCCTGGATTCGAACTGTCTCGAGAAATAAATTGTCTCAAGAAAGGGATTGGAAAGGGGTCTTACCGTCTCCAAAGAGACGTGCCTGGATTGGAACCGTCTCGAGGAATAAACTGTCTCGAGAGAGGGATTGGAAAGGGGTCTTACCGTCTCCAAAGAGACGTGCCTAGATTGGAACCGTCTCGAGGAATAAACTGTCTCGAGAGTGGGATTGGAAAGGAAAGGACAATGTTCCTAAGGGCATTTTGGTCATTTTGCCTCTATTTGGACCAAACAAGCCCGCGAAGCGATGTACAGATAGGATTTGGACCTAGAGAATTGGTTTCGATAGGAATATGCCCACAATGACTTGAAAACAAGTCTAGACGGAGTGTAGACTGCCGAGCGGTCAAAAATGGGGTGCTTACACCAATCCCACTCTCGAGAAAGTTTATTCCTCGGGACAGTTCCAACCTAGGCACGTCTCCTCGGAGGCGATAAGTCCCCTTTCCAATCCCTCTCTCGAGACAGTTTATTCCTCGAGACGATCTCAATCCAGGCACGTCTTTTTGGAGACGATAAGTCCCCTTTCCAATCCCACTCTCGAGACAGTTTATTCCTCGAGACGGTTCCAATCAGGCACGTCTTTTTGGAGACGGTAAGACCCCTTTCCAATCCCTCTCTCGAGACAGTTTATTCCTCGAGACGGTCCCAATCCAGGCACGTCTCTTTGGAGACGATAAGTCCCCTTTCCTATCCCACTCTCGAGACAGTTTATTCCTCGAGACGGTTCAAATCAGGCACTTCTTTTCAGAAACGGTAAGACCCCTTTCCAATCCTTCTCTCGAGATAGTTTATTCCTCGAGACGGTTCCAATCCAGGCACGTCTCTTCGGAGATGATAAGTCCCCTTTCCAATCCCTCTCTCGAGACAGTTTATTCCTCGAGACGGTCCGAATAGCGAAACTACTCACAAAACTGTTCGAGTAGCGGAAATACTCAGAAATAGGTCGATATAGGGAATTGGCAACAAACCCCTGTGTCACGACGACCGCCGTTAGAGTGGTGGAAACACTGAAAACCACGGTCAACACTAGTGTCTGTTAGCCCACTTCGGTGAAAAATAACCAAACTGCCCTTTGGACCTTTTCCGAGACTTTTCGGTCAAGATGACCATTTTGCCCCTAAGCATCCGAATGCCCCAGGAACCACACTGGCTCTAGGTATCAAACCGGTAAGCCTTTGAGATTGCTTTTATAGTACTCTCAACCTTCCTTTATCTTTCCGGATCATTTCGAGTCAGTTCCGGCCAACCCGGTACAAAATGACCATTTTGCCCCTAGAGGGCCGGTCTCCTTCTTCGACCACACCGGCTCTTGGTATCAAACCGGTAACCTCCTGAGACTACTTTTTATAGTGTTCTCAACCTTCCTTTATCTTTCCAAATCATTCTGAGCCAGTTCCGGCCAACCCGGTACAAAATGACCGTTTTGCCCCTAGAGGGCCGGTCTCCTTCTTCGACCACACCGGCTCTGGGTATCAAACCGGTAACCTCTTGAGACTACTTTTTATAGTGTTCTCAACCTTCCTTTACCTTTCTGGATCATTCTGAGTCAGTTCCGGCAAACCCGGTACAAAGTGATCGTTTTGCCCCTAGTGGGCCGGTCTCCTTTTCCGACCACACCGGCTCTAAAAATCAAACCGGCAACCTCTGGGAACATTCTAAATAATGTTTCCAGTTCCCAAGTCTTCTTCCGGGACGATCCGAGTCTGTCCCGGCAGTTTCCCAGTCCGATTGACCGTTTTGCCCCTAAAGGCCCGGTCAACCTTTTCGACACATCTTATCCTCACTTTTCATGTCAAATACCTCCAGGACACTATTTTAAGTGTTCCTACTCCTTTCTGGCCTTTCGGGTCATTCCCGGCTCCTCCAAATCATTCCCGGACTTTCCGGAGCCACTCCTAGTGAAGTCAGGCTAAAAATTGCATGGTAGTCACTAGTACAGGCGCCCAAATCTAGTCAAAGATACGTTGCTTGCCAACCTTAAACATTTCCTAAATGGCTGGCGCCACTGCAACAGGCGCCAGTGTTGTCCAACCTCTATAAATACAGAGCCTTATTCAACGTGAAAAGGATCCGCAAATTCAACCTAAAAATCATATATTTCGATATACAGAGCTCGAGCACCTCCAAAACCCTAGCTTCCTTAGGTTCTTCCAAACCCTAGCCACCATACACAAACCCTAGCCTCCTATACACTCATACACACCCCCATACGCTCATACACTAACCTTCAACCCTCCTTCGAAGACTTGAAGAGTTGTAATCTGAAGTTTGAAGCTTGAAGACAACTCTTGAAAATTGAAGATGAAGATAAAGACGAAGACCGAAGACCAAAGAAAGCAAGGCGCGCAAAATAACAAGACATACGGTAGGCTCCCTATTTAAATTTTTGCACTTCCCCCCTCTCTCTTCTCTCTCCTAACTCACTTGGATTTTCTCTATTTTAATCCCCCATCTCTTTCCCCCCCTTTCTTTGCATGCTTGAAACAAGGGGATTCCCAGTCCATGTGTAGGATTGGACTATTGGAGAGTCACCGTGTTGGGGGCTTTCTTTTAGTCCAACCAGAGACCACGTGAGTTCGGCCCCCTTGATTATGTGGTGAAGCCTTAACCTTGTATGTTGACGATCCCAAAATTGCATTGTGCATATCATGATCTTGCATCTTCCAAATACCGTTTTCAAAGTTGTTTTTCAAATCATTTTCAAACTTGTTTCCAAAATTGCATCAAAATCTCTTTTTCAAAATATGTTTTCAAAATCACAATCCTAGGGTGATTCTAGCTTTTCCATGGCTAGGATTGCTTTAGGAAAGTGTTACATTTAAAGTGACCAATACGGTCCATATTTTCAAAACCGCTTTCCTAAAGTGGTTCTAGACCTCTTATGGTTAGAAATCCTTTAGGAAAGTGAGATGTTTTTACACCTTCTAAAAACTCTCTTTTCAAAAAGTCTTTCTTCCTAAAAATCTCTTTTTCAACATACTTTCCTAAAAACTCTCCTCTCCAAAATTGTTTTCAAAAACTCCCTTCCAAAATCTATTTTTCAAAACTCCCCTTTTCAACTCCTTTCCAAAATACTCTCCCCAAAATCCACTTTCTAAAAACGTTCCCCAAAAATCTTTCCAAAAACTCTCTTCAACAATCTTCTACCAAAAACCTTTCTAGAAAAACTCTCTCTAAAAATATTTCCAAAATCTTCCTTTTAGAAATTCCCCTCTAGGATTTTCCTTCTAAGATCTTCGTTTTCAAAAACATGCTTTCCAAAAACTCCTCTTCTTTAAAATCTCTTTCCAAAAACTCCATCTTCAAATTCACTTTCCAAAAACTCCTCCCTAGGATTCCCTTCTAGAAAAACCTTCGTTTCCAAAAACGCACTTTCCAAAAACTCTTTCCATAAAGCCCAAGTCAAGCCCTAGAGCCCACAATTAGGAAACCCTAATTTTCTTTCCAAAAACATGGTTTTCAAACTTTGCCCCAAACCTAGGTTTCCAAAATCTCTTGTTTTCACATCCAAACTATACACATTTTCAAAACCTTTTTTCTACGTTAAAATTCTACACTTTCAAATCTAGGGTTTCTAGAATCTCCCTTTCCAAATCCTTGCCAAATCCTATCTTCCCTTTAGGAAACTAAATCTAATCTTCCCGTTTAGGAAACTAGATTCCGTCCTCCGTTTTTGGAAACAAAATCAAACCTTTGTTTTTAGACACCAAATCCAATCCCTTCTTAATCCAAACCTTTCATAATTCAAATCCTTCCTAAACTTCCACTTTCCTAAATCTTAAGTTTCCAAAACTTGCACGTAAAAATCTTTCCTAAATTCTAAAACTCAAGTTTTCAAATTTTTCCTAATTCAACCCTTTCCTAATTCTACCCTCTTTTCAAATCTTAACTTTTCAAGCCTAAGTTTTCAAAACTTTCCTAAACTCAACCTTTCCTACTTTCAAGATTCTCTAAAACTCAAACTCTAAAACTTTCTAAATCTTAAACTTTCCAAATTTCAAATCTTTCCAATTTCTAAACTTTCCAATTTTCAAAACTTCACTATTTCAAAACTTTTCTAATTTGGAAACTTTCCCAAGTTAAAAACCTTTCCTATTTTGAAAACTTTCTAAATTCGAAATTTTCTTAACTCAAAACTTTCCTAATGTTGAAACATTCCAAATTCAAAGCTCTCCTAAGTTGAAACTTTCCTAATTCCAAAACTTTCCTAAATCGAACCTTTCCTAATTCAAACATTTCCTAAATCTAATCTTTCCTAGTCTCCTAAACCTTCCAAACCAAGTCAAATCTTTCCTAAGTCTCTTCTCTTTTCTAAGTCTAGGTTTCCTAAACCTCCATCTTTCCAAAATAAGTCTAAATCTCTCTTCCAAGTTTTATCTTTTCAAATCAAAATTCAACCTTTTCAATTCCAAAATTCCAAATTCCAATTTTCAATCCTTCATTCAAAGTTCAATATCTGAATCTTCCAATTCAATTTCCAATTCAATCTCCTTCTTCAAATCAACTCTTCTATTTTCAATCGGACTCCGGTCCGAATTACAACTGACCTGATTCCCCCAAAGGGATACGTAGGCAACCTTCATAGGTGCGGTCACAACACTTTTCAAACTTTCAATTGCACCCTCATGGGTGCGGTCTCCACATCTTTCAAATCTCAAATTCCAATCTATTTTCAAAATTTCTATTTTCAAATTTCTACTTTCAATTTTCAAACTTTCCAATTTCAATTCCATCTCTTCAAATCTATTTTCAAATCAAATCAATTTCAAATCAATCTCTTTCCAAATCTATTTTTCAATTCTCTTAACTTGCACTTGCATATCATGCATCATGTTAGTTTTTTCTCAAGCATTGTTTTTCAAAGTGGATACGATTGGCCAATAGTTAGTTGAAGACTCTCATAGGTAAATCTAGGGTAGATTGACATGTAGGTACCGCAAGGGCGGGGTAGGGTGATAGCTTAGTGCGTCTTCCCTACACCTAACCAACCTCCGAACTTAGAATCACTAATTTCAAAGACCAAAAAGGAGTTATTCTTCAAAAAGGTCTAAATATTTTCCAAAGGTTGCCAAACAACCTGTTTTCTTTAAAACCCTCTCTTGAGGTGGTATTTTCAAAAATCTTTTTCCAAAAACTCTAGGTGTAGTTTTCGGATTATTCTTAGTTTTTAGGTTACCTAACTCACCTTAATCAAGTTAGCTGGCGATTCTGAATCTTTTTCAAAAGCCCTTTATTCAAACCAATTTTTCAATTCAAACCTAGTCGCACTCATTCTTCTAGGAGGGTGAGTTCTAACGAGAGAGTACAATGTTTTTCCCGCTTGGGTGAGTATTCCTCGAGTGCGAAAAATCTAGGCGCGACATCTTCCTAGAGACAGTAAGTCCCTATTTCAATCTCAAATTTGTAAGCACCCCATTTTTGACCGCTCGGCAGTCTACACTACGTCCAGACTTGTTTTCAAGTTATTTTGGGCATATTCCAATCGAAACCAATTCTCTAGGTCCAAATTCCGTCTTTCCATTGCTTCGCGGGTCTGTCAGGCCCAAATAGAGGCAAAATGACCAAAATGCCCTTAGGGGCATTGTCCTTTCTTATTCCAATTCCAATCCCTCTCTCGAGACAGTTTATTCCTCGAGACGGTCCGAGTAGCAAAACTACTCACAAAACCGTTAGAGTAGCGGAAATACTCACAAAACCGTTAGAGTAGCGGAAATACTCACAA
Organism: Euryodendron excelsum; assembly: GCA_033060915.1. Lineage (NCBI taxonomy): Eukaryota > Viridiplantae > Streptophyta > Magnoliopsida > Ericales > Pentaphylacaceae > Euryodendron > Euryodendron excelsum. Next base: position 41,923,846 of record CM065380.1, on the reverse strand, counting down.
AACTATTAGAGTAGCAAAAATACTCACAAAACCGTTAGAGTAGCGGAAGTACTCATAAAACTGTTAGAGTGGCGGAAACACTCACAATCCAGGCACGTCTCTTAGGAGATGGTAAGACCCCTTTCCAATCCCTCTCTCGAGACAGTTTATTCCTCGGGACGGTCCCAATCCAGGCACATCTCTTCGGAGACGGTAAGACCCCTTTCCAATCCCTCTCTCGAGACAGTTTATTCCTCGAGACGGTCCGAGTAGCAAAACTACTCACAAAGCCGTTAGAGTAGCGGAAATACTCATAGAACCGTTAGAGTAGCGGAAATACTCACAAAGCCATTAGAGTAGCGGAAATACTCAAATCATCAACCCCGTCCGAGTAATGGAAATACTCACAAATCATCAACCCCGTCCGAGTAATGGAAATACTCACAAATCATCAACCCCGTCCGAGTAACGAAAATACTCAACCCCGTCCGAGTAGCGGAAATACTCCCAAATCATCAACCCCGTCCGAGTAATGGAAATACTCAACCGTTAGAGTAGCGGAAATACTCACAAAACCGTTAGAGAAGCGGAAGTACTCACGAATAGGTCGATACAGGGAATTGGCAACAAATCCCTGTGTGACGACGACCGCCGTTAGAGTGGCAGAAACACTCAAGACCCAGGTCAACACCCGTGTCTGTTAGCTCACTTCGGTGAAAAATGACCAGACTACCCTTAAGACCTTTTCTGAGACTTTTCGGTCAAGATGACCATTTTGCCCCTAAGCATCCGAATGCCCCGGGAACCACACCGGCTCTGGGTATCAAACCGGTAACCTCCTGAGACTACTTTTTATAGTATTCTCAATCTTCCTTTACCTTTCCGGATCATTCCGAGTTAGTTCCGGCCAACCCAGTACAAAATGACAATTTTGCCCCTAGAGGGCCGGTCTCCTTCTTCGACCACATCGGCTCTGGGTATCAAACCGGTAATGTCTCGAGAATACTTTTTATAGTGTTCTCGACCTTCCTTTACCTTTCCGGACCATTCCGAGTCAGTTCCAGCAAGCCCGGTACAAAATGACCGTTTTGCCCCTGGTGGGCCGGTCTCCTTTTCCGACCACGCCGGCTCTGGGAATCAAACCGGCAACCTCCGGGAACATTCTGAATAATGTTTTCAGATCCCAAGTCTTCTTCCAGGACAGTCCGAGTCTGTCCCAGCAGTTTCCTGGTTCGATTGACCGTTTTGCCGCTAAAGGCCCGGTCAAACTTTCCGACCCACCTTATCTTCATTTTTCAAGTCAAATACCTCCAGGACACTATTTTGAGTGTTCCTGCTTCTTTCCGGCCTTCCGGGTCATTCCCGGCTCCTTCAAATCATTCCCGGACTTTCCAGAGTCACTCCTAGTGAAGCCAAGCTAAAAATTACATGGTAGTCACTAGTACAGGCGCCCAAATCTAGTCAAAGATACGTTGCTTGTCAACCTTAAACCTTTCCTAATTGGCTGGCGCCACTAGTAGTGGCGCCAAGCCAAGAAATGGCCTGGCGCCACTCCTAGTGGTGCCAGTGTAAAGTTTGCCCTAGCGCCACTGCAACAGGCGCCAGGTTTGTCCTCCTTTTATAAATACAGAGCCTCATTCAACGTGAAAGAGGTCTGCAAACTTAACCCAAAAATCCTATATTTCGATATACAGAGCTCGAGCACCTCCAAAACCCTAGCCTCCCTAGGTTTTTCAAACCCTAGCCACTATACACAAACCCTAGCCTCCTATACACTCATACAGTCCCCCATACACTCGTACACTAGCCTTCAACCATCCTTTGAAGACTTGAAGAGCTGCCATACAAAGCTTGGAGGCAACTCTTGAAGACTGGAGGTGAAGATCAAGACAAAGACCGAAGACCGAAGACAGCTCGGCGCGCAAAATAAAGAAGACATACGGTAGGCTTTCTCTTTAATTTTCTGCACTTCCCCCTTCTCTCCTTTCTCTCCAACCCACTTGGGTTTTCTCTATTTTAATCTCCCATCTCTTTCCCCCCCTTTCTTTGCATGCTTGAAACAAGGGGACTCCCGGTCCATGTGTAGGATTAGACTATTGGAGAGTCATCGTGTCGGGGACTTTCTTCTAGTCTAACCAAATACCACGTGGGTCCGGCCCCCTTGATTATGTGGTGAAGCCTTAGCCTTGTATGTTCACGACCCCAAATTGCATTGTGCATATCATAGTCTTGCATCTTCCAAAAACCGTTTTCAAAGTTGTTTTTCAAAACGTTTTCAAACTTGTTTTCAAAATTGCATCAAAATCTCTTTTTCAAAAACTTATTTTCAAAACCACAACTCTAGAGTGATTCTAGCCTTTCCATGGCTAGGGTTGCTTTAGGAAAGTGTTACATTAAAAGTGACCTTTTTGGTCTATATTTTCAAATCTTATTGTTTCCCAAAACCACTTTCTTAAAGTGGTTCTAGCCTTCTTATGGCTAGAATCACTTTAGGAAAGTGAGACGTTTTCATACTTTCTAAAAACTCTCTCTTTAAAAATCTCTTCCTAAAAGCCTCTTTTTTAACATACTTTCCTAAAGCTTTCCTCTCCAAAATTGTTTTCAAAAACTCCTTTCCAAAATCTATTTTTCAAAACTCTCTTTTTTCAACTCCTCTCCAAAATCTTTTCCTCAAAATCCACTTTCCAAAAACGCTTCCTAAAAAATCTTTCTAAGAACTCTCTTTTCCAAAATCTTCCTTCTAAAAATTTCCCCTCTAGGATTTTCCTTCTAAAATCTACGTTTCTAAAAACACACTTTTCAGAACTCCTTCTCTTTAAAATCTTTTTCCAAAAACTCCCTCTCCAAATTCACTTTCCAAAAACTCCTCCCTAGGATTCCCTTCTAGAAAATCTTCGTTTCCAAAAAACGTACGGTTCAAAATCCTCTTTCTTTAGAGCCCAAGTCAAGCCCTATAACCCACAATTAGGAAACCCTAATTTTCTTTCCAAAAACATGATTTTCAAACTTTGCCCCAAACCTAGGTTTTCAAAATCTCTTGTTTTCACATCCAAACGATACACGTTTCCAAAACCCATTTTCTACGTTGAAACTATAATTTTTCAAAACTAGGGTTTCTAGAATCTCTTTTTCCAAATCCTTGCCAAATCCTACCTTCCCTTTAGGAAACCGAATCAAATCTCCCCGTTTAGGAAACTAGATTCCGTCCTCCATTTTTGGAAACAAAATCAAACCTTTGCTTTTAGAAACCAAATCCAATCCCTTCCAAATCCAAATCTTTCCTAATTCAAATCCTTCCTAATCTTCCACTTTCCTAAATCTTAAGTTTCCAAAACTTGAACATAAAAATCTTTGCTAAACTTTAAAACTCAACTTTCAAATCTTACCTAGTTCAACCCTTTCCTAATTCTACCCCTTTCCAAAATCTTTTTCAAATCCAAGCTTTCAAATCTTTCCTAAACTCAAACCTTTCCTAATCTCAAGATTGTCTAAAACTCTAAAACATTCTAAATCTTAAACTTTCTAAATTTCAAATCTTTCCAAATTCAAAAACTTTCTAAATTTGGAACTTTCTCAAGTTAAATCTTTCTAAACCCAAATCTTTCTAAACTCTAAACTTTCCAAAACTTCAACATCTTTCCAAATCTAAGACTTTTTTAAACTCAAAGCTTTCTTAATTTAAGACTTTCTTAAGTCGAAACTTTCTTAATTCAAACATTTCCTAAACCGAAGACTTTCCTTTTTCAAACCTTTCCTAAAACAAAACTTTCTTATTTTCAAAACTTCCTTGTTTTCAAAACTTTCCAAATTCAAAACTTCCTTTTTTTCAAACATTCCAAAACTCAAAACTTTCTTAATTCAAAACTTTCCTAATTCTAACCTTTCCTAATTTCAAACTTTCCAAAAATAACACTTTCCTAATTCGAAACTTTCCTAATCCAAATCTTTCCTAAATTCCAAGTTTCAAAAGCTTTCCAAATCTTCCAAATCCAACATTCCAATCCAATCTTTCTTAATCTCAAGTCTTTCCTAGGTCTCCTATCTTTCCTAAGTCTAGGTTTCCTAAACCTCCATCTTTCCACAACCAAGTCTTTCTAAAATCCATCTTTTCAAATCAAAGTCCAATCTTCTCAATTTCAAATTCCAATCTCCTCTTCTAATTTCAAATCAAATTCAATTTCCAATTCAATCTCCTTCTTCAAATCAACTCTTCTATTTTCAATCGGACTCTTATCCGAACTACGACTGACCTGATTCCCCCAAAGGGATACGTAGGCAACCTTCATAGGTGCGGTCACAATACTTTTCAAACTTCCAATTCCACCCTCATGGGTGCGGTTTTCAAAATCTTTTCAAATCTCAAATTCCCATCTACTTTCAAACTTTCTACTTTCAATTTTCAAACTTTCCAATTTCAATTCCATCTCTTCAAATCTATTTTCAAATCAAATCAATTTCAAATCAATCTTTTTCTGAATCTATTTTTCCATTCTCTTATTTTGCACTTGCATATCATACATCATGTTAGTTTATAAACATTATTTTTCAAAATGGATAGGATTGGCCAATAGTTAGTTGAAGACTCTCATAAGTGAATCTAGGGTAGATTGACATGTAGGTACCGAAAGGGCGGGGTAGGGTGATAGCTTACTGCGTCTTCCCTACACGTAACCAACCTTCGAACCTAGATCACTGATTTCAAAGACCAAAAGGAGTTATTTTTCTAAAAAAGGCTAAATGTTTTCCAAAGGTTGCCAAACAACCTGTTTTCCTAAAAACCCTCTCTTGAGGAGATATTTTCAAAAACCTTTTTTCAAAAACCCTAAGTATAGTCTTCGGATTATTCTTAGTTTTTAGGTGACCTAACTCACCTTAATCGAGTTAGGTGGCGACTCCGAATCTTTTCAAAAGTCCTTTATTTCAAATCAATTTTTCAATTCAAACCCAGTCGCACTCATTCTTCTAGGAGGGTGAGTTCTAACGAGAGAGTACAGCATTTTTTTCGCTTGTGTGAGTATTCCTCGAGTGCGAAAAATCTAGGCACGACAAAATTCAATTTCAAATCCACTTCCAATTCAAATCAAATCTGGCACGCCTTTTGAGAAAATTGATCCCTCAGGCGGTAAGACCATCCAGTCCAGTATATTTTTCAAGAAAACTTTTCAGAATAGTAATCCCTTCAAACTCGTCGACCAAGACGGAACGCAAGTCGCTGAGATGGTAGAACGGTCCACCTTTGGTGCTTGCTAGCCCGCCAATGAAGAATGTCTGTTATTCAGCACGTCTTTCAAGAAAGTTGATTCCTCAGGCGATAAGTCCACTTAGCAACTTCCCGAGAACAAGTAGTCTCTGGAATGAATGCGCACTGTTAGACAGAAACACTTGCAAACATCGCAACCGTCAGAGTTGCGAAAACACTCATAAACAAGTCGACATGGGAAATTACCAACAAATCCCTTATGTCACGGGAGCGAATTCACCTATTGGTCGTGACACGTTTACCAAAGGACAAGATATATTTGAAAATTAACTCGTCATAGACCGTCAAAGTAATGAAAACACTCAAAACTTGGGTCAAGAATAGTGTCTGTTAGCCCACTCTGGTGAAAAATGACCAAACTGCCCCTGGACCTTTTTCGGCACGCTTCTTGAGAAACTACCTAAGTCCTCAAGCGGCAAGTCCACCTTCCTAAGATCATCCCAAAGATGATCCGGCATGTTCAAGTGCCTTCCAGTCTGTTCTAGACTAATTCTGAGACCATCCGGTCAAAATGACCATTTTACCCTTAAGCATCCAAGTGCCTCTGGGAACCATACCGGCTCTAGGTATCAAACCGGTAACCCCCTAAGGATGCTTCTAATAGTATTCCTAACCTTCTAACATCTTTCCAAATCATTTCAAGTCTATTCTGGCAAACTCAATGTAAAATGACCGTTTTGCTCCTAGTAGGCCGGTCGCCTTTTCAACCACAACGGCTCTAGTTATCAAACCGGCAACTCCTTGAAACACTTTAGATAGTCTTTCCAACCTTTAAGTCCTCTCGCGAGTCATTTGAAGTCCATTCTAGTGGTGTTCCGATCTAGTTTACCGTTTTGCCCTAATAATTGGGTTGACCATCCCGACATTGTTTTTCAAGCCCATTACCCCCATGACATTATTTCAAGGGTTTTTACCCATTTCAGGCCTTTTGGACCATTCCCAACCTCCCAAAACATTCTTAGACCTTCCGGAATCACTCCTAGTGAAGCCAAGCCAAGCCAAAAATTACATAGTAGTCACTATTACAAGCGCTCAAATCTTTTACCTTGCGTATCAAGAGTTGAAAGATACGTTTCTTGCCACCTTAAAATGTTTCCCAAGTGGCTGGTGCCACTACTAGTGGTGCCAAGCCAAAAATTGGCCTGGCGCCACTGCAACAGGCCCAGGTCAGGCTTGTGCCTATAAATACAGAGTCTCCCCCTGCGTGACAAGGGTGCGCAAACTCAATCCAGAAACTCTGCTTTGCGAATTACAGAGCTCGAAGTCTTTCAAAACCGTAGCTTCCTCTAGTTTCATTAAACCCCGGCCACCATACACTCAACCTTAACATATATACACACTCCATACACTCATACATAAGCCTCTAAAGCCTCCATTGAAAACTCAAAGTGCTACAACTTGGAAGCCCTCAAGGATCAAGCAAAGCAAAGCAAATAAAGCAAGCAAAATAAGAAGAAAACAAGGTAGGATTTCTCTTTATGTTTATGCACTTCCCCCCTCTCTCTTCTTCCTCCTAACCCATTTGGGTTTTCTGCTATTTTAATCCCCTATCTACTTCCCCCCTTTCTTGCATGCTTGAAACAAGGGATTCCTTGATTCATGTGTAGGAAGGACTGTTGAAAGTCACCATGTTGGGGGCTTTCGTCTAGTTCAACCTTAGACCATGTGAATTCGGCTCCCTTGATTATGTGGTCAAACCAACCTTGTATGTTCACGATCCTAATTGCATTGTGCATATCATATTCATTCATCCACTCAAAATTATTTTCAAAAGTTGTTTTCAAAGTTTGCATCAAAATCCTCTTTCAAACTTGCATTCAAAATCTTGTTTTTAAAATCTCACTCCCAGAGTGAGTCTAGCAATTCCATAGTTGGGGTTGCTTTAGAAAAGTGTTATATTCATTGTGACCATCAAGGTCCATATTTTGAGTATAAACCCTAAATTGTTTTCAATCAAAACCACAATCTTAAGATGATTCTAGCCATTCCATGGTTAGGATTGTTTTAGGAAGGTGTGATATTCAATGTGAACATATTGGTCCATATTTCAAATCCATGTTGTTTTCAAAACTACCAACTTAGAATAGTTCTAATCTTTTCATGTTTAGAATCATTTTAAGAAAATGAGACATTCAAGAGATTTCATGAGTTCTAATAAGAAAGTACTATATTTTTTTCACTTGTGTATATTTTCCTCGAGTGCCAAAAATAAGGGCGTGACAGCACAACATTCTTTTAGGTTTTTAATGTGTCCTTGAGGTCATACTATTTATGATTATTTTCTTCCATTCCTATGAAGGTCAATATTCTCTCTGTTAAAGTGTTGACTCTCTTATTTTAAGCATTGAAAAGTTTGAGATTTTAACCTTTTTTTTTCTCTCTTAAGCACCCCTTAAACCTATATCCGCTCTTTATTTTTCTTTTCCTATTTATTTTGTCTTAACCCATTGTGGGCAGTGATCACTATGTCAGGGTTTTTCGAAGAAAAGTAATCAGCTCAACTGGGTTTTGCAAGGGAATACTTTTATCTGTATGGTAGAGGAATTGAGGGCCACTCTTCATTTCAATCATTGCTATCATTGCTCTGTTAAAAGTTTTCAATTACACATAGTAGTGCTTTACCTAATCTAAGTTGATGAGTTTTGTAAAGATTTCTTCTTCCATCTCTGCTAGGATCAATGAACGGGCCTTCATAGTTAGGGGCAAACTTGCCTTTGGCTTTCTATTAACTTGGAAGTATCTTTTTGAGAACAAGATCTCCTTCCTTGAATTGGCGAGGTCTGGCGATGTGTCTCTGATAGCACTGGGCATGGTAGATGGCCATTCTTTTTTCACCTAGGAAGCAAAGCAGTTCATACCGATCCTTGATCCAGTCTGCTTCAATGAGTTGAATTTCCATAAGGACTTGAAGATGGGGGATTTCTACTTCGACTAGAAAGATTGCCTTGTTGCTTTAGACCAAGGAGAATGATGATGCCCCAATTAAGATTGTGACTGAGATTCTATATGCCATTAACGCAAAAGGGGAGCTATTTGTGCCAATCTTTATGGTTGTCATTTTCCTTGCAAGGAATTCTCTTGACGTTTCTCATTCTACTGCTTTGATGGCTCCATTTGTTTGTGGACTATAGGTTACCGAGTTATGGGGATTGATCTTGAAATTTTGGCAGAGCTTTGCCATCGTGGTTGAGGTTGTTTGCATTATTTGTTGTGGTGGACTTAGGGGAGGACGAATCTATAGAGGATGTCTAGAAAGTCTTTAGGGTCACAAGATGCCAAGCTTTGGATACCTCACAAGTTTTTTTGAAAAAGATTTTAGCACGACAAAGGAAGCATTTTATAATCAAGAGTCATTTATTTTAGATTAGCCTATTATGTACTTGATATTTACATGATACTTTGATAAGCTAAAATCATGAGGTTACTCCTATGGGCGTTACCAAGGCCTCTAGGGTCTGGGGATTTTAATAGATGGTTCGATCAACCAATTGCTTATCTTAATGTTATTAGATAAATGGAGCCTTGAGGAAGGTGGACTAGTATAAGAGGAGCAATGCCTAGGATTGAGATATCCTCTTCATGGAACAAGCTTTGATAGTAATTATTTTGAACGGATTATCAATTAATATTCTAGGCTGGAATAGTAGTCTGCTGGTTCTTTTGGATGAGGACAGCTCTATACTTGTGCCCTTAGTTCTTTTTTGGCTTGGCACCTTTTGTCAAGCAGCTGGTGTAAGCACCCTATTTTTGACCGCTCGGCAGTCTACACTCCGTCCAAACTTGTTTTCAAGTCATTTTGGGCATATTCCTATCAAATCCAATTCTCTAGTTCCAAATTCTGTCTTTCCATTGCTTCGCGGGCCTGTCAGGCCCAAATAGAGGCAAAATGACCAAAATGCCCTTAGGGGCATTGTCCTTTCTTATTTCAATTCCAATCCCTCTCTAGAGACAGTTTATTCCTCGAGACGGTCTGAGTAGCAAAACTACTCACAAAACCGTTAGAGTGGCGGAAACACTCACAAAATCGTTAGAGTAGCGGAAATACTCACAAAATCGTTAAAGTGGCGGAAACACTCAAAACCCAGGCACGTCTCTTCAGAGACGGTAAGACCCCTTTCTAATCCCTCTCTCGTGACAGTTTATTCCTCGAGACGGTTCCAATCCAAGCACATCTCTTCAGAGACGGTAAGACCCCTTTCCAATCCCTCTCTCGAGACAGTTTATTCCTCGAGACGGTCCGAGTTGCAAAACTACTCACAGAACCGTTAGAGTAGCGGAAATACTCACAGAACCGTTAGAGTAGCGGAAATACTCAGAGAACCGTTAGAGTAGCGAAAATACTCACAGAACCGTTAGAGTAGCGGAAATACTCACAAATCATCAATCCCATCCGAGTAACGGAAATACTCAACCCCGTCCGAGTAGCAGAAATACTCACAAATCATCAACCCCGTCCGAGTAGCGGAAATACTCACACCATTAGAGTGGCGGAAACCTTCAAAACCTAGGTCAACACCAATGGCTGTTAGCCCACTTCGGTGAAAAATGACCAAATTACCCTTAGGACCTTTTTCGAGACTTTTCGGTAAAGATGACCATTTTGCCCCTAGGCATCCGGATGCCCCGGGAACCACACCGGCTCTGGGTATCAAACTGGTAACCCTCTGAGATTGCTTTTTATAGTGCTCTCAACTTTTCCTTCTCTTTCCGGATCATTCCAAGTCAGTTCTGACCAACCCGGTACAAAATGACTGTTTTGCCCTTGGAGGGCCGGTCTCCTTCTTCGACCATACCGGCTTTGAGTATCAAACCGGTAATGACCCGAGAATACTTTTTATAGTATTTTCAACCTTCCTTTACCTTTCTGGATCATTCCGACTCAGTTCCGGCCAACCCGGTACAAAATGACCGTTTTGCCCCTGGAGGGCCGATCTCCTTCTTCAACCATACCGGCTTTGAGTATCAAACCGGTAATGACCCGAGAATACTTTTTATAGTATTCTCAACCTTCCTTTACCTTTCCGGATCATTCCGAGTCAGTTCCGGCCAACCTGGTACAAAATGACCGTTTTGCCCCTAGAGGGTCGGTCTCCTTCTTCAACCACACCGGCTCTGGGTATCAAACTGGTAATGACCCGAGAATACTTTTTATAGTGTTCTCAACCTTCCTTTATCTTTCCGGACCATTCCGAGTCAGTTCCGGCAAACCCGATACAAAATGACCGTTTTGCCCCTGATGGGGCGGTCTCCTTTTCCGACCACGCCGGCTTAGGAAATCAAACTGGCAACCTCTGGGAACATTCTAAATAATGTTTCCAGATCTCAAGTCTTCTTTCGGGACAGTCCGAGTCTGCCCCAGCAGTTTCCTAGTTCGATTGACCGTTTTGCCCCTAAAGGCCTAGTCAAGCTTTCCGACCCACCTTATCTTCATTTTTCAAGTCAAATACCTCCAGGACACTATTTCAAGTGTTCCTGCTCCTTTCCGGCCTTCCGGGTCACTCCCGGCTCCTTCAAATCATTCTCGGACTTTCCGGAGTCACTCCTAGTGAAGCCAGGCTAAAGTTTACATGGTAGTCACTAGTACAGGCGCCCAAATCTAGTCAAAGATACGTTGCTTGCCGACCTTAATTGTTTCCTAAATGGATGGCGCCACTAGTAGTGGCGCCAAGCCAAAAAATGGCCTGGCGCCACTCCTAGTGGCGCTAGTGTATAATTTGGCCTGGCGCCACTGCAACAGGCGCCAGGTTTGTCTTCTCTCTACAAATACAAAGCCTTGTTCAACGTGAAAAGGGTCTGCAAACTTAACCTAAGAATCTCATATTTCGATATACAGAGCTCGAGCACCTCCAAAACCCTAGCCTCCCTAGGTTTTCCCAAACCCTAGCCACTATACACAAACCCTAGCTTCCTATACACTCATACACTCCCCCATACACTCATACACTAGCCTTCAACCACCCTTCGAAGACTTGAAGAGCTGCCATCCAAAGCTTGAAGATAACCCTTGAAGACTGAAGAAGAAGATCAAGACGAAGACCGAAGACAAGCAAGGTGCGCAAATTAAAGAAGATACATGGTAGGCTCCCTATTTAATTTTCTGCACTTCCCCCCTCTCTCTTCTCTGTCCAATCCACTTGGGTTTCCTCTATTTTAATCCTCCATCTCTTTCCCCCCCTTTCTTTGCATGCTTGAAACAAGGGGATTCCCGGTCCATGTGTAGGATTGGACTATTGGAGAGTCACCGTGTCGGGGGCTTTCTTCTAGTCTAACCAAAGACCACGTGGGTCCGGCCCCCTTGATTATGTGGTGAACCCTTAACCTTGTATGTTCACGATCCCAAATTGCATTGTGCATATCATAGTCTTGCATCTTCCAAAATTCGTTTTCAAAAAGTTATTTTCAAAAATCGTTTTCAAACTTGTTTTCAAAATTGCATCAAAAGCTCTTTTTCAAAAACATGTTTTCAAAATCACAATCCTAGGGTGATTCTAGCCTTTCCATGGCTAGGGTTGCTTTAGGAAAGTGTTACATTAAAAGTGACCTTTTGGTCTATATTTTCAAATCTTGTTGTTTTCAAAACCGCTTTCCTAAAGTGGTTCTAGCCTTCTTATGGTTAGAATTGCTTTAGGAAAGTGAGATGTTTTTACACTTTCTAAAAACTCTCTTTAAAAATCTCTTCCTAAAAATCTCTTTTCCAACATACTTTCCTAAAGCTCTCCTCTCCAAAATGGTTTTCAAAAACTCCCTTCAAAAATCTATTTTTCAAAACTCTCTTTTTCAACTCCTCTCCAAAATCTTTTCCTCAAAATTCACTTTCTAAAAACACTCCCTAGATTCACCTTCCTAAATACTTTTCTTTTAGAAACCAAATCCAATCTCTTCCTAATCTAAACCTTTCTTAATTCAATACCTTCCTAAACCATAAGCTTCCTAAACCATAAGTTTTCTAAACCTAAACTTTAAATCTTTCCTTAAATTTCAAAATCCAACTCTTTCTTAATTTGAATCCTTCCTAAACTTCCGTTTTCCTAAATCTTAAACTTGAACATAAAAATCTTTCCTAAACTTTAAAACTCAACTTTCAAATCTTTCCTAGTTCAACCCTTTCCTAATTCTACCCCTTTCCAAAATCTTTTTCAAATCCAAGCTTTCAAACCTTTCTTAAACTCAAACCTTTCCTAATTTCAAGATTTTCTAAAACTCTAAAACTTTCTAAATCCTAAACTTTCTAAATTTCAAATTTTTCTAAATTCAAAGTTTCCTAAATTCAAAACTTTCTTAAGATAAATTTTCCTAAACTTCCAAACTTTCTAAATTCTAAACTTTCCAAAACTTCAAAATCTTTTCAAATCTAAGACTTTTCTAAACTCAAAACTTTCTTAATTCAAACATTTCCTAAACTAAAAACTTTCCTTTTTCAAACCTTTCTTAAAACGGAACTTTCTTATTTTCAAAACTTCCTTGTTTTCAAAACTTTCCAAATTCAAAACTTCCCTTTTTCAAAACATTTCTAAATTCAAAACTTTCTGATTTTCAAAACTTTCTTAAATTCAAAACTTTCCTAAACCTAAAACTTTCCTAAATTCAAAACTTTCCTAATTCGAAAACTTTCCAAAAATAAAACTTTCCTAATTCGAAACTTTCCTAAATCGGACCTTTCCTAATTTGAACATCTCCTAAAATCCAATCTTTCCAAATCTTCCAAGCCAAGTCATATCTTTCCTAAGTCTCTTCTCTTTCCTAAGTCTAGGTTTTTTTAAACCTTCTTATTCCAAAACAAGTCCAAATCTATCTTTTCAAATCAAAGTCCTCAATTTCCAATTTCCAATCTCCTCTTCTAATTTCAAATCCAACTCAATTTCCAATTCAATTTCCTTCTTCAATCCAACCTTCTATTTTCAATCGGACTCCAGTCCGAATTACGACTGACCTGATTCCCCCAAAGGGATACGTAGGCAACCTTCATAGGTGCGGTCACAATACTTTTCAAACTTTCAATTCCACCCTCATGGGTGCGGTTTCCAAAATCTTTCCAAATCTCAAATTCCAATCTATTTTCAAAATTCCAATTTCAAAATTTCTATTTTCAAATTTTCAAACTTTCCAATTTCAATTCCATCTCTTCAAATCTATTTTCAAATCAAATTCTTTTCAAATTTATTTCCAAATCTATTTTTCAATTCTCTTTTATTGCACTTGCATATCATGCATCATGTTAGTTTTCAAACATTGTTTTTCAAAGTGAATAGGGTTGAACTATAGTTAGTCGAAGACTCTCATAGGTGAATCTAGGGTAGATTGACATGTAGGTACCGAAAGGGCGGGGTAGGGTGATAGCTTAGTGCGTCTTCCCTACACGTAACCAACCTCCGAATCTAGAATCACTGTTTTCAAAGATCAAAAAGGAGTTATTTTTTTTCCAAAAAATGGCTAAATGTTTTCCAAAGGTTGCCAAACAACCCGTTTTCCTTAAAAACCCTCTCTTGAGGAGATATTTTCAAAATCGTTTTCCAAAACCCTAAGTGTAGTCTTCGGATTATTCTTAGTTTTTAGGTGACCTAACTCACCTTAATTAAGTTAGGTGGCGACTCCGAATCTTTTTCAAAAGCCCTTTATTCAAACCAATTTTTCAATTCAAACCTAGTCGCACTCATTCTTTTAGGAGCGTGAGTTCTAACGAGAGAGTACAGCATTTTTTCCGCTTGGGTGAGTATTCCTCGAGTGCAAAAAATCTGGGCGCGACAGTTGGGATGGGCTGGATTTGTCAGATAGCATGCTGATGAAGCTTTGTAGATCATGACATGGCACGACACTAAGCTTATTGTTTAAGAGTCAACACTTTGTTGATGAACAGTTAATCCCTTCTGCAGGTTAGGCTTCTTCCAGTAAATGGACTCATCCTTTCATGAGTTTTGAACTAGATGTAACGCAAAAGGGTCTCATAGGTTTGGATGTGCTCTCGAGCCTAGAAAAAGAAAAAGAAAAATAAAATACAATTAGCATGTGAAATTGAAGATTTTATGCAATGCATGCCTTATGGAGGTTCGTTTTTAGAGGAAATCTAGGCATGATGTTGAGTCTATTTTAGAGGTGAGGTTTTACCCTATTATGTAATACAATACCTCTTTAGCATGGGCCGATTGATGATTCTCTATTTGGGTAATCTTGCCTCCATGGACGGAGAGAGATTTGGGCCCTTCTTGAGACATGGTTCTATGCATGTCATGAATCCTGAGGGTTGAGGAAACCTTAGGAGCTTGGGTTGGTTCGATTAACATGAGATTGGATTGCTCCTTTCTCTCTACGGTTGATTAAATGCATGACAAAGCAATGCCTTGAGTTTTTTGTAACTCTTGTCCCAAAATAGATATGGATGCATGAGCATAATGGTAGTGAATATCTGAGTAGCACAATACAGTAAATGAATGGTTTAGAAGACCCTCTTCTTGTTCTGCTTTTGCCTTCGATTTTCTTGGTACTTGGAGATTTTTTGGGGGGGGGGGGGGGGGGGGGGGGGGATAGAAGACAAGAAACAAAAGATAAGTTAATGTCTTGATTTGAAAGTTTTTATGCAATGTATGTCCTAAGGGTGCCCTTGCTCTTTGAGGGGGACTAAACATGACGTGTTGGCTCACTTTTGGTGATAGAAGGTTACCCCTGTATGCAAATACCATACCTATGTCTGGAATTAATCATACATTCATACATTCATTCATGGAAACAAAGGAAAGGTAGTAACCTAATCCTTGAATTCGAGCTTGAATACATGTAATTGAAGTACATTGTAATAGTGGGAAGGGGAACCTTTTTCTTGGGACTTCTGCATATCTACTTTTACATTTGAAATCCTAAACTACTCTTGAGTTTTTGGATTCACCTTCTTTGATGGAGGTTGGTGAGGAACCTTGCTTCCAGATTCACCCCTTGTCCTTTTGATAGCCCTATCTCTGTAAGTGGAAAGGGATTGGGCCCCTCTTTATGAGATGTCTTGAAATGCATGCCATGAGTCCTTAGGGTTGAGTAGGAACCCTTAGGATTTTGGTAGGTTTTATGCAAGGGAGAGTGAGCTTAATATCACTCTCTATAGGATAATCATATGCATGAAAATGCAATAACTTGAGTTACTTTAAAACTTGACACCTCGAAATGGAGTATTAAATGCATGTATATGTATGCAAAGGTATAGGGAGAGAGAATGCCATAGTAAAGTAAATATGCATGCATGAACATTATATAAGCATTATAATAGCAGGAACAGACAAGAACAAAGGAAAGTAAAGCGATAGCCTTTTTCCTTCATGGTTTTAAAATTGACGTGCGTGTCTTAAATCTGGTAGAGATTCGGCTATGCATGGTTTTTACATAAACATGAGGTTGATGGTTTACTAATGCTTCTTAATAAGGCTTGGTTCCTAAATCTTCAAACCTAGGCTCACTCCCTGAGGTGGTGTCATTATCAGTTGGTAATCCAAGCGAGAGAACCATTAAGAGGCCGTAGACTAAGAAACTGACACAGCATACGCCCATAACCAATATACCACTTTCCTTTCTAACTAGAAGAGACATAACTAGGTAAAAATGCAAATATGCAAATGCGAGTGCACGTACAATGTGTGTGTGAAATTTTAAAAAATGGAGAAAAAGGCCCAACAACTCCCATCCATCTTGTCCATTCCATCTTATTTATTCATGACATACATGGCAATTAATATGACATAAAATAAAATGTGAACAAGGGTCCACCTACAAAAGAAAATGCACAGAGTCAGTACCTTATGAAAAACTTAATGCAAGATTGAATGATTGGATATGAATTGAATGCAAGTGATGGCATGTTTTTGAAAACAGCTTTGAAAAGTTTGATTTTGAAAATTTTGAAGTGGACAGAATTGGACAAATTAATCAAAGATTCTAAATGAATGAAGAGTGAAGAGACATGATAATGGCCTAACCCTCTAATAGTTCCCAGTGAAGTCGCCAGCTGTCGCGCCTCGATTTTTTTGCACTCGACTCAACACAAGTGAGAAAAATACAGTACTCTTTCGTTAAAACTCATCCTCGTAGAAGCACGAGTGCGACTAGGTTTGAACTAGAAATTGACTTGAATAAGGGCTTTTTGGAAAAAGTTTGGACTCACCACCTAATTTTGTTAAGGTGAGTTAGATCACCTAAAACTAAGTGCAATCCAAAGATTAAACTTAAGGTTTTTTAAAAGATTTTGAAAAACTTCCTTAAGAGAGGGTTTTTGGAGAAAACATGTTCTTTGGCAACCTTTGAAAAGATTTAAGCCCTCGTTAAAAAAAATGACTCCGGTTTTGGTCTCTCAAAAATAGTGATTCTAGGTTCGGAGGTTAGCTACGTATAGAAAAGATGCACTAGGTTATCACCCCGTCCTGCCTTTGTAGTACCTACATGTCTTTTCACTGTAGGTTCACTCATTTAAAATCTTCAATTATCCAATGTCCAATTATATCCACTTTGAAAAAAATTTTGAAAAGATGTTTAATATGATGCATGACATGTAAGTGCAAGAAAAAGATTTAATTTTGAAAATAAATTTAAAAGGAGGATTTGAAGTTTGAAAGAGATTATAGGAATTGAAAACTTGAAAAATGTTATGGAATTGGAAACTTAAAAAAGGTCGTGATTGTACCCATGAGGGTTGCCTATGCATCCCTTTGTTGGGAATTAGGTCATTCATAGTTCAGACTCGAGGTCCAATTGAAAATAAACACTTTGAGGTATTGTTTGATTTGAAAAGAGACTTTGGGGTCTTCGAAAGTTTGTTTTGAAAAGAGTTTGATCTTGAACTTTAATTGGAGGATTTGAAATCAAACTTGAAGTTGAAGTTGATTTTGATTTGAAAAGCTTGAATTCAACTTTTAAATCATCTTAACTTGAATTGGAGTTTGAAAATCATCTTGGTTTAGAAAAGGGTTTTTAGAAAAGAATTAAGGCCTCCTAACTTTAGGATTAGTGTTGAACTAGGGTTTAGATATCTTAGGACTTAGGTAACCTAAGGTTGAAGCATGCAACTGAAATAAGAAGGTTTGATTTTAGAACGTTGAATTTTTGAAAAGTTTCGAATTATGAATATTTTGAATTCTGAAAGTTTCAAATTAGGAAAGTTTCCTTTTTAAAAAAGAGTTGATTTTTGAAAAGATTCAAATTTGGAAAGGTTTGAATTTAGAAAGATTTAAATTTGGAAAGATTTGAAAGTTTAAAATTTAGAAAGTTGAAATTTGGAAAGGTTTGAAATTAGTTAAGATTTGATTTTTATTTCTTAAAGTAGAAGATTGGATTTTGTTTCCTAAAATAGAGAATTTTATTTGGCTTCCTAATTGGAAATATTCGATTTTAATTAAAACTAGAAGGCTTTAGTTTTAGAAGTCTTGAATTTGGAAATCCATGATTTTATGTAGGAAAAGATTTTAGAAAGTTGTGATCTTAAAAAAGGAATTAGGGTTTCCTAATCATGAATTCTAGGACTTGACTTGAACTTCAAAACAAAGAGTTTTTGGAAAGTAGATCTTTGAAAAGAGTTTTTAAGAAATAGATTTGAAAAATTATTTGGAAAGGGGTTAGACTTTTGAAAGTCTCTTGAATATTTCACTTTCATAAAACGATTCTAACCATGAAAATATTAGAACCATTCTAGGGTTGTGATTTTGACAACAACTATAGTTTAAAATATGAATTATAATGATCACATTGAATATAACACTTCTCTAAAATAGCCATAACCATGGAATAGCTAGAATCATCATAGTAGTGTGGTTTTGAAAACAACTTGGAGTTTGAACCCAAATTTAGACCTTAACGGTCATATTGAATGTAATACTTTCCTAAAAACAACCCCAACCATTGAATGGCTAAAATCATCCTAGGATTGTAATTTTTGAAAACAAGTTTGAAAGAATGAGATTTCGAATGCAAGTTTTGAAAGAGGACTTTGATACAAGTTTGAAAACAATTTTGAATACAATGTTAAATATAATGTATGAACATGATAACCACAATGCAATAGGGTCGTGAACATACAAGGTTAGGCTTCACCACATAATCAAGGGGACCGAACCCACACCGTCTTAGGTCGAACTTGAAGAAAGCTCCCAGCACGATGACCTTCAACTAGTCTTCCTATGCATGAACTAAGAAGTCCCTTACTTCAAGCATATAAGAAGAGGAGATAAAAGATGGAAATTAAAATATAAGAGAACCTAAGTGGATTAGGAGAGAGAAGAGAGAGAGAGAGAGAGAGAGAGAGAGAGAGAGAGAGAGAGAGAGAGAGAGAATTGCATAAACTAAATTAAAAACCTACTTTGTCTCTTTATTTTCCTTTGATTGCTTTACTTATTTTGTTTTCTTCACCTTGAGAGCTTTGAAGATGCAGCACTTTATCTTCAATGGTTGCTTGGAGGCTTGTATTTGAGTGTATAAATTATATGGAGACTAGGATTTGAGTATTTTGAGGCTAAGGTTTGAGGAGGCTTGAGAGAATTACGGTTTTGAGGGAATTTGAGCTCTATTTTCAGAGAGGCCGCATTTTTTGAATGAATTTGTGGACCCTTTTTACACAGAAAGAGGTTTGTATTTATAGGCAATTGAAACAGGAACTGGTGCCTATTGTAGTAGCGCCATTGTACTTTTAACCTTGGCGCTAGTGTACTTTTAACCAGGCCATATTTTGGCTTAACGCCACTACTAGTGGCACCAACCCCTTTGGGAAACTTCTGAGGTAGCAAGAAACAGATCTTTTGACCTTTGGGATACAAGGCAAAGGATTTGGGCACATATCCTAGTGACTATCATGCAATTTTTAGCTTGACTCCACTAGTAGTGACTTCAGAAAGTTCGGGAATATTCAGAAGGCCGAGAATGGACAAGAACCTCTAAAAGAATGTCTCAAAGGCAAATGGCTTGAGAACTAGTGTCAGAATAGTTAAAAATGTTGATCGGCCTACTAAGGGCAAAACTATCAATCGGACCAGAAAAACACCGAAATGGACCCGGAATGACCTGTGAGAAGGCTTGAAGGTTGAAAACACTATCGAGAGTATTCCGAGGGATTGCCAGTTTAATACCTAGAGTCGGTATGATTGGAAATAGGGACTAGCCCACCAGGGGCAAAGTGATCATTTTACAACAAGCTTTACCAGAATAGACTCGTAATGATCCAGAAAGGCATTAAAAGATTAGGGATACTATTAAAATCATCCTCAGAAGGTTACCGGTTTGATACTTAGAGCTAGTGTGGTTCTCGGAGGCGACTGGATGCCTAGGAGCAAAATAATCATTTTGACTGGATACTCTCGAAATTAATCCAGAAGTGACTAGAAGGCACTAGAGCGTGCTCGATTATCTTTGGGACAATCTTGAAAGGGTGGACTTATCGCTTTAAGGACTTAGGTACTTTCCCGAGAAGCGTGTTAAAAGGGCCCAAAAGGCAGTTTGGTCATTTTTCACGAGAGTGGGCTAACAGGCACTAGTGTTGACCTGAGTTTTGAGTGTTTTCGTCACTCTGACGGTGTGTGATGAGTTGGTTTTCGAAGGTATCCTATCCATCAGTAAACGTGTCATGGCCAAAAGGAGTGTTCGGTCCCGTGACATAGAGATTTTATTGGCAATTTTCAATGTTAACCTGTTTGCGAGTGTCTTCGCCACTCTAACGGCTGCGATATTTGTGAGTATTTTTGTCACTCTGATAGTGTGCGTTCATTCTTAAGACAGCTTGATCTCAGAAAGTTGCTGGATAGTCTTATTGTCTCGGGGCCTTAAGTACTTTTCCAATTAACGTTGTATAGCAAACATTCTACATTAGCAGAATAATAGGTGCCAGAAGTGAACCACTCTACCATCTCGGGAACTTGGGTTCTGTCCCGGTCGATATGTTTGAAGGGACTTACAGTTTCGAGGAGGTTTCTTAGTAAATGTGCTAGATTGAATTTAACTAGTCTAGACTAGAATTGGAACTGGAATTGAGGTTGAAATATGGACTTACTATCTTGAAGAAGACGTACAGACTAGAATTACACTGAGCAATGCCCCAAGAGCATTTTGGTCATTTTGCCTCTATTGAGCGCGATAGGCTTGCAGAGCGGTTGATTAATTGGATTGAGTCTAGAAAACTAGTTTAGGCTTGAATGTGTCCCTGTTGGTTTGAATGTGAGTCTGTTCGGGCCGAAGATTACAGAGTGGGCAAAAATGAGGTGCTTATAATAAGCAAAATCATTCTCAACTGCACACAATTGACATGTTGTATGTACACAAGCACGATGATGATAATGATGATGATGAATTCGATAAACACTGAAAAAGAGGTTTCTAATGCAGGGGTGATGCCAATTTTGGGCTGGTTGGGTGTTTATGCTTAATACACCTATACTTCCCAACACGTAAAAGGATTCCTGAGCCTAGACCTGATTATGCAAACTAACATGGAATCAAACAATCAAGGGCCTTTCAAAACCAACATAAATGTCGTTTCAAATCGATTGGAACATTTTTCAAACTTGCATATCATTTTTTTTCATTAAAACCATGTTTTTAGTCTCTAAACTCATGTTTGTGAAATACACTTTTTGGTGTCACCTTAATTCTCAAGTGGCAACTCTGAAGTTTTTCTAAAACTAATGACCATTTTCAAATCAAATAAACCATGTGAGTCGGGACAAAGACTCCCTGTACGGTCCAAAGGTAATAAGATCTCCAAGTCACATAAAAAATCCCATTTTGGACTCTATCTCATTCACGAGACATTTAGGGGTTCAAAATCTGGTTGTGACCTGACTACAATTAAATTTCAACATATTACTTTCAAATAATAAACCATTGTTCAAAATATAAATAATCCTTTCCTCTAAGAAAATGAATGAGCTCTAATCATGCAACTGACATTTGCTTCTCCTCAACTTGAAAAATAAAATTAAATCTGGAAGTATACAATACGTCATGAGTACAAAATGCTTAGTTTAGGACAATCAATGCAAAACGCAACAATTAATGAAATCAGTTCAACAAATCGAATTAAAAAAATGATAATCACGAGCCAATCAAAATCATAAAAAACCACGCTGGTAATAATCACTCAAATATTTTCATTACGGCCAATTTATTGCTCTTCTCAATACTATGTCAAACGCCACTCATGACACATAATAATACCAAATTTCATAACAAATAACCCCTAGGGTCACCATTCCATAACCAATACCTCATGAGGTCACCATTCCATAATAATTTCTAATAACAAGTCAACGGCTGCATTTGTATATGTACTAATTAGTTCTACGGCACATCAGCCATAATAAAATCCAATAGTTTCAAAAATAATTTTATCAGTGAATTTATCAACAAACACGATATTCAAGGATGTGCCGGATGATATTCAATGAATCCAAAAATAAATATAATCATGGAATTAAATAATAAGTATGAATATTCAAAAGGAATAAAATTTAGGATAAAAGGACCAAACTCTTTGCAAAAAGATTTAGGAAGGAACATATTGTATACAACCGGTTTACGTCACATGTGTGCCAAAAATTTTGACGAGATCAGCACACAACCCATATTATTCTATATAAATTAAAACCAAATTGACAGAGTTTCCCCCCACATTTTTTTTCCTTCCTTTCTTCATATTCTTTTTCCCTTTCTCACTCCCTCCTTCTTGGCCTCCCCTTCTTTCCCTCTTTTTCTTCTCTTCGGCAGTCACTCTTTCTGATCACTCCCTCTCTCTTTTACAGCAACCCTTTAGCAATCCCCTAACCCTCTTGTCTCTATTCTTTTTACGGAGTTTTCGTATGAAGAGCAAAGGGCCAAATGGCCTTGTATTTATAGATGTGAATTGCTTCGAGAAGGGGACGACAAGGGTTAAGTTGTAATTTTTTTTAGTTCTTTGGGCTTCCTTGCAATTTCCCTCAATTGGTACTTTAAGTGTTACTTGTTTTATTAACCATACTTTGATCCCCTTAATCTTCAAGTGTGTTCTATAGTCCCCCTTATTTCCTTTTTACCTATGCCCTTGCACACTTTTGAAGAAAATTTCCTATTACTATCTCATGTGAATTTATTTTCTTCACTATTCTTCAATTAACACCAAATCAATTACCCTTCTTGGAAATTTTATTTTAGAAAATTTTCTCTTCTATTTCTATTTTCTATGTATGACTAAACTAAAAAATCGAGAAATCTCAACATTTAATTCATAACCCAAACATTAGCATCGTAAAAATTTAACATTGTTACAGTCTTTTAATAATGGATAAAATAAATTGTAGGGCTTTTGATTAATTTACTCCAAATATTTTATATTCCTATTTAGTAATTTTTTATATCTGCAAATATTTATTCTTATATTTTTATTATCTGTAAAATCATTGTGGGTCTAGATTTAAGTGGTAAGAAATAATTTTAAAATCACAGAGTAGATCTTCGGGTTGAGCGTTAGTGGACTAGAGCATTAATGATAGAGGATCAAGCCCATATCCAAGAGTTTTAGATGGAGTTGCTGAGAGAGGAGCTGGTATGTTTCAGTCTCTTATTTTGTCTTCATTTTTGTTACTTTTTTCATTTTTACTGAATATTTGTTGATTTGATTCTGCATTTAAGGAGATCTATTGGTGGGGCACTACTTTGGAAGTCCTTCCGAGGATGAGGATTTTTGGCTATGGTAGTCCAGTTGATCAAAAAATGAGTGATAGGGCAACATCGATTCCTATCCCAAGTGTTTAAGTTGGTGCCCAAGCTGGAGAGACCAGTAGTGTCTGGGCTATCAATGTTGTTATTAGAAAAAATAATAGAGATGACCTCCCGAGAAGAGCAGCCAATGATGCAGTTTTATCTATTTTTTCAATGATGGGCCTTCCAAATCATATAAGTGCATTAGTCAAGGATTGTTTTAATATCATGTTCTATGCAAACCTTGTTGCTTTTATTGCATGTTACGAAGATCAAGGATCTCTGCTTGATATTAACTTGGCTCTTAGCAATGTTTGGGTGGCTAGTTGTTTTTGGTGTTCGGAGCTAAGTTTGTTTCACTTCAGGCAATGTGGTCTTAAGCCTACGCCTGAGAAGTATTGTGATATGTTGAAACTGAGTAGTGACAGAAATGGGGTTCGAAAATAGGAAAGTAAGCGTAAAGAAACTTTGAAGTAAAAGGGAAGGAGTAAGGGTTTAAGGATTTGAGAGCTATACGTTTTGACCTTGGCTTCCATGGCTTCAAACCATTACTTCTTATGTTGATGAAGCACCTTCAAGAATTGGAAATGGTGGAAGGCTTAAGGGTTTTTGTATTCTGGAGCTATTTTTTTAGAGTGACTTTAAAATTTTTGAGCTCTTTAAAATGAGGGAAAGAGGCTTCTATTTACAAAAGAAATTCCCAAAATGGACGCCATTTGAAGTGGTATACAATTTGAACAATGGTTGGATGCCATGTGTCCCTTATTCTAGAAGCTTCTAGATTTTTGGCATAACCGAGAGTTTCGTATAGACATACATACGATTGGTTTTTTTAGTTCATTTTAATCTTATATTCGGGGTGTTTGGGAGTAATTCTTAGCAATGTTGTTATTTAGATGCTCTTCAAAACCGCATTGGCTTGAAGCCTTGGATGACCCCGGATAATAGAGAAAATGTCTTAGGAGGTGAGCTTCCCAGTAAGCCTTTTGGAAGTCACTTCAACAGACTTCCAAGTTCTCTATAATTGTTTATTTTTTAACCTTACGATTGCGGCCTTTGAGTGATGACCTTGAGGCGCCGCCTGCATAGATGTGAGATTCCTCGAAAACTCTTTGCAATGGTATAGTGCTCATGATTCGAATCATCCATGAAGTCACTTCAACGGACTTCCAAGTTTTTCAAAATTAGCCATTTTCGAATCTTGTGATCGCGGCATTCATGCAATCATCTTGCGGATCCAACCGCATGGTTTGAAGTGCTCCAAAAATTCTTAATAGTGGTAAGGTGTTACACCTTGGATTGTCCTTTTACTGGGCTGATTAATGTAAGGAAGTGAAAAAGTCATATCCAAAAAGTCACTTCAATAGACTTCATGATGCTTCCCTTATAATTCTGGCATTTTTCTGAATGGGGCGCATGTGGTAAGGCCTCGAGGTCTTTGACGAAGTGTTTTGGAAGATTCTAGAAGCATGCCGAACTAGTTTGTTCTACTTTGCTTTGGGGTGCAGGACGGTCTTAAAAAAACGTGCTAGAGCATAGGGGCAAAACTATCATTTTGTATTAGAATGGCCGAAAAGGGACAGGTGTTGACCTGAATGGCATTTTGAACATGACAGATAGTTATGGGGAAATTTGAAGTGGATTTGGCCTCATAGTTATAAAGATTTTTGTCAAGGCACTGTAATGCAACAAGGTACAAATTTGTTTTGTTGGGCATTATAGTGTCCTGTAGTGCAATTCTCTGATTTTGGGCATTGTAGTACCTCATGGTGTAATCTATTTACTTTGGGCATTAAAGTGCCCAAGTTTTTGAACTAGTTGATGTGTGATGCAGTAGCTGATGTGGTATTAGACTATATGGAGCGCTTGAACTTATCCAAGGGCAAATTAGGTAACTGTGGGAGGTATTTTGGAATCGCACAAAATTTAGCAGGTTGATGAAAAACCTAATTCTAGGAATAATTCATCGTAACCCTGTCGCGATGATAAATGCTGGAATTTTGGCAAATTTCATTGTTTTGGCCTCGAAAAGAGTGATTTTACCGTTTATAGTAATATTTAGATTTCCCATATCTTTTTCTATAGATGCTAGAATTTGACCCCGACAATTTTGGCATGATTCTGGTGTCTTAGATTAATGGTTTCTAATTTTAGTTTTATTTTGCCATTTTTGATAATTTTCTATAATTTCCTAATTTTTGCACAATTAGAGTCCAATTAGGGTTTTAGGTCTTTTCTTGTATAAACAGATGTATGGGCTTCGTCCCAAGACAGTTTTTTATGAATAAGAATTGATAGATTTTTCTTATTTTCTGAATTTTGGGTATTCTTTGTGAATCAACAAGTAGTTGATGCCTTTTTTCTAGTATTTTTTGGAATCAACATATTAGAGAAGAGCTTAGTTTTCGGTATTCGAGCACGAACCAATGAACCCTAACTTGTTTATCACTTGTTTATATGCTTCCCTACATCAGTGTGGCTCCACGAGAATATTGCCATGTATGTAGAGGATGATGTCACCCTAGTGAGGGTAGCATTACACATGATAGTTAGGCATTGCAATGCCCAAGTGCTCTAAGTTATTCCTCATATGGCCAATTTTCTTCCTCACAAGATTGTGGTACCACGAGGTGTCATTTTTTCCTTCTCGGTAGTGCCCTGAGGCTTGGCCTCTATTGTTTAGGCTTGCTTTGGTGCTCTTTAGTCCAAGGTTCTTACACTCGGTTGCTTGCTCAGACTTCTGAGGGTGATATCGGAGATTATAGGCCTCTAGTTTAGGTCAGCGAAGCTTTCTCGGTCTCTGGTTTGTTAACTTTCAAGGTGTTATACCTCTGATTTAGGGTTTTAGAGTCTAATAGGAAAGCGATCAATCGGACTCCGACTGAGTGATGCTGAAAGTATCAGACATTGGAGTTCAATCTAAATGTGGTTATTGAACTCTGGCTGGAAATTACCAAAGATAGCATATATCCAATTTTAGCTCATTAGAGCCGATTGAGATTCAATCTCTGGACTCTGACTTGAGGATACCGGAGATGTATGATCTCTCGTGATAATGTATGATCTCTCGTGATAAGTTCACTGGAGTCCGACGACGATATAATAGTTGGACTCAAGCTTCAGAATTTAGGAGATGTTTGATGTTTGGAGCCAAATCATCAAAGCCTGAAGCTTAAGAATACCTAAGATGTCTAATCTCTAAAGCTACATCATTGAAGTCTAATCGAGATGCTATTGGTGGACTTTGGCTTAAGAAAACTCGAGATGTCTGATCTCCGGATCTAGGACATTGGAGCTTGACCGAGATGCAGTCACTAGACTCCGGCTTGAGGATACCATAGATGTCTAATCTCTGGAGCTAGGTTAATGGAATCTGACAGGGATACAATCATCAGACTCCGACTTTAGGATATTAGAGATGTCTAATATCTAGAGCTAGGGTCATAGAAGTCAAACTGAGATGTGGTTGGCAGACTCCGACCTAAGGATTAGTGTACCGAGGGCTCAAATTTTGGGTATCAACAAAAGGTTGTTTGGCCTCGAGATGTGTGTTAGGGGCAAAATAATTATTTTACCGTAGAGTGGCCAAAAAGGGACTAGCGTTGGCTTGAATGTCTTTTTAAACATGCCTGATTGCCAAGAGGTAGTTTTTGTGAATTTTTCACCCTAGAGCAAAATAGTCATTTTAGACCAAATCGACTAAAAAGGGAAATATGTTGACAATAATAGCATTTTAAACATGTCAGACTAGCATACAATAGTCCGCTATGGATTTGTTACCCTAAAGGGTTGAATGGCTTAAGACATGTTTTAAGGGCAAAATGGTTATTTTACATTAGAATGGCTGAAAAGGAACTTTTGTTAACCCGAATGACATTTTAAACATGTTGGACTACCATGGCCGATTAGCCTCAGGAAGCCTGTCTAGTTACAAAGGGTAAAAAATGGCAATTTTTCATCAACAGTGCTAGCAAGAGAAGGTGTTGACTTGATCTTAGAAGTGTTTCTGTCATTTTGACGGTTGTGACAAATTGATTTTCATAGTCACTCAGCCTTGGTAAAGGTGCCATGATTGTCTAGGGGAAAATGATTATTTAACACTAGTGTTGCTCGTGGGCCACCAATACTAGCCTTTGATGGTTTATAAGTGTTTTTATTACTATAACAGTGTTAGCAATTGGTCCTAGAGGTTGTTTAACCTCAAGAGGTGTACCTAGATGCCAAGGAGCATAAATGTCAACTCAACTAGGATTGTCGGAAGGGAGAAATGGGTGCTTATATCCAATTTAGGGTTTCGGAGTTCAACTAAGATTCGATCGCTAGATTCTGACTTTACAATACTAGAGAAGTTAGATCTTTGGTTTAGGTTTAGGGCTTCGAAGTTTGACCAAATTCAGTTGTCGTGCTTCGATTGGAGGTAAAGGAGATATCAAATCTCCAATTTAGGTTTTGGAGTTTGACTAGGTTTCAATTACCAGACTCCAACTAAAAAAGTGGCTTGTATACTGGGAGGGTACAACATTGGGTGTCAACAGTTTTGTGTACTACACTTAATTGCATTACTGATCCAGTCTGGAATAATTCTATTTGGAAATTTGAATTTATTATCATTAATATTTCATTAGACAAATAAATTTTTTTTAGAGAAATGATTAATTATACTTCTTATTTGGAAGGTCCTAAGCCACCGTTGTTTAATATGGCATCCATTTTTAATTAGCCTTAATTACTCAGTCCGCGGTCCACATAATAGTGCAAGGATGGTAGCTACTATAGATGTATTTTTGACTTCTTGATTAAATGACAAGATGTATTAGGGATTTTGGCTCGTTGCCAATCTTTTTTTGGTGTATGAAAGAAGAAGAAAAATTTTTGCCGATAAAGCAAAGAGAAAAGAAGCTAAAAAGCGCAAAAAAAAAATTAGAAAATGAAGACAAAAAAGAAATGTATTTTTGGCAATAAAAATGAGAAAAGAAAGAAAAAAAAAAAAAAAAAAAAACTCATCAGATCGTATGTTATGGGACAACAGACACAAATACCACCTCATTTGAGAACAAGTTTCTAGATGGGCTTTGCCTTATTGGTGCTTGGCGGAGTCATAGTTTAACTAAAACTGAATTGGTATGAGAAACGGAAACATCAAACATGTCCTATAACCATTATGGAAACCAAAATATATTTCTAAAAGGATTTACTAAGAACTTTAAAATTACAATATAATGTATTAGAATATTTTTATAATCAGTTAAAATAATAGAACAATTTTATATTCTTGTTTAAAAAATAAGATTTTGATAGTATGAAAATTATTAAAAATTATTAGAAGAATGTTTCTAGAAAGTTCTCACATCATTGTTTAAGACTAGTTTCTACAAGTTTCTTTTTTAAATTATGTTAAAAATTTTGAAATGTCTTTAAAAAAAAGTTTCGTTAATAATTTGTTAGAGTTTTATCCCAAAACATTTTTTTAGGATAAGTGAATTTTCTGGTAAGAAAAATGCTATTTTTAAAAAAATTTGTATAAGAAATTCTATCAAGGTAATGTGGCAATAATCTTTTCATGAACAAGAGCCACAATCATGGGGGTTTTATTTTTAAATGAATGAATCTCATTTAATTACATTATTCTAGTGATAAATTATGTATGAATTCTTAATTACCCATCTGGTAAATTAAGAATGGAATAGAATCTAATGAGTAACAGAGAACGTCAACTACAACTCCTGACACGATGGTCAATCCCAGGTGATGCCCTAAGTCATGAGTTCCGTGTGTGGGTGCGAGAGGGAGACTGGATGCGCGAGAGTGTTTATTGTTAAAATATTATTAGAGCGGGAGTACTTTTAGAGCATGTATATATATATTTAATATTAACTATATTTGTATATTTACATTAGATAAATTTTTTGATATATGTGTATAGTGACAAACATTATTTCTGTAATTTTTATGCTTTCATGTATCATTTTATTGTATCTAGCTATCAAATATAAAATAAAACATAAAAAATAAAAAATAGAAAAAGAGAAAGGAAACGTTCATAGGTTGTTGTGATGGTTCAATGGCAAAATTTCATAAAAATCCAACCAAGCAGTTGTTGGGCATTCATATCTTCTTGATGTAATTTTCGGATGCACTTCATGTAATTTTCGAATGCACTCTAGTATTGAGTTGGCATTTGATTTATGACCCATTTAGTTTGGCTTATTTTAAAAATTTTTCACTGATTTTTTTTATTTATAAGCAAAAAAAACTAAAATTTTAAAGATTTTTTTACTTTTTTTTGCATATCTAATTCTATTAAAAGTAAAAAAAAGTAAAAAATTTTAATTCTTTTACTTATGAACCAAAAAAAATAAAATCAGAAAAGCGAAATTAAACTGGGCTTTAGTGTAACTTCACATGCCATATACATTACACGTAACGCTTACTGATTAGTCAAAACATGAATTAGTATTCAATCCGATATGCAATTTGACTCCGATTTCGCGATCCACGTCGCAATCCGCCACCTCCTTGCACGAATTATGTGACTTAGGTGATGCCAACCCAGACCATTACAACTCCTCCCCTATCCCCACAGTTATCTCACTCTGTAAAACTTCTTTGGTCTTTCTCTCTCTAAGTCAGATGCCCTGGCCCCACCGCACTTCAGCCCCACATATCTCCAAAACCAGACTACAAAACGGCTAAGAAATGCAGCGAAACCCCACTTTCACATCTAAAATCTATTACTAAGCCAGCCTTGCCCATTCTCATCCATTCCCACCCCGCTCTTCCCTAAACTTGTTCTTATCTCTATAGTGCAGTGTTCTTTTTGATCTCTTTCTTTCCCAAGAATCGAAGTTGCAGCCTCTCAAAAAATGGCTGATTATGCTGGACCAATTTCTCTGTCCCAAGCTAGAGACCTCTCTCATACCTCCGATGAGGACGAGGAGGAGGAGCACAGCCCCCGGAGTGCGCCTCCTCACGCCAGACCATCAAGAACGAGGATTGCCATTAACAGAGCCAACGCCAGCAGCGGCGGTGGTACAGATATCATGGGATCAGCAGCTGAGGTTACAACTCGAAAGCCTCGAGGCCGGCCACCGGGGTCCAAGAACAAACCCAAACCACCAGTCGTACTCACCAGAGAAAGCGAGTCAGCCATGAAATCGACGGTCCTCGAGATCTCCGCCGGATCGGATATCATAGAGACGGTGGTGCAGTTTGCGCGTAGACGCCACTTAGGTGTCAGTATAATCAGTGGCTTGGGGTCTGTGTCCGACGTCACGCTCCGCCACCCAGCCTCTCTCGCGCCGTCTCTTACCCTCCATGGACCATTCAACATACTCTCTCTCACCGGAACTTTTCTGGGTTCGTCGCGTTCGTCTTCGTCGTCGTCAGCGTCATCATCTTCTTCTTGTTCTTTTGGAATATCTCTTGCAGGGCAACAAGGACAAGTGTTTGGAGGGATAGTTGGTGGGAAGGTCATGGCGGCGAGTCCGGTGGTGCTGGTGGTGGCTACATTCATGAACCCGTCGTATCACAGCCTGCCCGGTGAGTTCGAAGAGGCTGAGGATCAGCCAAAACCTAGGGTAGCTGCCGGTGGTGGTGCAAACGAGGGCTGCTCGACTACGAGCATGTCGATGTCTGCTTACGGTGGTGTTGCTTCGCCAAGCCCTTTGAATTGCCAGGCCCCTCCTCCTGATGTCTTGACTTGGGGCCCCACATCTCGCCCACCTCAGCCTTACTGAGAAGAAGAGCCATTTGCCATACCCGGCCGACACATACAAAATCGGCGGGTTTGTTTCTGATTTTTTCTTTGGAATCATTGTTCAAAGGCTTGAAGCATTTCAATATTGCAGAAACAAACTCATTAACTAGTTAAGTCTAAAAACAAAAATCTCATTCAATGCGTCTTATTTATGTGCGTTCTTTCAGAAACTCTCTCATGGTTCAAGCATTTCATTTTAGTTTGACAACTCTCTCTCTCTCTCTCTCTCTCTCTCTCTACATCACGCTCTTCACAGTCTCTCTAGTTTTGTTTCATTGTGTCATCTTACAATCGTAATGTTTAGTAGTTACTAATATTTTGTTATCATAAACTAAAGAGTAGTGTTCTTTCAAGTTTACCGCCGCCCGCGGTGGTGGTGGTGGTGGTGAAGAAGCTTTCTGCGGTTGTTCCTGTCGAGTGTGCTGCCACTGATTTGATGGAAATGTCAGTTCTGCAGAAATTCTATATCAGGGGTTCTGGCCCCTCGGGAAGGGCCCATTTTCGAACCCCAAAGCAATTAACCACAGAGCGTGACTGAGAAATGAGAGATTGATGGAGAGGTTGAAACGAAGAAGTCAAGCCTAATATTTGAAAGCTTTGAAACCATGGAAAAGTCCATGCGTTAGTTTTGCATGTCTGACCTTCTTTACTTGATGATTTTGTCTTTGCCCTGCAGCTGCTTAAAGAGACACACCATCATAACCGTTGAATTATTTTTTGGTTACTCATAACTCAACTGAAAGTGGATGTTTTTCGATGGACTTTGGTTGGCAAATCATTCCTTTAACCGTTGTTGAAAACAAACAGCATTTGTAGGGAGGACAGAAGCATTTATAAAGTTACATAACATGTGTTAGATGTGCACATGGATGTCAGATATCCATGTTTTCTTGTGTATATCTAATGAATATTTTGTTTTAGACTAACTGAACGAACAACTATTAAACGGGTAGAAATGCAAAAGAGTAACGCAATCAAAACACCACACCCCCCCCCCCCCCCAAAAAAAAATAAGTAGTTAATTATGGGCATTTCATTCTAAAGAAATACCATAAAAAATGGTTTTTAATTGTAAAATTTTCATTGTCATGTTATTTTTGAAAGAATTGTGTATAATTTTTTCATGTGAGGGTAATACTATACAATTAAATTTTGTATAGAGATTTCATTCATATCTATGTTATGGAAAACCAAAAGTTCGCCGTATTTTTTTTTTGTAATAGTGCCACTTTACGAGTTTTATTTCATAGTAATGTATGCAAGGTTGGACCGAAGAAGGGTCTAGTGAGGGTATAGTGGGGTAGCTTTTTTTATTGGATTGGTTATTTTTATTTTTTTTTTAATTATGTGTATTTATTTGATTTTAGGTTGTAGATATATGTTTTGCTCTCGTTGAATTTACAAAGACTTGCATTTGTCGGCCTCTAAATTTAGTTATACATATATAGGCACCCATTAAATATCATTAAACTAATGCAGAAAATATAAGTATTTCATTAAATTTTTATTATTTAGTTAAATAAACAACACAATTTAAATTAATCTTAGCCAGTCAAATTTGAAATCCCTTCTCGAAATTATATGTATTTATAGACTCTTGATTATTTAAAATTCTAATAACCCTTCTTAAAATTTTAAACCTTTGTCAGTCAAATCTGATTTGAGATTTTTTAATAGGTGTTTGTGTACAATTTTTGTATATAGTCGGTGTTTATTTTTTGGCCTTTTTAATATAATAATCACTTCGTCTTTCAAGAAAAATATATTTTTAATTTAAAAAAAATTATGTATGATTTTATGTAAATTTTACCCATGCTAACTACAAATTCTAGATCCACCCCTAAATATATGCTTAGCTTTTTTCAAGTTTGGATTCCCTTCAGTTGATGGAATGAATATGGAATGGATATCTCACTCCTTTACATAGAGAGTCAACACATTATTACAAAACCCTTAAATTATTATACCTTACAAAGAATATACAAAAAATGCAATAACTATTGCCTTTTTCATTGCATTTTCACTAGAGATAGAAACAAACAAGTGGGTATCACAGTGTACTGAATAATGTGAACATCATCAACTTATTTTACTTTGGTGAAAATTTTGTGAAAAAAAGAACGGCTCTAGCATTATTTTGAAAAATATTTTTATAATAAAATGATTTGGTTTTTGAACATATCTACTTTTGCTTCGTCTTTGTCTATAAATTTTTAGTTTTATCAAAAAGTCAACTTTTTATAAAAGGAAACGAAAATGTCTATTATATTTATAGAATAGAGAAGACCCTAACATGCGTTTTCCTATCCAATATGTTTGGAAGTTTGTAGTTCTGTCAGGCTCGTATATAAGAATCTTCTTTAAGATCTCAACAAACAGCGGGGGACATGAATATTATATCTTTGCTGTTGTGTAATTTTCTTTTTTGTTTGTTGGCGTAAGACTTTGCTGTTGTTTAATATGTGACAAAATGACACAAATAAATCTTCGCATTATGTTTTCTTTAAATTTCCTAGATAAAAGGGCTTCATAGCACGGTCCAGTTCATTGTGGTGTGAGATGGTGGGTGTTGCTTCGCCTCTTTTTTGTTTCTGGTTGCTCAGCCTCTGATCTTTATCGGCCACCGACCATTGAAGTGGGGATTGAATCAATAGATGGATATAGGCCTGAAGTAAAGCTTTATTCATCAATGTTGCAACACCTTAGGCCAAAAACAAGTCAACATGCTCAGATAATACTTAGCTTTCAGACAATCAGAGCAGTCCAACCCCTGCTGTCATTTATTACCCTTTCGTCCACTTTCAACTTTGAACATGAGAGAGAGAGAGAGAGAGAGGCCTACCTTTCTCCTGAGGCAAATAATGATGGAAATTACAATGGTAAAAACTGGCGGACGACAGTCCTGGCTCACAGCCTGTTTGATACTTGGGGGAGGGGAACGGAAACTTTAAAAATTTTTACCATCGATTCTGTCGCTTGTTTGATTTTATTCAAAAAAAAAAAGAGAAAGTGAAAAGATAATAAATTTTAAATTATTCTACCTCTCTTTTCTTTTTATACTTTTTATTTATATTTTTTATAAAATTAAATATAAAAAAAAATTATCCATTTTTTATTTTTTTTACTCTTCACACTTGTTCCCTTTTTCAAATTCCAAACAGGCTCTCACAGTGGGCGTGCAGTTGAATCAATTGTGACTGCAAAAGACTGAGGGAGTTTACATGAAGTGACTGCACGCGAGGTCCCGCTCATGCTGTGGCAAGGCCGTACGTGGCAGTACCCTGTTGGCCAAGTCGTTTTCACGAGGCATTGTTTAAAATATAAAAAGAAAAACAAGCATAATCTTCTATATATAAAATTTTGGTATAAAATTTTCAATATTAAATGGAAGTATTTTTATTTTAGACCAAACAACTACTTCAACTCATAATTTAAAATATACAACACACGATTGCATTAGAGTGATTTGTACCAAAATTATGTAAAAATAAAAATTTTATAGAAAAAGTCATATTAATTAGTACAAAATATAACAATTAATAATCAATGTAATTATAATCATCAGAACTGATTTTAAGTAGATCTTAATTACTACAAAATGTGATTACAGTTCCTTAGTTATTGTAATAATAATTATTATAAAATTTAACAAAATCATCGTACCAAAGCCGTTCCCGTGAGAGTTATATGTAAGGCTACGTTGTCTGTCTGATGGGTCAAGGCAAAGGGTACGATATATACATATAGAGGCAGGGGGTTTGTGGGGGCCTCTCTTTGATTAACATTCTGCGATGCAAAGGCTGGGGGTAGTATTAAGTTTGTACTTTGATGATGCCGCGCGAGACATATAGAAGAGTTTCATGGTACGGGCAATCCTTTCTGTCATATTGGTTCCCCTAAAAGTCCATGGGATCAATGCTCTCTCTCTCTCGCTCTCTCTTCCCTCCTCTCTCCTCTCTAGTATTATTTCTTGCTGCATCCATCCAATGACCAGTCGTAGCATCAGCTACGTTTTGGCTGATAGGCATTGTACCACAAGAAAATATTATAAGCCGGAGAAATAATTAAATACTGTTGAAGTACTATATCACTGATGCCGAACCTCTAGCAAATACAGTAAATTATTTGTTAGATGAAACGAGCACAAAACCTACCAAGGGCAAAGCCAATGTTTTTGTCTAGCGAGCACGAAACTATAATTATACACGAATTTTATTTTATTAAAAAAACAAAATTTCTATTAAGCTAGGAAAAAAATAGTACTCACAATACAATATCATAAAAATGTATATATATTGATATACACACGAAATATTTGTCTAAAGTTTGGAAACCTTAAATAAAAAATATGAAGGTCTATTGAATGAGATATGATCTAATTTGTACAAAACCCGGGAAAAAAAAATAAAGAATTAAAACATTAGAAGAGAGATGTCGAGAGTCGTTCCTGTGATGGAAAATTTTAGAGAGCGTTCCGAGAGGGACAAACGACAAATTATCAAATTTGGATTTATTATTTTAATAATATAAATAAAATATTAAATTAACAAAAGTATTTTAATTTAAAATATATTATTTTAATATTAAAATAGAATGTTGCTATTCGAAAACTTGAATAGAGGGATAAAAAATATTATTTACTTAACCAAATAATTAGTGGTCATTGAAATTCAATATTGAGTGACCAAAAATAATACATTTGACCATTTTAATGGGGGCAAGTGCCCCACTGGGCCAAATGTACATTCCCTCCTAAGACCTATTATATTTGTAAGAGTTAGAACAAAAATGACGTAATATTCTAAAAGAGCTGAATAAGTATTTCATGAGAAGGGTAAGTATATTTAAGTTACGTCTTACAATAAAAGAGAAGGGATTTTTTTTCAAGCACGGTGAGGGGTTTTTAAGTACTCGTAGTATGCAATCTCAGCCCTTGAATAAAAAACATAAAAAAATTAATTTTGACCAATGCATAGATGGAAATCTTGAAAAAAATAAAGTTGATTTTGGTAAAAAAGTAATTACCATAAATGTCACTCAAAATTATCACACTTGGTCAAATTTGTAGTAATTATTATCATATAGAGCAGTAATTCTGGTCATGCAAAATGGTAACTATCCTTACGGTCCCAGAGCCATCCCTACAAGAAAGTGATTATTGCTGAAGCCAATAAAACTTCAACGGATTTTAGCGAAGGGGTATGATTGCTTTAGTGATATTGGCACACCGCAGTCACATAATTCAAATACGAAAATAGGTTGTCTGCGAGGGTAAAAGTACCCATGTGGCACTCTTCAAACACAGTGGTGAGAATATCATGTACTTGAATTGCTCATAAATCATGGTTTAACAAATTGTACAGTTGGTTAACAAGGCCCGCTTAACCATTAAGCCATCAAAACTCTTACTTCAGGTCTCGAATTTTTAGAAGTCTCAATTTTTTTATCTTAAATGTTATATTTAAAGTCATATATTATTTTTACATCTTTCTTTTATTTTTGGGGAAAATAATGTTTTGGCTCAAACAATAAAAAAAAGCTCACTAGAAAAACAATGCTCAAAATTAACTATGTTAGTTAATTTTTTTAAAAAAAATTAATTTAAAAAATAAAAAAACATAACTGCAAAAACTTTTATCAATATAAAGAAACTCAACAGTCAAGACCCACACATCTATTTCTATCTAATATAAGGAAGCTCATAAATCAAAATTCACACAAATTTCTCTCTCTCTCTTTCTCTCTCTCTCTCTCTCTCTCTCTCTCTCTCTCTCTCACACACACACACACACACACACACACACACACAAACATGTCTCTAACTCAAAACAAAGGGATAATTACAAAAAGGCTTCTTAAACTATTATTCAAATATCACTAAACTCTCATACTCTAAAAATGTAATATATTGACACTTTAAACTACTAAATTGTATTAATCAACACCTTCTATTAGTAGTTCATTAAGAAAATGGATGAAAAAGTATTATGTGATTTGCACATATTAAAAAAAGTATAGTTTTATACCTAAATTGATCTTCCCTTATTATAATAATTGTCTAATGATTGAAATGCATTTTGAGGGGGCAATTAAAGGAGCGTTTTAGTCACTATACAATTATTACAAAAATAAAAAGTCAATTTAGGAACAAAATCATACTTTCGTAAACATATATAAGTCATATGGTAATTTTTCATTTACTTTTCTAATAGATTATTTAATAAATTGTACGTATAGGAATTGATTGATATAAATTGATAGTTTAAGAGGTTAAGATGTTACGTTTTAAAATTCTAGAGGACTAAGTGATACTGAGTCATAATTTAAAGGGTATTGTTGTAATTCATCTCAAAACAAATTAACAAAGTCTTAATGACATTATCATCAAACGGTTCGTAGACTAAGCAATTTCTTCAAGTCAAATTAGATTTTGACAACTTCAAATGTACGAAGATATTTTTGACTTTCTATTTAATTTAAAATTTAAAATCACTAGATGATGATAATTTTCCTAATATTGATGGTTTATATTTATGTTTAGAACCAAAAGCTTTAAAAAGAAATTTTACAAACATAAGAAAGCAATCCAATTGACATAATAAATTATATTCAAATTATAATTTTTTTTTCAAATGTCCTTGTTACTTATAGAGTAACATTAACAATATCAGTAATTGTAGCTTCTGAAAAAATAAATTCTTCAAAACTAAAATTGAAAATCCTAATTAAGGTAGAACATATGAGAAAAAATTAATTGAATTAGCCCTACCGTCAACTGAAAAGGATTATTACCGAAACTTTGAATATAAATATTTAATTAATAATCTTGCATCTCAAAAAGACAATATTGAAAATGTAATAAGACTCATTTAATACTATACGTTTAGGCCTTAAATTGGAGTAATTTCCTTGGATGACTATGAGCATGATGACATGATTTGATATTTCATTTAAATTATAACATGTGTATATATGGTTAGAATTTTAAATTTGCAATGCCACCATACATGTAGAATAATGTCTATAATATTTTAAAAAGTATTGTCTCTATCCACACAACATTACATAGATAATCTTCATACCATAGAGACATGATGACGTAGTGTGATGGTTTCATTAGATAATTTTTCCTTAAATTGCCTTGATCCGGCCATATTTGCTGCCGGGACATATGTCGCTATTGTCATGTCGTCGTCAACCATTTCAAACCTATAAGTATCGTCTAAGCCCAAACTTTTGGGCTGAACTTATTGTCAAGACGGTTTTAAATGTTTTTCGTTTAATTGGCAATAGACTCAAAAGGTTATATATCGGTTTGATTCTTTTTCCTCTAATTTTCTAAGAATTGAGTGGCAAAACTTTGTCACAATGTGACACAATCATTAAAAAATCGAAAGCAAGAAAAAATAAAAAGTAAAAATTTTATACCTAATTTTCTAACAATTAAGTGGCAAAACTTTTAGTCACAATGTGACACAATCATTTAAAAATCAAAAGAAAGAAAACATAAAAAATAAAAATTTTATAGCTATTTTTAGAGCATCTCCAATAGGCTCTCTAAAGTAGCTCTCTTAACTATTTTTGAGAGTCAAACCTAAAAAATGGCCCTCCAATGGGCTCTCTATAAGGCTCTCTATTTTTTAGAGTCTCATTTTGACTCTATAAATGTAGAGTGCTAAAAGTGGTTCTCTAAATTTTATATAGTATTATTTCACAAATTTCTCTCTTCTTTTTGTCCTCTTTTTTGGGGTAATTGTTAAAAAAAATAATTTATAAGGTGACTAGTTAAAATAAAAAATATGGTAGGATGATTTTTAAAAAGTAGATAGCTAAAATAGAGCAGAATAGAATTTTTAAATATATTTTGACTAGTTACCTTACAGAGTAGGATTAGAGATACTCTTATGTCTATTCTAATTTTGGGTCGGGATTGGAATGAATACTTAAAGGACGACCAACGAGCAATCTAAGAAGGAGATTAGTGTGAGACTCATTTTATTTATCATATATGAAACATGTATAATGATAATGAATTTTACTATTGATTTATTCAGTATATTTTATACATATTTGGACGTGGAGGCATATTCGTAGTTTTGGGCTTTGAATAGGGTATTTGTGGAACTGTGCGTATTAATTAGAAGTAGGGTTTGTCATCTTGAATGCATCTATATATATATATAAAAGAGAGTGGGAGTTTGGTTTTGATTTTGGGAGAGGTAGGCGATAGAGTTACTTGAGAAAGACAGAGCTGTGGTTGAAAGAGAGTCTTGTGCAGTGTGCGTGGAAGCTCTTTTTGTTGGATCATCTAAAAAACTTCTTCATTTGCTGCGTATACAGATGTCTATATGTAGTTCTTTGTTTGCTTGAACTATGAAAGCATTATAGATGTTTGTGATGTTAAAGTGCTGATATACGTTTCATAAAACATTTGTTATGTATGAATATATGTATTTATAATATTGCAATGTTGTATGTATGTGACGAGATATTTAACAATGGGTGATTTAGTCGGTGTGGTAACCGATTAGATATTGCAGCAAAGGGAAAGAACACCGGCAGTGGTCGATGGTTGCTATGTTGGAAAGTAAACTTCATGATTCTAGATAAACACATATGCATATATGTATATGTACGTAGTTTGAAAACTGTGTGTAATGTGACTGCTCATGTATGTAGGTGAAGACTGAAGAGTCAAACAAAAGTTAGTTGTCCTAATGCATGTACATGGTGACTTACATATTTATGGAGTACTATATATGCATATGTAATCTAGTCATCTAGCGTGGTTTAGTGGGCGAAAGGGAGGGAAATTGTAAAACATAGTAACAAAATTAATGACATATTATTATTATTTGCAAGTAATTGCTTGTGTAATTGTGATCTAAGAAGCTCTGTGCATCTCCATTTCTCTAGTATTGTTAAGTTTATTAACCCATCACAAATTCTTAGAAATTGGTATCATAGCCCCAAGATCTTAGAAGAACATCATTAGAGTCATAATTACCTTCTTACCTCCCCCTCGCCCCAAAGTTTTTGAAACCTCCACAATATCTTGTCGAAAGTAGTCCAAAGTTTTGCTGCAAAAACAAATCATGATCCAAAACTGAAGAGTTTGAAGAATTTTTTTTTTCTTTCTATCATGATATTGACTAGGTAGCTAGCAAGTGCTAACTAAGATTGAAAAAGGCAATGCCGAAATGGCATGGAGTATCTGAGGAAGTAGGATGTGCTTCGCCGAAAGTAAATGAAACCCAAAGAAAATGGATGAGGGGAAATTTGATGAGATGATTTGTTTTGCAAGACCATGGAAGACCATGGAAAAAGGAAGAAAGAGCAAGTTAATTTATACATGTAACAGACAAAGAAAGGCAGAAGAAGATGCAGTAAAGTCGAAGAAATAAGGAAAAAAATCATCCAAGAGTGAGAAATGAATAAAGTCCTTAAGCAAGAGGGTGTGAAAAGAGAAGACCTAAATGAGAGAGCGAGAAACAAGGCCTCCATAAGAGGATAAGAGTCGAAAGATTCAAGCTATCAAGAATCGGCATCAAGAGATTCGTGATAATTTTGGGGTGATTGAGAAAATAAAGTTTACGGGAGCGTTGAAAAGTAAACTTGATGCTTCTAGATAAACACATTCACGCACATGATACGTGCATGTAAGTATGTAGTTTGAGAAGTTTATATATGCGGCTATTCATGTGTCCTAATATATACCTATGTACATGATATCGTACATATTTGTAGAGTCCTACGTATACCTATGTAATTTAATCATCTAGTGTGGTAGAGTTGTGGAGAAGGAGAGAGGCAGTAGAACAAAGCAATAGAGAATACGTACTATTTTTATCTCCAAATAACTGCTTATGTTTACGATCCAAGGAGCTCTATAGCCGTACATTTCTATTTCTCAAATAATTTTAAGTTCATTCCATCAAGCCAACCGTGGTTGTGGATATGTGCTTAAGGCGTGCACTGTCTAGTGTCACGGCCCACCCAATTTGACACCCATTGGGGGTTATGTTGTATACTTAGAGGCCTAAATTGGCACCAAAAGCCTAAAAGATTGTAGGCCATTTAAGGCCTTTCAAGAATGGGAGCATGGTTGAAGAAACCTATAGAACATTCTAGATACTCCTACACTAGTGAACATAAAGAGTAAGGAGTATTCTAGAAAAATAAGAGATTCTTGGAGAAATTCTATATTGTTCTTCCTATTTGAAAATATAAAGAAAGGGTATAGGTGATTTTAGAACAAAGGGGGAAGCTTCCTTGAGAAGCCTTGTAAATATAAATATCTAGATATTTTCTAGGAGTATTCTAGATAGCTAACCTCTACCATTAGGTAAAGTTGATCCTCATTGTCCATTGAGGAGGTGAGCAACTATAAATAAGTGGAGGCATTCATTTGTAAGATATCAAATTTTCAATTCAAGCAAAGCATTCTCCAAGTCTCTTTTTCAAACTCTCTTAGTCTTTGTTGCACATTTCTTTCTTAGCCTTTCTTTCGGTTGCTCTTAGACCTACTTAGTAACTTTTGGGCATAAGTTGTCTAAGGCTGCATGGGTAGTGGTGTTCAAGTTTTGAGTCTGTGACAGTTGGTATCAGAGCTAGATTCGTGAAGGCTAAGATGGCAGCTATTGGTTTGAAAGTCACTAAGCATGGTGGTGTTCCAGAGAGGGATCCAATTCTTTCTCCCACCGGCAAAGTAAAAAGGGGCAAGTCAATGGACATCATAGCTTCCTTGGAGAGTCGACTCACAAAAGTGGAGTTTGCCATGAGTGACACTTGGGACAAGTTTGAGAAGGTAGACCAAAGTATCGAGGGACTCAACCAACACGTAAAATGGATTGACAATGGGCGTGAGGAGTTCTAAGGGGAGATGCAAGCGGGCCTGAACTCCATGGCAGAATGTTTGAGGAGTCAAATGGAGGCTCTCAAGGAGATGGTCGAAGCTGAAATTGCCACCATAAAGGAGGAAATGAAGGAGATTAAAAGTGATTGGTCCTTGTGCAAAATGGCCATCACTCAAGGTACGGTTTCTCCCTCTCTCTCTCATAAGTTGACATTCCTAGGCCCAAGTCCTACAATAGGTCAAGGAATGCTAGGGAGTTAGATAATTTCTTGTGGAGCTTGGAGCAATACTTTGAAGCAACTAGCATAAGTGGAGAAGATAAGAAGGTAAAGATGGCCCCTCTTTTCTTGGAGGATGCGGCCATGCTATGGTAGAGAAGGAGACACGTCGATGTTGAACGAGGGCTATGCACTATAGCAACTTGGAATGATTTTAAGCGGGAGATCAAAAGGCAATTCTATCCCAAGAATGCCGAGCATGAGGCCCGAGCGAAGCTTAGATGTCTCACACACAAGGGCATGGTACGAGAATATGTGAAGGAGTTCTCCGAGCTATTATTGGAGATACCTAAAATGACGGAGAAAGAGTCTCTTTTCACCTTCATTGATGAGCTACAATCGTGGGCTAAGAACAAAGTTCAACGGCGGGGATCTTAAGATTTAGCAACGGCTATCTTTATAGTGGAGTCCCTTGTTGGTCCAATAGGCAACCCAAGAGGGGGGTGAATTGGGTTTCTTTCGAAGATTAATACAAGTTACAATTAATTAAAATTAATCTAAAAAATATAGCAATGATTAATCTATGTGCAAAGCAATGTAATCAATAGAAGTAAAAAAAACAGAGCAATAGAAGAGAGACACAGATTTACTAAGGTTCAACCACAAACCGTGGTCTACGTCCTCTCCCAAGACCTCCTTGAAGTCTTCTTCCACTATATAATCACCTATTACAAGATGGGCTACTGATTGACAAAGTGCTAAACTCATTTTACAAAGAACTCCTCACCGAGCTCTTCAAACCCCAAGTGGTTTTGTCCAAGCTCCACTCAAACTTACAAGAGTTTTGCTTCACACAAGAGAACTCTCAAACTCTCAATTACAAGTGTATAGAAGTATACAACTCACACTCTATTAAGAGTAGATTTTACATTCAAAGCTCACAAGAATAAAACAGGAAGAATGTTCAGGAATATCAGGTAGATCAGTGATTCTTGTCTTTTGTTATTTTTTCCTCTTAATTCTTGTATATAAATGTAGTTGGAGGCTAATACCCTTGCATTGATTCCATCCGTTGGAGGTGGTTGGGTATCATTAATGCGCGCCCAGTCCATTATAACGTTAAGAAAAATAGCCGTTATAACAGAGGGAGTCGGCTCCAGGTCTATGGAGTCGACACTTCCTGCTTCTGTATTTACCAGACAATGTTCACTGAGTTCATGAGTCCCCTCTTCAGGTCGATGAGGTGACTCCTCGTTCATTATGTCTTCACATCTTCGGCTTCTACTGTCATGAGGCGACACTTCATTATCATGTGTCTGCTCATTGATCGTTTAAACTTCAAGCCTTTTTACTTCTGCTACCAAGAGGCGACACTCCGTCTTTATGTGTCCTCTCATTGTTCATTTCATCTTCATGTCTTCGCGTCTGTCTCCATGAGGCAACACTTCATGACAATGTGTCCACTCATTGCCTACTTGGTCTCCAAGCTTTTTGTTTCTGTGTTCAAGAGGCGACACCTCATTTCCATGAGTCCCTTCATTGTTCAATTTGTCTTCAAGCCTTTTTGTTTCTGTGATCAAGAGGCGACACCTTACTTTCATGAGTCCCCTCATTGTCCAGAACTCTGTATTCTATCTTCCAATGATTCAGATTATCTTAGCATAGGTATAAGATCTTTAAGGAGTATGTCTTTGGGGTATGATGATCAATCAAATCTCTTTAAGTCATCAGAGTTAACTTCTATTCAATTTGAATTGAATCAATCATTGGATATTGATCTTCTTCTTGAATCTCAAACAGTCAAAGCTTTATTAGATCAATGTTCATCTGTTTTACTTCATTTCCACAACTTCCTCAACTACGTAGAGCTCCACAATGCTTCATTTCTGATTTTTTCTCTTTGTTAGTAATTCTTCATTCTTCATTAAAGATCACTTCAATGAGACCATTGCAGACATGATGAAGTCTCTTCATACATCTAGTTTTCATTGATCCTTTGTAGAAGAATTCTTCACTTGGATTCTATATAGAGATCAAAAATTCATTGTGAGCCATCTTCTTAGCAACTTCAATCATACTGTCTTGAATTGGTCTTTAGCATACTAGATGAAATCATCTCTTGAGCATTTTTCCAAATTCTTCAACAATCAATACATCTTCAACTAAGCATTGCACCTCTTCAACTGATCTTTGCAAATTCTGATGAGATCTTCTTTAGGCATTTACAACATCTTCATTCTTCATCTTTAACTGAACATTGCACCTCCTCAACTAATGAAGTCTTCAGTCTATCTTGCAAATCAATCTTCATTGAAACTATGCACACTTGAAAGAAACTTTAATTGAACACCTTCAATCTCTTCGAATGTAAGACATTTGCTTGAAGTAGAGATAGGCATCATTTCTCAGTTTGGTTCATTGCATAGCTCTTTGAATTCATTGCTTGCTTCTTGAACTTGTTGTGCATTCTCTTTGACATGTATTAGACTTAAGATTCAACTTTAAGTCTAAGTTATGAACTTTGTTAATCTGCACACTAAGTAGATTCATTAGTAAAATA
Organism: Euryodendron excelsum; assembly: GCA_033060915.1. Classification (NCBI taxonomy): domain Eukaryota; kingdom Viridiplantae; phylum Streptophyta; class Magnoliopsida; order Ericales; family Pentaphylacaceae; genus Euryodendron; species Euryodendron excelsum. Next base: position 41,879,536 of record CM065380.1, on the reverse strand, counting down.
ACGCAATCTTTAGTTATCATCAAAATCAACATGGGAATTAACCTTGAGTCAACAAGGATCAACCTTGACTCAACATCCCTAACCGACTATAAAAGTGACTCTTCTTCTAAGCTCGAATTTTAAAAATTCAACAAAAAGGTAAATGAGGGAGACAATGAAGACCAACCAAAAGAGGGAGATCACAAACCACCCTCTTACTGCATGAATAAGTTCTACAATGGAAGAAGGGATGGTGATAAGCCTAAGCTCACGTGCTTCCTATGTGATGGTTCTCACTTGGCAAGGGATTTCCCAAAGAGAGCTAAGTTGACGGCCCTTATCCAAGAAGAAGAGGAGATGCCTCAACACGACGAGGTGACAATGGGATCCTTATGATTACGATTAGTCAATGCCATCAAAGCCAAAGTTGACACGCCAAATACGAAAAGAAAGAGGCGCATGTATGTTGAAGCAAAGGTACGTGGACTTGACGCTCATGCTTTAGTTGATACTGGTGCTTCACATAACTTTATTAATGTTAAGGAGGCCAAGAGGTTAGGCCTCCAATACAAGGAAGAACAAGGTTAGCTCAAAGCAGTTAACTCGAAGGCTAAACTCATTTATAGAGTTGCTTGGGGAGTTAGGTTGCACATCGGGAATTTGTGTGGCTAAGTGGATTTCTTAGTGGTGACCACGGATGACTACCCTATAGTGTTGGGGATGGAGTTCTTGGATGGGGTGCATGCATTCCCCATCCCCTTTGTAAGTACCATGTGTATCATGGGCGAATGAGTTGCATACATGGCACTACTTGTTCGGGAGGCTTCTAAGAAGGCCAAAAATCTTTCCGCCATGTAACAACCCAAAGAATCAAGGGAGAAAGAATTAACATATCTTGCTGCATTGGAGCTCCAAGAAGACTCTTCATGAATTAGGATTGATGCACCAAAAGAGCAAGCAAAAACGCTTGACTTGAGGAGTACAAGGATGTCTCGCCACCAAAGCTCTCAAGAAGAAAGGGCAAATTTACTTTCAAGAAAATGAAAAATTGGAAGAACATTAAGAAATGGAAAATCAGGGAGTGCCAAGACTTGCAAGATAAGACTACCACCATGTGAGAGTAAGTTGCGATGAGGACGTTGCCAAATCAGGTGGGGGAAGATGTCACGGCCTGCCCAATTTGTCACCCATTAGGGGCCATGTTGCATACTTGGTGGCCAAATTGGCCCCAAGAGCCTAGAAGGTTCTAGACCATTCAAGGCTTTTCATGAATGGGAGCATAGTTGGAGAAACCTATGGAACATTCTAGATACTTCTACATTAGTGAACATAAAAAGTAAAGAGTATTCTAGAAAAGTAAGGGATTCTTGGAGAAATTCTAGAATATTTTCTAGGAGTATTCTAGATAGCTAACCTTTACCATTATATCAAGTTGATCCTCACCATCCATTGAGAAGGTAGGCAACTATTAATAAGTGGATGCATTCATTTGTAAGGTATTAAGTTCTCAATTCAAGCAAAGCATTCTCCAAGTCTCTCTTCCAAGCTCTCTTACTTTTTGTTGCACATTTCTTTCTTAGCCTTTCTTTTGGTTGCCTTTAGGCTTACTTAGCAACTTTTGGACACAAGTTATCTAAGACCGCATAGGTTGTGGTGTTTGGTTTTAAGCCCGTGACACTGGGACATGTAAAAAAATGAGTGTGTGTGGCCAGTGGGTGTTCAAGGATATATTTGTGTTTGTGTGTTTTTGTGAAGGGAAGTTTAACGGGTGAGAAGAGGCAAAGGAATGGGAACATCTAGTTTTGGCCATGGAAACTTCTGTTGTTTGGCCATGGTTGTGTTGGCCACTAGGCCGTGAAGTATTGGTTAGGCCAGGCTAGGTTCAGACAGGGCCTAAACTGAAAAAATTTCTCATTAGGCCTAAAATCATATCTCAAGTTCACCCAAAATAAAAATTATAATTTCCAAGCCCACTCATTTAACTTAAAAATATTTTTAATAAATATAGTCTTTTAAAAAATAATGTTAAATGATATAGAATCTAAATACATATATATTCAAATATAAAAATATATCATTTTACACACACACACACACACATATATATTACAGGCTGGGCCAGGCTTTGATGTTGGCTGGTTCGGTAATAGGCATGGGGATGTTCAGCCAATGCAAAAAATAAAAGGGCCTATTATGGGCGTATAAAAGATAGAAACGGAGAAAACAGGGAAAGAGATAAAGTGAGAAAAGGAAGGTGTTTTGGGTGGTTGGTCATGGGCTGTCCAACCATGGTGGTAGTTCATTCATGAAAAAAAGAAAAGGAAAGAAAATGGCTAGTAAGGAGAACAGGATGGTGATTTATTTCAGAGAGAGAAAATAAGGAGAAAAGGATGGTGATTTCTTTCAGAGAGAGAAACCCATAATTCTTGTGAGAGAAATGCTTGGCCGGCTGTGTGGGAAGAAGAACTGCATAAAATCCAGAAGGTGAACATTAGTTTAATCATTGTGTACTTGGGTAGGACTCTGATTTTTGATAAATACACCCACTTGGATATTTTGATTCTGTTCTTTTTATTTTTTTATGTTTATTTGATTAAATTCGGGCTGTAAATTGGTGATTTAAAATGGGTAATGAATGAATGACCAAGCTAATATTTGTAAGGTTCTATAGTCAAACATGATCGGACTACTATAAAATTTTAGTGTGTTGATATTGACGATAATAATTAATAATTCAAAGGGCATCTAAAAAAATTTCGCATTATATTTTACTTGCATAAAATGTTAAATTTTTGTACGTTTTTGTGCACGTGGAAAAGCGATAATACATAAGTTATGAGTTGACACCTAGTATTTTATTGATTGTAAAATCATTATATTATCCTGTTTTTCATGATTTATAAAATATGATTATTGTGGTTTAGGATTACAATGCAATGCAATGCATGAATGCGGTCTTGTGAGATGCTATGGTTTAGATGACATTGTTATCCTTGTTGTTGGATATGATTATTTTAGTTATAATGATTATTGATGTATGCATTATAGTGAGTTGAATAACTCATCATGTGATAATGAAAATGTATATTCTAAATGTTGAAAGAGAATTATGAAATGTTATAAAATTTGGAAATGATAAACATTGTAAAGTGAATAGAGAAATACTAAAAATTAAGAGATAACAATGAATTGGGGGATAAGCAAGCAGTGATTATTCATTCCTCGTGTGAAAAACTCAAAATTATCTTAGTCAAAAGTTTATGCATCTATAGAGGTATGTTGATTTACGCATATCGTGGATGAAAGTCCTGAAAACTTGTTAGCTCCAAAAAAACAATGCTTTTCAACATTTTGTGTTCTTAGATTCTATGAGAGTATCTTATCCTGGCTTTGGTATTCTCTATAAAAGAAACAAAAAATAAAATATGATGATAAATAAAGAGATGTGGAAATTTGATAAGACATATTGGATAATAAAGATTTATATGACATTGAACCAAATATGTGGTAATGAAATAAAGCAAATAGATAAGAAGAAAATTCTAGATTGAAATAAAATTAACATTATCATGTGCATTGCATTTAAGTTACATTGCTAATATGTCAATGTTATTATCTTCATATCCTGCTTAGTATGCTATTTGTTTGTTGGATGTTAAATGTTTCAGACTACTAGGTATAAACATTCAAATGAAAAGGCGGTGGAAAACTATTCGTAATTGATATTTGCTTGGAAACATTTCTAAAAATTAGTTAGATTTTTCCTATTGTTACTTCCTCAACACTGTTAGAACTTTCTATTACATTTGGTAATAGAATTGTATACAGGGTTTAAGATTTAATTATGTCCTTATTAGTTTTTCAACACGAGTAAACGCTTTGTTTTACTGAGAGACTTTATTATTTTTGAAATGAATGAAAGATTTATTTCATGGGTTAATTACAAGAACACTCTTGAACTATAACTCAGTATTACTAAACTTAAACTCTAAAATGTAACATATTGACCTTTTAAATTATCAATTTGTATCAATCAACACATTTGTTAATGGTAATTTGAGTAAGTTATTTCAAATTGCCACCTATGGTACTATTAGTTCCCTTGTTCTCAAGTGTGGGCTGATGGACTTAGGGATTTCATTCCCCTCATCTGCGGATGGTCCAAATGATGATGAAATTTTGGTGGCATTTGAAGTTTCATCGTTACAGCGTTCATGATGCAAAGTGATCAATATAATTCCCATAATCACACTTTGTATTTCCCACAAAACCCTATTTTTGGTTATTATGTTCTTAATTCAGTGCATAACTGGTGAATCCATTAGCCTAGTTGAGAGAGAGAGAGAGAGAGAGAGAGAGTTGTTGATCTTCAATCTGATTGCTTTTAGTCAGCCACCTAGAATGCAACCAGAATGCATATAGTTTGTTCTAGTTATTTTTATGCCACAAAAATTTTAAAAACATGCTATCCACATGTTACCTTTGAAGCCATAAGTAATGAATTTTCTCTAAATAATATGATTATTGCATGGGGCCCAGGGTATGTCCACATGGGCACATAGATATATATTCAGTATATATTTTACCTCTTATTGATAAGGAGATAATAAGTTATTCTTATCAGATTTGGACTCCTAGAAGATAAAGATAAGTGGATCTTATCTTTATCATGGTATATATATGTTATACATAGATTGTATTGGGAGAATAATTAACGTATTATCATGTACAGACTTTCTCTCTAAATCACTTTCTCTCTCTAGTTCTTTCTAGGGTTACCATCTCAGTGCCTTAGGACTTAAAACGTGTGCTTTTCGCATTGGACTCAAGTAGCCCTCTACTGTATGACGAGAAAGACACAAAGGAGATCTTGAATTCTTTCGTGGTACATTGCACGTGTTACGTGAAGGACTTGTAAAGTAAGTAAAGACGATCCATATGTCGTATTGTTATTCGCATAAGGTATTCTGTATACCATATATATTTTCCTAGAATGATGAATTTCCTCTAATTTTGTTATTACAGATGGTGAACCCTGCTACAACTACAATGGAGAATCCAACTTTTAAAGGTCCTAATTTCTTTCCCACTCACGAGGTAAAATTTATTACCTCTATTTTGAAATGTTATAAATCTAGTTCATACTAGTTGAGTGCCATTATCTGTTCTCATAAAACTAGTATGCTAGTTGCAATAATCAATCATTTTGCTTGCTAAACTTACCATTTGCTTGCTATTGGATTCCTAAAAAATGTTAACTTATGCTAAAAAAAAGTTTTATCGTGTTTTAACATTTAGAATAGCTATTAGTAATCATTTTTCTTGTTGCACATGTGGACCAGTTGGTACTGAAATTCAAGCAAGTTTCCTTGTTTTCCCCTGGTACTTGACTCTACTTTTATGATCATTTGACGTCATTGCTTATCGAGAGTGATTATTCTGGCAGGTTTGTTTTTGTTGCCCATTACTAAATCATTTGAAATTGCCGAACCTCCTGGAAGAAGTTGAGTAATTGGAAAATAGAATTTTCTAGTCAGCATAGATGCACAATGAAAAGTGGAATCATGTCTGAAACTAGGTTGTCTATTGTTAATATAGATTTGTGCAAGTATTTTATTTTTGCCCGCTCAACAATTTTCGGCTCGACCATATCCAATTTCAAACATCACAATACGTAATAGCCTAAGCAGGCTCTTTCAAACTCCGATCCAATCAACTGGTTACTTTTAGGGCCCGCAAGGCCCAATTAAAATTGGAAAGACCACTTGTCCCAAGGCACTTTAGGCAGCTTTCCGAGACCAAGCAATCTCGGAAACCAACACCAACTAGGCAGCTTTCTCAGACCGGGCGGTCTCGGAAACCAACGCCATCCAAGTAGTTTCCCGAGATCGGGCGATCTCGGGGACCAACACCTTATCAAATTCTAGATGGTTCACTTTTGGCGCTTGTTAGCCCGCCAATGTAGAATGTCTGTGATCCGGTAGTTCTCCGAGACTAGGCGATCTCAGGGACCAACACCACCCTACAGGTGGCTTTATGAGATCGAGTGATCTCAGGAACCAACACCACCCTCCAGGTAGCTTTCTGAGATTGAACGATCTCAAGAACCAATACCACCCTACAGGTAGTTCTCTGAGACCGGGTGGTCTCAGGGACCAACACCGCGCAAGTAGTTCTTTGAGATTGAGCGGGTCTTAGGAGCCAACACATAGGTCAACACCAGTGCCTTCTAGCCCAACTCAATGAAAAATGACCAAACCTGCCCCATGGGCTTCTAGGCACGTCTTCAGAAAGTTCAAAATCCCTCAAGATTGTAAGTCCACCCTTCCAAAGTGTTCCTAGACAGTTATGCGTACTCAATACGCCATCCCATCCAATTTCAGTCATATCTCGGTCAACTTTGGTTAAAATAACCATTTTGCCCCCAGACACACCAACATAGTACAAATCCCACCAAACAGCAAAAACATCTTCCACGACCAATCTCGAATAGTCTGACACGCTTAACATGCCACTCCAATCCACCCTGACCCTTTTCGACCAAGCCCGATCAAAATTACCATTTTATCCCTAGCAGCCCTAGCACGACCTAGTACCACACCGGCTCTGGGTACCAAACTGGCATATCGTCATACGCCCTTATTCAATCCAAGGTGAGCCCCACGACTCTAAACTTTTCCAGCTCAACGAAAATCCCCCTAGAGCGTTTCGTAGACAATCTGCTAAGGTTGTCTTTTCCCCCTGATTCTCGAGTTATAATGCACTATCAAATGACTTGAGAAATGCGTAAATTAGGGAATTCCTAAAAGATTAACCTTAGGTCTATCTATCGATTCGGCTTGATTGGATAGATCGCTTCCCCAAGCCCCTGATTGCATGGCTCAAAAACTATCACTTTCAGTAACTTCTGGAGTGTCTCACAGACGCTCCGCCAAGGTTGTCTTTTCTTCCAGTTCTCTAATTATAATGCATCATCAAACGACTTCAGAGATATGTAAATTAGAGAATTACCGAAAGCATTTCCAGAGCATTTTTCATTGGTACGGTCCGATCGAAGTGATCGCTTCCCGAAGGCCCTAATCATGTGGCCTAAAAATTGCTACTTTTGAACATCCGCGGAGCATATCACAGACGCTAAAAAAAAGTGTGTTTTCATGCACACTTTTCGAGATGATATCTCATTCTTCCGAACACCTTTCAAGCTTTTTGAAAATTTCAGGTTCTTGAGAAACACTAGGAGAACATCGTGGACACAACCGATTCTCTCGAATCTTTTTCGAATTACACAATTATCGAGGAAAGATTTAAACGAACATTCCTGCTAGCAGAGTGTATGCTATATGCTCCTAGATTTTGATCAAATCAATCAGACTTTGCTTGCCGCCAAAAATTTAGCCAGTACAAAGTGTGTCATGTGGCCTTCATTATGTGGAATAGTACTGGCGTATATATTACATGTGCCAGGCCTCCTTTTGTGCGTATTCTAGATTCGAAAACAGCAGTGAAGCTCTACAAAAATAGCCTCTGAACCTCAAATTTCCATACACATCACACTCTCCAGACACTTAGGTTAGATTTCACCTCTCTCTAACCCATAAATCACACCTATAAAGCCCTCAATGCCATAGATAATCCTATTTCAACCCCTTCAAGCCTTTCTAAGGCTACTCAAGTTCAAGCTAAAACATTCATAGAGGTTTGAAGGTGTTTGAAGGCAAAAAGATGGTATTCTCTTTTACATTTTTGTCACCCCCACTCTCATCTTCTCTCTCATAGCCTATTTAGGCTATTTTCTATTTTAAACCCCCATCTTCTACCCCTCTTTCTTACATGTTGAAACAAGAAAGCTCCTAGTTCATGCCTAGAGGAAAGTTAGTGAGAGCCACTGTGTAAGGAGATCTCTCACTAGTCTACTTTAAGATGGCATGGCCTTGAAGCACCTTGCAATTTGGTCTAGCCTATTAGCCTTATATGAATTCATGACCCCCTTGCATATGGTTACCATGATCATGTATCGCATGCTTAGCCTCATTTTCATGTCCATCATCTTTTTGTAAAGATTTTCACTATCTTCATTTCTATGTCTTCTTCAAATTCCATATCCAAGTGTTTTTCTAAAAACGATTTCAAGAGTTGGTTCCTTGAAGCTTAGGTCAACTCCATATCTTAGAAAACCCCCCTTTAAGTCCCTTGACTTCATTTTGCATCTTTGTATTTCTTTACATTTCATATGACATAAACTTGATTTTCAAACTCTTTTCTTCTATATTGATTTTTGTAGAATCCATTTTCTTGAACCTTGTGGTTGAAATGGTCCCTTGGAACCATCTCTTGAGTGATTTTCCCATTATCTTAACTATATAAACCCTAGTTCATTAGAATTGTTTTCTACGCCCCAAAAGTGGTTTTCAAAACAACCTTCTTCAATAAGAGTTCTCAAACTTCATCCTCTTTAATTTGCATAAAAATGATTTTTCTAAAAACTACCATTTTCTTCTTGATTTCTAGAAGTTTTGCTCTCTTAAATGTGGTGGTTGGAATAGTCTCATGGAGTCCTCTTTGGAGTGATTTCCTTTAAATCAACCATATGAACTCTTATTCTTTAAAGTGATTTTCAAAATCTTAAAAGTGGTTTTCCAAAACCTCCTTTCCAAAACTAAGTTTCAAAAATTCATTCTCTTTAATTTTCAAGTCTTTAAAACTATCTATTCAATATTGATTTTCATAAGTTTTACTCTCTTGAGTTAGTAGTTCAAATGGTTCTAAGGTAACTCTCTCTTGAGTAGTTTCCAAATATTGACCATATGAATCCAATACTCACTTGAGTCATTTTCATAAAATGGCTTTCAAAACACATTCTCAAGTTCTATGCATAAAACCACATTTCCAAAACCATTAGGTCAAAACCCTAGTTTAAAACCACATTTCTAAAACCACTAGGTCAAAACCCTTGTTTAAACCACATTTCAAAACCACCCTTCAACCCTAGGTTAACTTGACCCTAGGTCAACCAAACCCTAGGTTAACCCAACCTTAGTTAGTTAACTCTTGGTCACCTTAACCCTAGTTAACCTAACCTTAGTTAGTTAACCCTAGGTCACCTCAACCTTAATTAGTTAACCCTAGGTTAACCTAACCCAAGTTTGTTAACCCTAGTTCAATCCAACCCTAGGCTACCTTAACCCTAGTCCAACTTAGTTTGAGTTAGTCAACCCTAGGCCAACCCAATCGAGGTTAGTAAGCTATAAGATTCCAATTCAAAGGCCCCTTTTTAAATAATCTTTCAACTCAAAACTATTTTGATAATATGCTTTCAAAAACCTCCTACTCTCTTGAGATTTTAAAAATCAAACCAAAATCTTTTCAAATACTTCCATACTCGATCTTCAAAATACTTCCAAGGAGTTCTCTTAAACTTGTCTCGACTAAAATGGCTAGATACTTAACACTTTACAAAAACTATTTTAAAAAATGTTCCTAAAACTCACAACCCTAATGTGTCCCTAACCTTTTATAGTTAGGGATTCCAAAGGAAGGTGATACATTAAATACAATCTCCAAGGTTGTCCATATTAGGGTTCCAAAACTCTAAGTATTTTCAAAAGCTTTTTTCAAAAGTGATTTTCAAACACCACATTCTTGAAGCAACCCTAATCCTTCCATGGTTAGGATTGGTCAAATATAAGTGGGACATTCAAGAAGGGTGCTATAACTTTAAAGTTTTAAAAAACCAAAGGGAAGTTTCTTGCCCCTTTTCCAAACATGTTTACAAAACTCATAACCCTAAAGGAGTTTAGTTCTCCAATGACTAACCTCTTTAGGTGATGAAACATTAAACATGCCTCTCATAAGGCATTCAAAAAACTAATTTCAAAAGTTTTTCAAAGATAAGTTCACAAAAGCCGACTTCAAGACACTTCCAAAACTCTCTTGAGTTGTTTGAAAAATATTTCAAAACTCCCTTGAGTTAATTTAAAAAATATTTAAAATCATCTCCAATTCCAATTTCAAAAACATTTCAAACATCCCAAGTCCTATTTCAAAGGCATTTTTCAATTCATTTTTCAAAGACCTCAAAGTGTCTTCAAACCTTTTCAAATGCCTCAATGTGCCTCTTTTCTATCAGGCTCTTACTCGAACTACGAATGACTTGATTCTCGCCAAATGAGATACGTAGGCAACCTCAAATGGTGCAGTCATAACCTTTATTTCAACCCAAGTTTCCTTTTCAAAATTTTCTATCAATTCAATATTTCTATTTCAAATCCCTTCAAAACTTTCAGATTTCAAAACATTTTTTTTTTCTAAAACTTGCATCATGCATCATTCATCCAAAAAGTGATGACCAAACCCTATTTTCAAAATTTTATAGTAGATATTAAGTGGATAATAGTAACCAATTATTCAAGTGAGTGAATTAAATGTGGTTAGACATGTAGGTATCGAAAAGGCGGGGTAGAGTGATGATCTTAGGATATCTTCCCTACACGTAACCAATCCCTGAACCATAGATTTCTATTTCGAAAACCAAAATCGGATTCACGTTTTTAAAAGGGCTTTCCAAAGGTTGTAAGACCTATTTTCAAAAAATACATTCTTAGAAGGACATTTTCAAAAACCTTTTCGAAAAACTTAAGTTTAGTCTTCGGATTACGCTTAGTCTTTGGTGACTTAACAAATCTTTAACTATGTCAGGTGGTGACTCCAAACTTTTTTCAAAAACTCTTGTTTAAGTCAATTTTAATATCAAACCTAGTTGTACTTGTCCCTTTAGGAGGATAAGTTTTAACGAGAGAGTACAGTGCTTTTTCCTGAACCAAGAGGGCTTGGCTAAAAACCGAGACGCGACAGCTGGCCACTTCACTGGGGACACTTAGAGGGTTAGGCCATTAACATGTCTCTTTACCCTTCACTCACCCAGAATCTCTGGTTACTCTGTCCAGTTTTATCCACTTTTTAAAATTTTTCTAAGTTAAAAAAAAAAAAAAAAAAAAAATTCTAAAGTTCAAGTTTATAAAAAACACACATTATTTTCTAAAACGGTTTTCAAATAAGTATCATCACTTACATTCATTGTTTATATACATGCTCTTGCATTGACCATTCATTTTATCTTGCATTGAGTTTTTTAATAAGTTACTAACTCCTTACATTTTCTTGTGTAGGTGGACCTTTGCCATATTTCTTTTTATGTCATAATTAACTGCCATATATGTGATGAATGAACATGATGGGATGTGTGTTGTTAGGTCATTTCCTCTATTTTTGAAAAATTCACACACACTTGGTACGCTCACTTGCATTTGCATTCTGCATAATTACCTGGTTATTACCCTTTTAGATAGAAGGGGGAATAGTATATTGACTGTGAGGGGATGCTGTGTCAGTTTCTCAAGCTACGGTCTCTTGATAGTTCCCCCGCTCGAACCACCAACCAAAGATGGAGTTCACCCTTTCGGGGGTAGATGCTAGAGGTTTGAAGGTTCGGGAACTGAGCTTTCTAGGAAGCATTAGTAAACCCCCAACCTCATGCTTATGTAGCACCTCATGCATAACCAAACCTCTACCGGATTTAAGACACGTCTGTCAATTTCAAAACCAAGAAGGAAATGGCGACCGCTTTACTTTTCCTTATAATCTATTCAATTCATGCTGTTACGCTGCTTGATTTTTGACATTATACTATTTATACATCTTTTCATATCATAACTGCTCATGCAGCCATATTCATTTCAATATAAGAGTTCCCAAAGTAACTCAAGTCATTGAATCCTCATGCATCTGATTAACCCCTAGAGAATGGCCCAAAGACCTTCTCGCTCAAATCAAGCCTAGCAAAACTCGTAAGGGTACTAAGTGACCCTAAGGATTCATGGCATGCATCAAAGTCATCTTATAAAGAGAGGCCCTAATCCCTCTTTATTCACAGAGATAGGACTGCCAAAAAGATAAGGGGCAATCTAAAATCAAGGTCTCTCACCAACCTCCATCAAAGAAGGCAAATTTGAAGGCTCAAGAGTAGTTTAAGATCTCAAATATAAAGATAGAATAGGTGAAAGTCTTAAGAAAAATGTTCCCTCTCCCTATTTCAATGTATTTTTGAAAATTCCATGCACAAAGGAAATTTATCTCATTAAAATTATTATTTCTGTTGAATGAATGAGTATATGAATGAATGGCTATAGGCACAAGTGTAGTATTGCATAATAGGGGCAAGGCCCTATCTCCAAAGTTTTAGCCAAAGCATTATGACTAGTCCCCCTCAAAAGGCAGGAGCATCCCTAAATCATGCATTGCATAAAGATTTCCCAAGTCAGACACTAACTTAAAAATCATATCTTGTCTGTCTCTCTACCTTTCCAAAGAACTAAACTTTAGAAAAGGATGTTCCAGAGAAGTTATAAGTCACAAAGCAGTATGGAAGACACGGCAAGAATCCTCACCATAAAATAATGAAAAAGGCCAATGCAAGAGACAATGGATTCCATGGAGACGGTGGCCCTCTCACCGACTGACAAGGCCATCGACCCAAGATAGGTAGAGGGAAAGTTGGGCAATATCTCTGCATCAAATTACTGAAAATAGTCCAAGATGACAGAAAAAGATGGAGCCCTAACAAAGCTTGGCTGGCTCAGGAACAATCACCAAAGGGTTTTGAAGAAATCCTTATCCCTAAAGGGATCATCCTCCTAGTTAAAATTCAAGGGGTAAACCTTCCTAAAACCTCAACAAAACTAGACAAATCATTAGAACCTTTCCTGATTTTCCAGCCTAAACAGACTAGTCTAATTTTAACCACTAAAGCCTTACCCCACGTCCTATACTTCCGTGTCACTCTCACTCCTTACCAAGAACCAGAACCCTTAGAACCTATGGTCAGAATGGCTGAATTCATCCCACATACGGATCCTCGATGGACCATGAGATCCACGCCTCCCATATATGCTCCCACACCACCAAACGTTCCTCTATCACCTATCACCCTACTTATATTTCCCAAAATAGAAAACCCTTCTCCTTCTCCCTGCCAATACCAGGAAAGATGACCCTACCACTGTTATCCCAATTACCTGTCATTAACCGACATAAGGTTCCCTGAAACTACCCCCCAATTCCTGGCCAAACCACAGAAGAATCCATTACAAAAATAGGGGGAATGACCAGGTCTGATTGATACTACACCTCAGAGGAAGTAGAAAGGAAATGAAAAGGGAAAGGCAAAGAGGGAGAATGTTCAAACCCGCTGACAGAGCATAAGATTTCTTAGTTTGCCAAAACACTAAAGAAGAATGACTATGATATAATGGAACAGCTTAAGAAGACCCCCTCCCATATCTCCATGTTAGGACTACTTCTCAAATCCGAAACTCATGGTGATGCCTTGCTCAAAGTTCTTAAAGAGGCCCATGTACCAAATAGCTTCACCCCTAAAAACTTGCAAAATATGGTAGGACTCATCATGGCACCAACCGTCATCACTTTTACAGATGATGAAATCCATACGGATGGGACTTGACATACTTAAGCCCTACATGTGACTGTTAAAACTAAAGGGATGATTGTATAAAGGGTACTGGTGGACAATGGATCAGCTCTGAAAGTTTGCCCATACTCAACCCCAGAAAGGCTTGGGATGGACCAATCCCACTTGAACCACAACAGTATCATCATACGAGTCTTTGAGGGATCCGGAAGAGAAACAACGGGGGAAATCGAGATACCCATCGAAATAGGGCCTATCACCTTCGCCATCAAATTTTAAGTTCTGCAAATACCTTTAGCCTACAATATGTTGCTTGGGCGGCCCTAGATTCATTCAGCAAGGGCAATACTATTTACTCTTCATCAGAAGGTCAAATTCATTATCAAGGCCAAGCTAATTTCTATCTATACTAAAAAAGAATTTGCAATTTACAAAACCCACACAATCCCCTACACTGAATTGGCTGTATCGTCCTATTTCCAATCCTTGGAGTATGTCACTATAATACATGAAGGAGATATGATCAAGCCTAAGTATTCAAATAACGCGCAAATGATCACCTGTTATTTTCAAAAGAATGGATACTGGCCGGGGAAAGGATTACGAAAAAGGTTACAAGGGATTCTCAAAATTCTAGACATAACATCTCACAAGCACACTTTCGGCCAAGGATACAAGCCAACAAAGAAAGAAATTAGGGAACAAACCCAAAAGAGAAAGCGGTAAAGGGTTGCTCAAGGAAATAAAGAAGAGGAAGAAATAACACAGCAACTCAAGGCACTTTGCTTGACTGAAGATAACAAAAGCCTTAAGAAAGGAAACGTCCAGGCTGAAGTCCAAACCAATCTGTTTCAAGAAACCCTAATGATTGATGTGCCTCTGTTCTCAGACACTGAAGTACAAGAAAGTATCACTATCAGACTGGTTCTTCCTGGAGAGAATCTTAATAATTGGGACAGTGAAGACCTCCTTCAGGCTCGTAAGTTTCGGTATAGGCTTGCCAGGGCATTCCATAAACTTCTGACACTTTAAAACTTGTCATCTTTTTGTTTTTGTTTCCTTTTCCAATCAAGAGCTGTAATAGAAATACCTATATATGAAAGAGTTGCTTCCTTTGAATGATTCTCCTTATTGTCTTTGATTAGGAATCCGCATATTCAACGTCTTGGTTAATTAATTGAAAGAATGCATATATTGACTAATTGCGACTTCAAAATTGAATTTGACTACCAGCTCTTGGGAATTGAACTCAATATAAACAACGTTGATGAGGTCCCGGAGGAGATCTTAGAACAATTGGAAAGGCATGATAACCACAAAACCTCCTAATATTGAAGAAACAGAGGCAATCAATTTGGGAAGTAAAGAATCCCCTAAAGAAGTCAAGATTGGTATTGGGTTGGATCACTAATAAGGCAGAGAAATGCTGGAATTACTATATGCCTATATTGATGTCTTCGTATGGTCTTACCAAGATATGCCAGAATTGGACAATTCCATTGTTGAGCACTGATTACAGCTGGATCAACATATCAAGCCTATAAAACAAAAACTTTGAAGACTTCAACCCGAGTGGAGTTTGAAAGCCAAAGAGGAAGTGGTTAAGCAGTTTCATGCTGGGTTTCTACACGTAGTCGAATATCTTTAATGGTTGGCTAACATTGTTTTGGTCCCAAAAAAGGATGGAAAGGTTCGAATGTGTATTTACTTCTAGGATCTTAACAAAGCAAACCCAAAGGATGATTTCTCCTTACCACATATAGACATCCTGGTAGATAACACTGCAGGCCATGAGATGTTCTCCTTTATAGATGGGTTCTCAGGATATAACCAGATCAAGATAGCCAAAGAGGATCAGGAAAAGATAGCCTTTATCACTCCATGGAAAGTATACTGCGACAAGGTAATGCCTTTGGATTCATGAATGCTGGGGCAACCTATTTAAAGGCCATGGTCACCCTCTACCATGACATAATGCACAAAGATGTGGAAATCTACGTAGATGATATGATAGTCAAGTCTAAAGCTCAAGAAGACCATTTGATAAACTTACAGAGAGTGTTTGATCGGTTCTACAAATACCAGCTCAAGCTCAACCTTACCAAATGTACTTTCGGTGTTTCTTCCGAAAAACTGCTAGGGTTCATTGTCAACAAAAGGGGAATAAAGGTAGATCCCACTGAAGTTAAGTCAATCATTGAGAAGCCACCCCCAAAAGGAGAAATCGAAATCAGGTCATTTCTAGGAGAGTTGAATTTTATTAGCAGATTTATTTATCAGATGACCCTCCTTTGAGAACCAATTTTCAAATTGCTCAAAAAGGATGCCTCGAAGAAATGGAACGCAAACTGCTAACAAGTTTTTGAAAAAATCAAATAGTACTTCCTAAACCCTCCAATTCTGGTGCCACCAACTATAGGAAGACCCCTCATAATGTATCTGATGGTCCTTGAAACTTCAATGGGATGTGTCTTGAGGCAGCATGATGAAACCGAAAGACGAGAGCATGCTATCTACTACCTCAGCAAGAAGTTCCTACCTTATGAGGTCAAATACACCATGTTGGAGAAAACCTGTTCAGCTTTGGCATGGGCATCCCATCAGCTTAGGCATTACATGCTGTATCACACTACATTCCTCATGTCCCAAACGGATCTGATCAAATACTTGTTTGAAAAACCCACTCTTTCTAGCAAGATTGCCAGATGGCATATAATTTTGGCTGAGTTCGACATAGGCTTCACCACTGGTAAGGCAGTCAAGGAACAGGTTATAGCATACTACCTGACAGAAAACTCCATCAAGTAATACCAACCCATTGCACCTTGTTTCCCTGACAAAGATATCTTATACACCGAATCTGAGGCCAAGAAACAAGAAGACCCGGGATGGAAGATTAATTTTGATGGTGCCTCAAATAAAAAGGGAGCTAGGATTGGGGTAGTCTTGGTGTCCGAGATAGGCAACCATTAGCCCATTATATCTAAGTTAAAGTTTTATCTTTGCACCAACAATATCGTTGAATATGAAGCCTACATTCTGGGATTAAAATTGGCAATAGAAATGAAGATTGAGGAATTAATGGTGTTCGGGGATTCCAATCTGGTGAATCAGCAAACTAAAGAAGTTTATCAAACTAGGGATGACAAACTCTCCCCTTATCATCAGCAAGTTAAGGACTTTTATCAAATGTTTCTAAAAATAGACCTCTACAACATTCTTTGAACCAAAAATAGTTTTGCCGATGCCTTGGCCACCTTGGCCGCAACCATCAAGGTTCATGATGATATCGAAATTCTTGCCCTCCAGATCTTTGTTCAAGATGTCCCATCTCATTGCCTCAACACCTCCACTGAATCAGATGGGTGACCCTGGTTCTATGACATTAAAAGATATCTGCAGACTGTGGAGTTTCTGCTCAGGCCATACAAAATGATAAGAATATGATCCGAAGGATGGCAACCCAATATTTTCTGGTAAAAAATAAGCTCTTCAAAAGATCCACCTTGGATCGCTAAAATGCATTGATGCAATAAAAGTAGGAGAAATCATGAGGGAAATCCATGAAAGGACCTGTAGGCCCTACATGAATGGTTATACCCTCTCTAAAAAGATTCTCAGAACGAGATACTATTGGACCACTATAGAGACGGACTGTATTTGGTATGCCTTTTGGTGCCATAAATGTCAGATACACGGAGATATGATCAAATCCCCGCCTATCGAGCTCCAGCTAATGATGGCCCCATGGCATTTTTCCATATAGGGAATGGATATGAATGGCTCGATCTCCTCAAAAGCCTCAAATGGACACCAGTTCATCTTAGTCACAATTGATTGTTTCACAAAATGGGTTGAAGCTGCATCTTATGTCCACATCACCAAAAAGGTAATCAATAAGTTTATCAAGAATCACATCATCTGCTGGTATAGGACTCTTAAATCACTTATCACGGATAATGCTACCAACCTGAACAATGACTTGATGTCCCAGTTATGTTGAAGCTTTAAAATCACCCATCGAAATTCAGTAAGCTACCGGCTACAGATGAATGGGGCAGTGGAAGCCGCTAACAAAAACATCAAGAGAATCCTCCGAAAGATGGTCGACCACTATAAAGATTAGCACAAGAAGCTTCCTTTCGTGCTCATGGCCTACCGAACCACGATGAGGGTTTCTACCAATACAACCTCTTATGAGTTGGTTTACGGCAATGAAACTGTGCTCCCTGTTGAAATAGAAGCTCCTTCCATGGGGGTACTAATGGAAACTCAGCTAGAGGAGGCGGAATGGGTTAAAGATCGATACGCACAACTGTGCCTGCTAGATGAAAAATGGTTAGCCACTGTCTGCCATGTGCAATGCTACAAGAGGAGGTTAACCAAAGCGTTTCACAAGAAAGTAAGATCTCGAAGCTTCCAGGTTGGGGACTTAGTGCTGAAAAATATTATTTCCAATCAAGAAGAAGCCCAAGAAAAGTTTGCTCCAAACTATGAGGGGCCATTCATAGTCAAGAAGATCCTAACAAGAGGGACACTTATACTAGTAGAAATGGACAGGTAAGAATTTCCCAACCCTTTGAACTTAGATGCAGCCAAGCGCTACTTTGTATGAATCGAGAGCTCTTGCTTTCTTTTTGAGTAGCAAGGAAGTCTATTGAAATAAAAGAAGGCTTGTGAATTTTTCTTTTACAAAAAAATATATATTTTCCTTTATTCTCAACATGAATCATCAAAATTCTTGTAAAATAACTCATGAATACTAAGTAGGTTAAATTGACATGATGAGAGGCCATTGATTCTTTTCACCCTACACACAACATCCCTTGCTAAAGCCCATTTTGAGCCAATTACACTTCTTTGACAAACCCGACCTAGCGATCACCGCCCAAGAAGGGTGAAAGAAAAACTGAAAAGAGATAAGTAAAAGAAGAAACACAGACTGGATAGGTTCCAAAGGCAAAATGAAAATAAGAGAAAGGATCAATGAAAGAAATAAGGACCCCAGAACTATCATGATTAACAAGGGCGAGGCAGAGAAAAGGAAATTAAGCAATAACTTGGCAAAAGTAAAAAAAAAAAAACCCAAAGCAATAAAGAAAGAAGAGAGGAGAGGTTCGAAAGTGATCCCAAGTCATAAGTAAACCTTGAAAAAGTGGAAATACTTTAAGCCTTTACACCCTTTCTTCAATAACCCCACAACCTAGCCCACACTACAACCCAAATTAAAGCCCTCTCTGATCAGTGAAAACTGCTTAGTCTAAATTAAGTCTAACACAAGGAGGATGATGATTTTTGAAAGTAACCTTCATGAAAAAATACCTTAAACATCCAAGTCTCCATTCCTGACACAAATTCTTCTTGAATTACAAGAGAATTCCTTGTTGCTAAAAGAAAAATTGATGCATGACCCCAACAGTGCGATGAAAACTCGAAAGAGCGTCGTGAGTAAAATGGTGGAGGCACGGCAAGATACAAATCTGTCAGTCTGGTGAAAACCCACGAGGGTGCCAAGACACAAAAATGACAAAGCTGGGATCAGTGAAAACCTACAAGGGCGCCAATGGAAAAAATAGTTTTAAAAAAAAAAGCACACATCCTTCTCTTTCTCTCTCTGGTTTATCTCAACAAACGGGTAAGCAGTTCCTAGGTCATGGCAGGAAAAGATAGGGGAGAAAATCGTAATTGTCAACAGTGGCATTCTTTCAAAATCAAAGGGCCAGGAAGAAGGAATAATGTGGGCCCCTACCAAAAACATCTAAATGAGAATCCCATCTCAGGAAAGTAATTCCTATCCCATAGATGTAAATCTTGCCATAATACATGTTTAAACTAACAAAGCAGTGTAGGAACAAATATATAGTGGCACCCCCGAAAGGAAGGTAAATTTCATTATAGCAAAATCATGAGAGCCAAACTAACATTGTCATATTTACAAATGCTAAGAAATCCCAAAAGAAAATCCATATATCTCGGAGTTGCGGTATAAACAAAAAGGGAAAGGAAAGGAGAAGAGGAAAGACTACATCAAGAGCGGTGGGCTACAACATAACGGTCTGCGTCCCCGTCCGATGAGTCATCATCCAAACCCCTGGTGCTAAGACCCACAGGATCAGGGCCAGCAGACGAAGGACCAACCTCGTTGAATGGTGGTGTCGCCAACCTCTCCCCAGAAGGGCCGACACTAGTAGAGGCATCCAAAAATGAAGTCGATAACTGACTCAGTCCATGACACCGGCACCGGTCAAGAAGATGAGCCTTCTACTATGAAAGAGCATGTACCATGTCCCTCAATAAAGCTATGAACTCATCCTGGGGGTCAGCCCCTGCTGAAGAAAGAATGTCTCGGGACCCTAAGGGCACCTAAGTCCCCAAGAAACGTCGGCTGAAAGGCAGTCTCTCATCCTAAGAGCCACCTCAAGTTGCCCCTCCAAATCACTCACTCACCCATCTCCTGCTAGCCTCTAATAGAGCCTCCAACTCATCTAACCGAGAGCAATAAAGTCTCCGGTGATGTCTCGCCCTGATGGCAGCAATGGCTAAAAGATTAATATATCCCATTGGGGGTAAGGGAGACTCCGGGAGGGGATCTCTAACTGTGGCATCCCCCAAAACATACATCTAGAACCATCTATTATAATCAGTAGTGGCTGTCGAAACGACGGAGAATGTACCATCTGAGCTGTCATGCGCCACCAAAGTCTGCCACAACACTATCAACTCGGTTATCAAACCTCTTGGCATATCATCACCAAAATAAATCTGATATCCTGTTGCCATGGCTGTATATGGGATATCCTTTGTCCGGCCCAATTAATGGAGAACTCGAATACCAAAGAAAGGGACAACATTCCTCAGGCCGATCAAAGGGATAAAAACTCGGTCAGAAGTCTGTACCCTCAACAAATCAACATGGCACAAACCCACAAACCACTGGACTAAATCAGATCTCCCCATCTGAAGGAATGCCATCCATTTCATGTAAGAATCAGGACAGTCCATACCATCAGTGATCTCCTGCTGAGACCTCACCAAGGCACAGAAAGGGTCGACTTCCGGATACCATATATGACAAGTGAGGCGGTGAATAAATAGATGTTCAAGAGCCCACCGTTGGAAAAGGGACGGAGACCCTCTAAAATGAGCATCCTCCTCGCTCCGGAGCTGAGTAAAGCTCACATAGGTCTCACTCATTGCTAAAGGGGGATAAGAATACCCTCGTCAAATCAACGATAACAAGGGGCAAAGTTTGCCATCCACCTAGCCATCTCCTCGAGGGAATACTAGAAGACTCAGTAGGATCAGGGCAAGGGCATTCATCCAAGCAATAGGCCACTCCCAAGAAGTATACCAGACACCAGGGTGAGTAACCTGACTGGTATGAAACTCGAAATGATCTAGTAGAAAGTCCACCTGAAGGATCGAAAAAGCAGGATGGGAGTTTGAATCCAAAATCTGGCGCCTGAGTCCCAAGTGACCAGAAACAACGAACATAAAGCCCCTAGGAAAGTCTGGACCTGTGATACCTTTCTGACCGCTCCTCAAACCTAACAACCGCGCATACTCGTGAGGAGTCAACGTCATCTCGAAATCACTAAAGCAAAACAGATATAGCTTGGGGCACCAAAAGGCAGCAGATGCCTCCACCAAGCTAGGTACCAGCCGAACGGAGAGAAGTGACCCCAAATACCCAAAAGCCCTATAAAAGATCTGCCGCTCCTCCTCAATGTAACTATCATACAAAGCGCGAAGTCGAGACATGACAGTAACATCCTCCTCGACCCTCTCACCTAGAGCAGTAGAGGATTGTCCCCTCGCGGAACTACAGCTCGAAGCCGTCCTGCTCAAAGATCATTGAGATCAACCACTCCCACCTCGGGCAGAGCCGCTCCTGCTAACACTGCCCTCCCCGGGCTTAACCCACGGTACCTTCCCGTAGCGCTTCCTTTTAGAACCATTATTACCAGCATCCGACATCCTAAAAAGAAATAATAGAAAAGAATGTAAAAAGTTGATCAACAACAAGAAATGCATAAAAAGAAAAAATATACAAGAAAAAAAAAAGAAAAAAAAAAAAGAAAAAAAAAGAGAAGAAAAAAATAAAAATAAAAAGAAAAATAAAAATAAAAAAGAAGAAAAAGAAAAAAAGAAGAAAGAAAAAAAAGTAGAAAAAAGAAAAGAAGGCCCTATCCTTTCCCCAGTTGTGTGTCAAAAGTCTTTATAAGGTTTTCCAAGCTTTTTTCCTCAAAACATTTTATTTCAAAATTTCAAACCGGTTTCCCAGGCTTTCTCCTTCAAAAGCCCTATTTCAAAAGTTTTCTACTGGTTTTTGACCTTTTTCCTCAAAAAGTTCTATTTCAAGATTTCTAATCGGTTTTTCAGGCTTTCTCCTCAAAAGCCCTGTTTCAAAAAGTCTTTCTAAAGTTTTCCAAGCTTTTTTTCTCAAAAAGTTCTATTTCAAAATTTTAAACCGGTTTCTCGAGCTGTCTCCTTCAAAAGCATTATTTCAAAAGTTTTCTACATTTTTTTGAGCTTTTTCATCAAAAAGTTATATTTCAAGATTTTTAACTGGCTTTCAGGGCTTTCTCCTCAAAAGTCCTATTTCAAAACATCTTTTTGAGGTTTTTTGGGATTTTTGTCTCAAAAAGTTCTATTTCAAAATTTCAAACTGGTTCCCCGAGTTTTCTCTTTCAAAAGTTTTCTATGAATTTTCAAGCTTTTTCCTCAAAAATTTGTATTTCAAGATTTCTAACTGGTTTCTCAGGCTTTCTCCTTCAAAATCCCTGTTTTAAAAGTTTTCTAAGGTTTCCCCGGTTTTCTCCTTCAAAAGTCCCGTTTCAAAGACAATTTTTTAAAATTTTAGTTTCCCAGGGCTTTCTTCTTCAAAAGCATAGTTTTAAAAAACAACTACTTTTTCTAAGAATTTTAGAGTCAAAATGTTAAATTTTAGAAGGGTTCATATATTTTTGAAAAATTTTGGCACGGTTCCGCCTTAAAAAGTCATTATCCCAAAATTCAACAAATCACAAACACATTTCCAAGGCTTCCCGAGCCTTTAACCACGCTAATCAACACCATCCCATCCTTTATGGCACATGACCCATAATCAAAAAAAATTTTCAAGTTAATTTCTTCATTTTTCAAAAGTCCCCAGTTTCGTGTTATTTTCTAAAAATTTATGAAAATTCCTTAAATGCTCAAAAAGATCATCACAATTTTCTAAAAATGTCCTACATTTTTCTGCCTTCAATAGGGTTAATTTTTCAAAATTTCTTAATTTTTTCTATTTTTCCTAATTTTTGAAAATTTAAATGTTTTTTAGAAAATTATGAAACTTCACACAATTGTTTTATTCATTTTTCTAAGACACCCGGTACAAAAATCAAGCAAAAACATGCAAAACGCAAGCCTACACGAGCAATTCTCTAACCTTGCAGGAAATCCTTTCACAAAACATGCAAAATCATCCCAAACACACTCAAATCATCATCAAATCACAAAAACGATCTGCCCATTGCATTCTAAGCATCCTAAAATATAGATTTACACTAATCATATGCAAAACACCTAACCTTTGAGTTCTCCGGTGAAAATCAAGCTTTCCGACAAGAATCCAGCGACTATAGCAACTTCCAACAAGATGCGGATGCTCCCTGATACTGTTCTAACAAAACGTAATGAATGTCCCTTGAAAATCCCTCAAATAAACTCTCCAATCACCCTAAAATTATAAAACCCATAAGCAAATATGCGAGCTGTTTTGTTTATAAAACCCACGGCCTGGTGCATTTGCTACATGCACCAGCAAACATTTCAAGTTGGCGCATATAGCACATGTGCCAAGGTAATTTTTGGCCAATCAGTACACTTGGCAGGCCCTTCAGCTTCCCACCAAAACTAATTTTAAATGCCCCCAAGGACAAAAATCATTTTAAGAGTTTTAAAAATTCAAAAATCACTTTTTAAACTTTCGATTTCAAATACCCAAGCTTTCCAAACCAAAAAGAACTAGCATTTTCAAAACCCAAACCTTGAAAAAAATTAAAAAAAAAAAAAAAAAGAGAAGAAGAACCAAGATTTTCCAAATCTAATGTTTTCAAAAAAAGAGACTTGCCAAACCATCATCCCTCTGATCGCCTCGCGACCAAAATAGGGGCAGCTGTAAGCACCCCATTTTTGCCCGCTCAGCCATCTCTAGCCTGACCGGATCCAGTTTCAGACATCACAACACGTAATAGCCCAAGCCGGCTCTTCTAAACTTTGATCCAATCAACTAGTTGCTTTCAGAGCCCACGAGGCCCAATTGAAGCTAAAAAAATCACATTGCCCCTAGGTATTCTAGGCAGCTTTCTAAGACCAGGCAGTATCAGGAACCAACGCCATCCAGGTAGCTTTCCGAGATCGAGTGGTCTCAGGAACCAATGCCATCTAGGTAATTTCCTGAGATTGGGCGATCTCGGGAACTAACACCTTATCAAATTTCAAACGGTTCACTGCTGGCACCTACTAGCCTGCTAATATAGAATGTCCATCATCTGGTAGTTCTCCAAGACTATGCGATCTCGGGATCTAACACCTAGGTCAATACCGGCACCTGCTAGCCTGATTTGGTAAAAAATGACCAAACTTACCCCTTGGGCTTCCAGGCACATCTTGAGAAAGTTCAAAATCCCTCAAGATGGTAAGTCCACCCTTCCAAAGTGTTTCTAGAACGTTAGGCGTACTCAATATGCTATCCTGTCCAATTTCAGTCTCATCTCAGTTAATTTTGGTCAAAATAATCATTTTGCCCCTACACACTCCAGCATAGTACAAATCCCACCAAACAAAAAAAACATCTTCCAAGATCGTCCCTGAACAGTCCGGCATGCTTAACACGCCACTCCAATTCATCTTGACACTTTTCGACCAAGCCTGATCAAAATGATCATTTTACCCTTGGCGGCCCAAGCGTGCCCAGAAACCATACCGGCTTTGGGTACCACATCGACAGATCGTCATACACCACTGTTCAATCCAAGCTGAACCCCATGACTCTAAACATTTTCAACTCAACAAAAGTCCCCTGGAGCGTCTTTCAGACGCGCTACTGTTGTCTTTTCCTCTCGATTCCCGAGTTATAACACATCGTCAAACGACTTGAGAAATGCGTAAATCAGGAAATTGCTAAAAGATTGACCTTAGGACTTTCCATCGATACGACTCGATTGGATAGATCACTTCTCGAAGCCCCTGATTGCATGACTTAAAAATTGCCACTTTCGATAACCCCTGCAGCATCTCATAGATGGTTTGCTATGGTTGTCTTTGTTTTTAATTCCCTGACTATAATGTACCGTCAAATGATTTGAGAAATGGGTAAATTAAGGAATTCTTAAAAGTATTTTTAGGGCACTTTCCATTGGTACTGTTCGATTAAAGAGATCGCTTTCCGAAGACTTTGATCACGTGGCCCAAAAATGGCAACTTTTGAAATCCACGGAGCATATCACAAACGCTTTGCTAAAGTGTGTTTTCGTGCACACTTCTCGAGACAATATCTCATTCTTCTAAACACCTTCCAAGCTTCTTAAAAATTTTAGGTTTTTAAGAAACACTAGGAGAACATTGTGGACACAATCAATTTTTTAGAATCTTTCTTAAATTGCATAATTATTGAGGCAAGATTTAAACAAACATTCCCGCGAGTAGAGCGTATGCTATATGCACCAAGATTTTGATCAAATTGATCAAACTTTGCTTGCCTCCTTAGATTTAGCCAGTACAGAGTGTGCCACATTGCCTTCATTCTGTGGAACAATACAAGAGCATGTAGCATATGTGCCAGGGCAAAATTTTCCAAGGCGCATCTATTACATGCGCTAGGCCTCTCTATATTGCCTATAAATACAGGCCTCCCTTTTTTCATATTCCAGATTCAAAAACAACAGCGAAGTTCTGTAGAAATAGCCTCTGAATCTCGAATTTCCATATACATCATACTTTCCAAACACTTAGGTTAGATTTCACCTCCCTCTAGCCCATACACCGCATTTATAAAGCCCTCAATGCCATAAACAATCCCATTCCAGCCCCTTCAAGCCTTTCTAAGGCTACTCAAGTTCAAGCTAGAGCATCTATGAAGGTTTGAAGGTGTTTGAAGGTAAAATGTGGTATTCTCTTTTACATTTTTGTCACCCCCACTCTTCTCTTCTCTCTCCCACCTACTTAGACTATTCTTTATTTTAATCCTCAATCTTCTACCCCATTTCTTGCATGTTTGAAACAAGAGAGCTCCTAGTTTATGTCTAGAGGAAAGTTAGTAAGAGCTACCGTGTAGGGGGATCTCTCACTAGCTTACTTTAAGATAGTATGACCATGGAGTACCTTACAATTTGGTGTGGCCTATTAGCCTTGTATGAATTCATGACCCCCTTGCATATGGTTACCATGATCATATATTGCATACTTGGCCTCATTTCCATGTCCATCATCATTTTCTAAAGATTTTCACTATATTCATTTTTATGTCTTCTTCAAATTTCATATCCAAGTGTTTTTCTAAAAACGGTTCCAAGAGTTGGTTCCTTGAAGCTTAGGTAAATCTCCATATTTTAGAAAACCCCTCTTTAAGTCCCTTGACTTTATTTTGCATCCTTATATTTTTTTGCATTTCATGTGACATAAAATTGGTTTTCAAACTCTTTTCTTCTATATTAATTTTTGTAGAATCCATTCTCTTGAACCTTGTGGTTGAAATGGTTCTTGGAACCTTCTCTTGAGTGGTTTTTCCATTATCTTGACCATATGAACCCTAGTTCATTAGAATTATTTTTTACACTCCAAAAGTGGTTTTCAAAATAACCCTCTTCAATAAGGGTTCTCAAATTTCATCCTCATTAATTTACATAAAAATGATTTTCCAAAAACTACAATTTTCTTCTTGATTTCTAGAAGTTGTGCTCTCTTGAATATGGTGGTTGGAATGGTTTGATGGAGTCCTCTTTGGAGTGATTTCTTTGAAATCAACCATATGAACACTTGTTCTTGAGAGTGGTTTTCAAAATCCTAAAAGTGGTTTTCCAAAATCTCATTTTCGAAACTAATTTTCAAAGGTTCATTCTTTTTAATTTTCAAGTCTTCAAAACTATCTATTCAATTTTAATTTTCACAAGTTTTACTTTCTGGAGTTAGTGGTTGAAATGATTCCAAGGTAACCCTCTCTTAAGTGGTTTCCAAATAGTAACTATATGAACCCAACACTCACTTGAGTGGTTTTGATAAAATAGTTTTCAAAACACCTTCTCAAGTTCCATGCATAAAACCACATTTCCAAAACCATAAGGTCAAAACCCTAGTTTAAAACTACCTTTCAAAACCACCCTTCAACCCTAGGTTAACTTGACCCTTGGTTAACCCAACCTTAGTTAGTTAACCCTAGGTCACTTCAATCCTAGGTTAACCTAACCTTAGTTAACCCTAGGTCACCTTAACCCTAGATTAACCTAACCCAAGTTAGTTAACCCTAGTTCAATCCAACCTTAGGTTAACCTAACCCAAGTTAGTTAATCCCAGGTTACCTTAACCCTAGTTCGAGTTAATTAACCCTAGGCCAACCCAATCTAGATTAGTAAACTTCAAGGTTCCAATTCAAAGACCCCTATTCAAACAATCTTTCAACTCAAAACCATTTTCATAATATGCTTTCAAAAACCTCCTACTCTCTTGAGATTTCAAAAATCAAACCTAAAATCTTTTCAATTACTTTTACGCTTGATCTTCAAAATGCTTCCAAGGAGTTCTCTTAAACTGTCTCAACTAAAATGGCTAAATACTTTACACTTTACAAAAATTATTTTAAAAAATGTTCCTAAAACTCACAATCCTAAAGTGTCCCTAACCTTTTACGGTTAGGGATTCTAAGAGAAGGTGATACATTAAATACAACCTTCAAGGTTGTCCATATTAGGGTTCCAAAACCCTAGGTGTTTTCAAAAGCTCTTTTCAAAAGTGATTTTCAAACACCACATTCTTGAAGCAACCCTAATCCTTCTATGGTTAGGATTGGCCAAATATAAGTAAGATATTCAAGAAGGGTTCTATAACCCTAAAGTTTTAAAAAATCAGAGGTTTTTATACCATTTTCCAAACATGTTTTCAAAACTTATAACCTTAAAGGAGTTTAGTTCTCCAATGGCTAACCTCTTAAGTTGATTAAATATTAAACATGCCTTTCATAAGCTATTCAAAGAACTCTTTTCAAAAGCTTTTTGAAGACAAGTTCACAAGAACATTTCTAATTCAAACTCTACCTCCAAAGTTTTTAAAACCCGGCTTTAAGACACTTCCAAAACTCCCTTGAGTTGTTTCAAAAACATTTCAAAACTCCCTTGAGTTGATTTCAAAGACATTTAAAATCATCTCCAATCCCAATTTAAAAAACATTTCAAACATCCAAAGTCCTATTTCAAAGGCATTTTCCAAAATTCACAAGTTCTCTTTTTTCAATGACCTCAAAGTGTCTTCAAACCTTTTCAAAGGCCTCAATGTGCCTCTTTTCTATCGCGCCCTTACCCGAACTACGAATAACCTGATTCTCACCAAATGAGATATGTAGACAACCTAAATTGTGCGGTGATCACTTCCTAAAAGGGTGACACTTAACCGCAAGTGCACGGCCACGATGTAGTAATAATTTCTCATAAGTACGAGGTCGATCCCACAGGGAAAATGGTTTATGTAAATAGGAAAACTTACCGTGGATCAAAAATCTTAGGAAAAACACTCCAATAAACAAAAATATGATTTTAGGTTAAGAAAAGATTTGTTATCTAGTTTAAACTAAGAAATAAAAAGAAAGTACTGGAATCAATCGATCCAATCAATTGCGTCTCATGAAATTTCGAAGGAGATAATTTAATAACTCAAATCCTTCGACTACATCAAAAGTCTCAGATTCCGAAGATTTAGCGATAAAAACAAGGGTTCTTCAAAACTTCAACTTCTAGAATAAATCGGGTTGTTAGAATCAAGGACGAGTACCATCGATTCACGCAGCGCATATACTGAATATAGATTCATGCATAAATGTTACCAAACATAATCAAACGTCCAAGTTTTCGAAGATTTCTAGAACAAAGAAGAAGAAGAAAGAAAACCAAAAAATTTAACTTTACAACCAAAATTGTACCTCCTTCGTTCATCCAAGATTTTCAATTAATCTTTACAATTGATCCCAAGATAAAATCTAGCTACTTATTGTCGCGCCCAGATTTTTCGCACTCGGAGAATACTCACACAAGCGGGAAAAATGTTGTACTCTCTCATTAGAACTCACTCTCCTAGAAGAATGAGTGCGACTAGGTTTAAATTGAAATTTTGATTTAAATAAAGGGCTTTTAGAAAAAGTTTGGAGTCACCACCTAACTTGATTAAGGTAAGTTAGGTCACCTAAAAACTAAGAATAGTTTGAAAACTACACTTAGGGTTTTGGAAAACAATTTTGAAAATATCTCCTCGAGAGAGGGTTTTTAAGAAAAATAGGTTGTTTGGCAACCTTTGGAAAACATTTAGCCCTTTTTAGAAAAATAACTCCTTTTTGGTCTTTGAAATCAGTGATATAGGTTCGGAGGTTGGTTACGTGTAGGGAAGACGCACTAAGCCATCACCCTACCCCGCCCTTTCGGTACCAACACGTCAATCTACCCTAGATTCACCTATGAGAGTCTTCAACCAACTATAGTTCAATCTTATCCACATTGGAAAACAATGCTTGAAAAGAAACTAACATGATGCATGATATGCAAGTGCAAAGAAAAAGAATTGAAAAATAGGTTTGGAAATAGATTGATTTGAAATTGATTTGATTTGAAAGAGATTTGAAATTGGATAGATTTGAAATTGAAAAGTTTGAAAAATTGGAAATAGAAATTTAGAAATAGAAATTTGAAATTGGAAATTTGAGATTTGGAAAATGTGGAGGAATTTAAAATTTGAAAGAAGTTGTGGAATTAAAAATTTGAAAAATGTGGAGACCGCACCCATGAGGATTGCCTACGTATCCTTTTGGGAGAATCAGGTCAGTCGTAGTTCGGATTGGAGTCCAATTGAAGATAGAAGATTTGATTAGGAAAAGAGATTGAATTGAAAATTAGATTGGAAGATTGAGAGATTGAACTTTGATTGGAGGATTGAAAATTGAAATTTAAAATTTTGAAATTGAAAAGATTGAATTTTGATTTAAAAAGATAGAACTTGGAAGAGAGATTTAGACTTATTTTGGAAAAATGGAAGTTTAAGAAACCTAGACTTTAAGAAAAAAACTTAGGAAAGATTTGACTCGAGATTAGGAAAGATTGGATTTAGGAAATGTTTGAATTAGGAAAGGTCCGAGTTAGGAAAGTTTCGAGTTAGGAAAGTTTCATTTTTGGGAAAGTTTCGAATTAAGAAAGTTTTGAATTTGAAAAATTTTCAAATTAGGAGAGTTTCGAAATTAGGAAAGTTTTGAAATTAGGAAATATTTCGAATTAGGAAATGTTCGAATTAGGAAAGATTCAAAATAGGAAAGTTTTAACTTAGGAAAGTTTTAGGTTTAGGAAAGTTTTGAAATTAGAAATTTTCATTTTAAAAAAGGTTTTGAAATAGGAAAGTGTTGAATTTAGAAATGTTTTGAATTAGGAAAAGTTTAGTTTAAGAAAGGTTTAGAATTTAGAAAGTTTCAAGTTAAGAAAGTTTTGAATTTTGGAATGTTTTGAAATAGGGAAGTTTTGAGAGTGGGAAAGTTTAGAAAACAAGAAAGTTTTGAAAATAAGAAAGTTTTGAGTTTAGAAAGCTTTGGATTTGGAAAGATTTGAAATTTTGAAAGTTTAAGATTTAGAAAGTTTTAGAGTTTTAGAAAGTCTTGAGATTAAGAAAGGTTTGAATTTAAGAAAAATTTGAAAGCTTAGATTTGAAAAGTTGAGATTTGGAAAGGGGTAGAGTTAGGAAAGAGTGGAGTTAGGAAGGATGTGGAAATTGAGTTTTAAAATTTAGGAAAGATTTTTATTTTCAAGTTTTGGAAACTTAAGACTTAGGAAAGGAGAAGTTTAGGAAAGACTTGAATTAGGAAAGATTTGGATTAGGAAGGGATTGGATTTGGGTTTCTAAAAGAGAAAGTTTGATTTCGTTTCCAAAAACGGAGGATTGGATCTGGTTTCTTAAACGGGTAAATTAGGTTTAGTTTCCTAAAGGGAAGATAGGATTTGGCAAGAATTTGGAAAGGGAGATTCTAGAAACCCTAGATTTGAAAGTGTAGAATTTTAACGTAGAAAAGATGTTTTGGAAATGTGTATAGTTTGGGTATAGAAAACGAGAGATTTTGGAAACCTAGGTTTCGGGCAAAGTTTTGAAAATCATGTTTTTGAAAAGAAAATTAGGGTTTCCTAATTGTGAGTTCTAGGGCTTGACTTGAGCTCTAAGGAAAGAGGATTTTTGGAAAGTGCGTTTTTGGAAACGAAGGTTTTCTAGAAGGGAATCCTAGGGAGGAGATTCTAGAAGGGAGATTTTGGAAAGAGAGTTTTTTAGAAAGATTTTTGGGAAGGAGATTGTTGGAGAGAGTTTTTAGGAAAGTGAATTTAGGGAGTGTTTTTAGAAAGTGAATTTTGAGGAGAAAGAGTTTTTGGAAAGGAGTTGAAAAAGGAAGCTCTGAAAAATAGATTTTTGAGGGAGTTTTTGAAGACAACTTTGAAGAGGAGAGTTTTAGCAAAGTATGTTGAAAAAGAGATTTTTAGGAAGAGATTTTTGAAAAGAGAGCTTTTTTGAAAAACGTAAAAGATCTCACTTTCCTAAAGCGATTCTAACCATAAAAAGGTTAGAACCACTTTAGGAAAGCGGTTTTGAAAACAACAAGATTTGAAACTATGGACCACATTGGTCACTTTGAATGTAACACTTTCTGAAAGCAACCCTAGCCATGGAAAGGCTATAATCACCCTAGGATTGCGATTTTGAAAACATGTTTTGTAAAAGGAGATTTTGATGCAATTTTGAAAACAAGTTTGAAAACGATTTTGAAAACAAGTTTGAAAACGATTTTCGTAAGATGCATGATCATGATATGCACAATGCAATTTTGGGGTCGTGAACGTACAAGGCTAAGGCTTTACCACATAATCAAGGGGGCCAAACCCACGTGGTCTCTGGTTAGACTAGAAGAAAGCCCCCGACACAGTGACTCTCCAATAGCCCAATCCTACACATAGACCAGGAATTCCCTTGTTTCAAGCATGCAAAGAAAGAGGGGGAAGGAGATAGGGGATTAAAATAAAGAAAACCCAAGTGGGTTAGGAGAGAGAAGAGAGAAGGGGGAAGTGCGGAAATTTAAATGGAGAACCTACCTTGTATCTTGTTTATTTTGCGCGCCTCGCTTTCTTCGGTCTTCGGTCTTCGTCTTGATTTTCGTCGTCAATCTTCAAGAGTTGTCTTCAAGCTTCAAACTTCAGATTGCAAATCTTCAAGTCTTCGGAGGAGGGTTGAAAGTTAGTGTATGAGTGTACAGGGTGTGTATGAGTGTATAGGAGGCTAGGGTTTGGAAAACCTAAGGAGGCTAGGGTTTAGGGAGGTGCTCGAGCTCTGTATATCGAATTATATGATTTTTAGATTGAGTTTTCGGATCCTTTTCACGTTGGAAGAGGCTCTGTATTTATAGAGGTTGGACAAACCTGGCGCCTGTTGTAGTGGCGACAGGCCAAAATTGCTCTTGGCGCCACTAGGAGTGGCGCCAGGCCAATTCTTGGCTTAGCGCCACTACTAGTGACGCTAGCCAGTTAGGAAACTTTATAAGTCGGCAAGCAACGTATCTTTGACTAGATTTGGGCGCCTGTATTAGTGACTACCATGTAATCTTTAGCCTGGCTTCACTAAGAGTAATTCCGGAAAGTTCGGGGAGGATTTTGGAAGACCGGGGATGACCCGAAAGGCTGGAAAAGGATAGGAACACTTAGAATAGTGTCTCAGAGGTATTTGACTTGAAAAGTGAGGATAGGATGTGTCGGAAGGGTTGACCGGGCCTTTAGAGGCAAAACAATCAATCGGATCGGGAAGCTGCCGGGACAGACTCAGACTGTCCCAAAAGAAGACTTGGGATTTGGAAACATTATTCAGAATGTTCCCAAAGATTGCCGGTTTGATTCCTAGAGCTGGTGTGGTAAAAAAAAGTGACGGGTCCACCAGGGGCAAAACGGTCATTTCGCACCGGGTTTGCCGGAACTGACTTGGAATGATCCAAAAAGATAAAGGGAGGTTGAGAACACTACAAAAAGTATTCTCCGGAAGTTACCGGTTTGATACCCAGAGCCGGTGTGGTCGGAAAAGGAGACTGGCCCACCAGGGGCAAAACAGTCATTTTGTGCCGAGTTAGCCAGAACTGACTCAGAATGACCCGAAAGGAAAAAGAAAGGTTGAGAATACTATAGAAAGTATTCTCGGGAAGTTACCGGTTTGATACCTAGAGCCGATGTGGTCGAAAAAGGAGACCGGCCCACCAAGGGCAAAAAGGTCATTTTGTACCGGGTTGGCCGGAACTGACTCGGAATGATCTGAAAATATAAGGAAAGGTTGAGAATACTATACGAAGCATTCTCGGGAGGTTACTAAAGGGGCCCTGATTGGAACCGTCTCGAGGAATAAACTGTCTCGAGATAGGGATTGAAAAGGGGACTTACCGTCTTCGGAAAGACGTGCCTGATTTGGAACCGTCTCGAGGAATAAATTGTCTCGAGGGAGGGATTGGAAAGGGTACTTACCATCTTCAAAAAGACGTGCCTAAATTGGAACCGTCTTGAGGAATAAACTGCCTCGAGAAAGGGATTGGAAAGGGGACTTACCGTCTTCGAAAAGAAGCGCCTGATTTGGAACCGTCTCGAGGAATAAACTGTCTTGAGAGAGGGGTTGGAAAGGAGACTTATCGTCTTCGAAAAGACGTGCTTGAATTGGAACCGTCTCGAGGAATAAACTGTCTCGAGAGAGGGATTGGAAAGGGGATTTACCGTCTTCGAAAAGACGTGTCTGAATTGGAACCGTCTTGAGGAATAAACTGTCTCGAGAGAGGGATTGGAAAGGGGACTTATCGTCTTCGAAAAGACGCGCCTGATTGGAACCGTCTCGAGGAATAAACTGTCTCGAGAGAGGGATTGGAAAGGGAATTGGAAAGAACAATGCCTTTAAGGGCATTTTGGTCATTTTGCCTCTATTTGGGCCTGGTGGGCCCGCGAAGCGATGGACAGACGGGATTTGGACTTAGAAAGTTGGTTTCGGTTTGAATATGCCCACAATGACTTGAACACAAGTCTAGGCGGAGTGTAGACTGCCGAGCGGTCAAAAATGGGGTGCTTACACTTATCATAATCATAAATATGCAAAGTTGTATAAAAAATATATTGAAAGACTGAATAATCTGATTACAGGAATTGAAAACTGAATAAAAACTATGAATAAACTACTCTAATCTACTCCTAAAACTATTCCTATAGCCCTAGAAAAACGTCAAACCTAATATATCCCTCCAATAATAATAACAATCCTAGCTTTTATAGGCAGCAGAAATAATAGGAAACCCCGCCAGACAGTTCAAATGGCCCGGCCCGCAGTTCGAACGCCTAGTTAACTGTTCGAATAGAATTTTATCGCTCTTCGGATGGCTTTTATGCTCTCTGAATCTATCGAACGCACTTCCAACCTGAGTTTGACGTGAGTTCGTTCGACGTACCGTTCGAACGCTTATATATACTGTTCGAACGCCCTTGTGGATCGTTTGAATGCATTTCGAACGACTATTCTGTTTCAGCGCGAATTAATCCTTTTTTAGCTAGGATTCCTGAAAATAAACACAAAGCTAAGTTAATACGAATTAGGATTAAAATTAACACAATTAAACATAATATACAACTAACAATTAGCTAATTAAGACATGTAGATTTTACTTTTAGAGTACAATCACACCCTCCAACTAAGCTTTTGCTAGTCCCTAGCAAAATACTAACACTAAGAACTTATCTCCACTGTCGTTGGAGTCACGAGTGTATTTAGCATATGTACCAAGCCTTTAAATCCTTAGGTTACCCCTAGTGGACGAGTGATTTATAAGAACATGAAACATGTATTAACCTTATTCAAGTCAAGTCTCAATCCAACTAGATCATGAATCATTGCAAAGTAAAGGCATAAAGCATTGAAGAAATATACTACATTGAAGTGTACTACCAATGGTATATAACTCTAATGTCTAATAACTCATACAATTATGTCATTTATGCTTCGACCCAAGTCTCATAAGGCATACACTCAACTTTGAACATGAACACACAGGGTCTCTCAATGGAAAGCTCATTTTCAGAGTAAACATACAAGACATGCAAGTAGAGCAATTCTAAATAAAAAACTGATAAATTGACTTGGGATAACTTCATGAAAGAATATTTACTGTTTAAGCACAATTAAAGAATTGACATTGATGACTTATACATAATTGAATTAAAGATTCATGTAATTCCGGATATTATAGCCATGTGAAAGAAGAGCCAAGAATGGGGACAGAAGAAGAAATAACGAAACTCAACATATGCATTGCGCACTGCACATGATAATCAATAAACACACACTTCCCGATTCCTAACTTTACAATAATCTTGGACTTTTCAACTTTCTTCACTTCTTTTTCATTTGAAATTTTTTTTCTTTTTTTTCTTTTCAACTCCTTTTCATCCCTTTTTTTTCTTTTCTTTTTCTTTCTTTCTCCATACACTTTCAATTTCACCAATTCATAAGCAATGCACCAACTCCAGAATTTAACATTGACACACTTTTAAGCTCATTTGTATATGAATATCGAGAAAGAAATATAAACATGAATGACTTAATGGAATGAAATGGCCTCTACTCTTATAATCCAAAAACCACATCAAATCAAAACTTCAAGAGTGTATAAGATGTTAATAACTCCAACTAATATTCAACATGTAAACCAAAATCAAGTATAATGAAGTTATTCATTGAATAAAGATCAATAAAATAACCTTGAGTAAATGTAAACCACTCTCACAAGGCGATAAATAGATTCTAAAGCTCACAAGGTATAAAATCTACACCTTATAAGGACATGCATGCATAAGAGAGAAATATGAAAATATTATATAGCATCCTAGTGCACAACAATGTAAACTCTCTTTTATAACAGATTTATGAAAAAAAAACTTGCAATGTATTATAACATCTAAGGTGAATCAATCACCAACTCAAACTTAGTCTAATGCACGACTCAAAGTATCCTTGGCATCATAAGTGCATTGACATGAATATAGATATGGTTCCTCAAGATAATCCCCAACACTTCCAATCGTAACAATAAACATAAAGAGTATATGAAAAAGTGTAAGAAATACAAAACAAAGTATCGAACCATATGATATATCAAACCTTTATCGAAGACTTCCAAGTGTCCAAAAGGTAGATTAATCATGCACTAATACCTGAAAATTACTCAATAAAGCATAACAAGTTTTGATAAAATATAACTATTTTTGAAATTTTTAAAATTTTTTAATTGTTCAATTTTTTTAATTAATTTTTTTTATATAAACAAAAAGAACACAACAAAACAGAAAGACTAATAGGCTCCCTTTTCCCCAACTAGAATGATGCAATGTCCTCAATGCATTAAACAAAGAGAAACAAAAATATGAATGCATGAAAAAGGGATGAAAAAACCGGGTGGGACAACACCTTCCCCCCTAACTAGGGAAGAACTCTAAAAACAATAAAAATAATAAAATAAAAGAAAGTAAAAACTTCCTAACTACTCCTGCACTACTAAAATACACAAGCGAAGACTATCCAATACCACATCGAGGGTGTTTGCTTGCATGGAGCCACTTACCATGAGTAATAAGTTCAACATTAATAAATATGCATATTTATGAATACAATTGAGCTCAAAATCATACAAAACACTCATGCAAATTTGTATAGGATAAAAAATAAAAATAGAATCTTGCATGATAGGGATGTTAAGACTCAATTCATGTTGAATAGGAGTATGTGATAGCTCACTCTCCATTACTCCTTTCTCGGTCACCTTTTCCTGTTGGGAGTCCTTAATCTCAGGCTCCTCTCTCTTGGGTTCCTCTCCCTCATTCTCCATTGTTATTTCCACCTTCACATCTTCTTTAGGTATCACTTTCCTCAATTCAGACACCTTGGGAAGAATAAGTACCTCATCATCATCTACCCTAAAAACATCTTCCCTTGGATCAAACATCGTGAGAATGTTAATGTTCTCTATTGCAGGTTCAGTCTTAAGAGCGATAATAGAGAAACCTTGGTCATGACTACTCATATATGGAATTGGGAACATCTCATATGTAGGATCATCTTGAGGTTGAGCCGGAAGCTCATCCTTCTCGTGATCTATTGCCTCGTGTGTTAATAGGGCCAATCATTGAGTTAGGTCATCTAATTCCTGACGAATTTGTGCAAGAGTGTCAGCTTGTACCTCTGTATTAGTATCCCTGAACCCCGAGGACATACATGTGTGATACGGTATGTAAGATGACTGTATGTTCTCTTGATTCTCTACAAAAGGTTGATAAGATAATGAAGGATATGTCTTGTAAAACGTGTAAGGTGAAGTAAAAGGTGTATATGAGTCATAAGGATATGGTGGAGACAAAGGTGGTGCATGGTAGTACGGTTGTTGTGGTGGCTGTTCATAATAAGCATATGGTGAAGCTTGAAAGCTCCACTCCGAATAGTTTGGGGTGGATAATAGTCTTGTGGTTGTGTCGTGTATGAATCAGGACTTGTAGCAATAAAATTTCAAGGATACTCCATGATTAAAATGTATGCAAGACCAACCAACAAGTATATGAAGAAAACTTATCCTCTCAATCCCGCAACAAAAATGCACAAACCTAATGTAACCAAAAGAAAAACAAAAATAAGTGCTCAAAAATAAAAGATGGAACGAAGTTACACAAACGAGTTATTAAGTTCCCTCGTGATTGTAGAATGCTGGTGAAATGCTTCTTCTAAAATAGAATCTCTAAGGCTCATCCACCAACGTGAAACGTAGCTTCCCCGGTAACGGTGCCAAAAACTTGATCACTCCCTAAAAAGGTGACACTTAACCGTAAGTGCACGGCCACAATGTAGTAATAATTTCTCGTAAGTACGAGGTCAATCCTACAGGGAAGATAGTTTATGTAAATAGGAAAACTTACCGTAAATAAAAAATCTTAGGAAAAACACTTCAATAAACAAAAATATGATTTTAGGTTGAGAAAAGATTTGTTATCTAGTTTAAACTAAGAAATAAAGAGAAAGTACTAGAATCAATCGATCCAATCAATTGCATCTCTTGAAATTCCGAAGGAGATAATTTAATAACTCAAATCCTTCAGCTACGTCGCGAGTCTTGGATTCAGAAGATTTAGCGATAAAAACAAGGATTCTTCAAAACTTCAACTTCTAGAATAAATCGGGTTGTTAGAATCAAGGACGAGTACCATCGATTCACGCAATGCATATACTGAATATAGATTCATGCATAAACGTTATCGAACATAATCAAACGTCCAGGTTTTCGAAGATTTCTAGAGCAAAGAAGAAGAAGAAGAAAGAAAACTAAAAATTTAACTTTAAAACCAAAATCGTACCTCCTTCGTTCATCCAAGATCTTCAATTAATCTTCACAATTGATCCCAAGATAAAATCTAGCTACTCATCATAATCATAAATATGCAAAGTTGTATTAAAAATATATTGAAAGACTGAATAATCTAATTACAGGAATTGAAAGCTGAATGAAAACTATGAATAAACTACTCTAATCTACTCCTAAAACTACTCCTAAAACCCTAGAAAAACGTCAAACCTAATATATCCCTCCAATAATAATAATAATCCCAACTTATATAGGTAGCAAAAATAATAGAAAACCCGCCAGACCATTTGAATGGCTCGGCCCACCGTTCCATCTAACGCTCTTCAGACAGCTTTTATGCTCTCTGAATCTATCGAACGCACTTACAACCTGAATTTGACATGAGACCGTTCGACATATCGTTCGAACGCTTCTGTATATAGTTTGAACACCCTTGAGGACCGTTTGAACACACTTCGAACGCCTATTCTGTTTCAGCGCGAATTAATCCATTTTTAGCTAGGATTCCTGAAAATAAACACAAACCTAAGTTAATACGAATTAGGATTAAAATTAATACAATTAAACATAATATACAACTAACAATTAGCTGATTAAGACATGTAGATTGCACTTTTAGAGTACAATCATGCGGTCATAACCTTTATTTCAACCCAAGTTCTATTTTCAAAATTTTCTATCAATTCAAGATTTCTTTTTCAAATCCCTTCAAAAGTTTCATATTTTCAAATATTTTTTTCCAAAACTTGCATCATGCATTATTCATCCAAAAAGTGATGACCAAAGTCCATTTTTAAAATTCTAAAGTAGATATTAAGTGGATAATAGCAACCGGTTATTCAAGTGAATGAATTAAAGGTAAATAGACAAGTAGGTACCGAAAGGGTGGGCTAGGGCGATGATCTTAGGATATCTTCCCTACACGTAACTAACTCCCGGACCATAAATTTTTATTTCAAAGACCAAAATCGGAGTCACGTTTTCAAAAGGTCTTTCCAAAGGTTATAGGACTTATTTTCCAAAAAAACCTTCTTAAAAAGACATTTTCAAAGCCTTTTTGAAAATCCTAAGTTTAGTCTTTGAATTACACTTAGTCTTAAGTGACCAAACACATCTTTAACTATGTTAGGTGGCGACTCCAAACTTTTTCCAAAAACCCTTGTTTAAGTCAATTTTAAGATCAAATCTAGTCGTACTTGTCCTTCTAGGAGGATGAGTTCTAACGAGAGAGTACCGTGCATTTTTCCGGGCCAAGAGGGCTTGGTTAAAAATCGAGGCGTGACAATTTGGTTTTGTTTGTAGAGAAGTTATGAATTGGAAATTAAATTTCCATTGTAATGTAATTTTTTATTTAATGAAATGGCTGTAGAGTATTCTTATTTAAATTTTCATTGATGCTATTACTGGTTGCACTTTGTTGGAATGTATTATTTTAGCATACTTTGGATGAATAGTGGGCCAAAACCAAAACATATTGCAGATTTATTTTTTTTAAAAAAATACAGTTTTTTCGGCCTTTGTAAAACGTAGCTAATTAGTTATCTTTCCTGGTGTTTCATAAAAATGCCACTAAAAGTCTTGTCGGTGCCGAAAATGAAGCCTGCGTGGAGATTATTTCCAGAGTTTTTGAAAACGCCTACAAAAACATACAAAACGTCGGTAAAAATTTCCAGCATTTGAAAAATGCTGTATACTTTTTCCAACACTAACTATTCACGGCCATTTGTGTAAACGTCAGAAAAAACACTGGAAAAGGTTTTGCTGACGTTTTTGGGGATTTTCGCAGCGTTTGTGAAACCTGGCTAAAAGTCTATTTTGTTGTAGTGAGTTGAAGCCTTAGCTTTTTCTTAAGAAACTCTTCAAACATAAGTTATTTATAGTGAATTAATGTTTCATGATCGACCTTTGAAGTCTCATAGTTAAAGTAGAGAAGACCCAATTGATGTTGGTGCTTGTACAATGAGGAAAAGAAAATTGATCTTTGGGTTGGTTATCATCAAATTCCACATGGTTATCTGTTGGAGCCACTTCAATTTAATGAAGTGCCACAACTTTATGATCTGTCAATGGATCTGCTGCCAGAGGCATTATAATTTATGGAGCACCTTCACTTCCCAATTTGGAAGATTACTTAGTAATGATTTCATCGTTAGAGCCATTCAAGTTAATGAAAGGTTGCCACTTCACAATTGCTTAATTAATTGCTTTAATTTTCATTGTACTAATTTAGCAAATCAAAACTCCATAAAAAACCTAAAGATTTTTGGTCCTTTTATTTTTTTCTTTTATTTTAGATCCAATTTGCCACATAATTGCAATTCGATCCTAGGCTGAGTTAGTATGAGTTGAGTGCTAGAGCCTATATTTGGCTAGGTCCCTTGGGAGAGAGTGATACCGGATTACCGGTTTATACTTTGTTGCGACTCCCGTACTCTTGTGGGGTACTAACTCCATTTTGTAGTTTTCGGAGCGAGTCAAGTTTTGGCACCGTTGCCGGGGACCAAAGGCACGAGACAAACACTACAAGTCTTGGGATTGGAAAGTAATTGGTGGATTGGATCTCCATCAATCTATCACAATGGAGGAATCTTCGGCTTAGGCTATCGGTAACTTTGTTCCATTTTTTGTGTAAATACCATATTAGATTTTCATTCTTTCTTTTTCTCTTTATTTTAGGTTGATTTTGTTTTATTTGTATATATTTTGTTTTATTTTAATAATTGATTGGAGAATTACTAGTGAAGAGTTAGGGATTGTGTTTGATTGTAAATTGGTGATATATATATCTTGTGGAGATTGGAGGTTAGGTTGGATTGTTGCTTAAATTGATGGAATTTATTATGTGGAGATTGGAGGCTTGGATGGACAATTATTGAGCATTGTTATGTATGATGTGTTGAGGCGTGGTGCGCTACACTTGTTTGTGCATTGTATCGATTTTTCATCGTGCATTTCATTATGTTTGGGGGCACATTTTCAAACCATCCATCATCCAACATGACAATGAGGAAACACCTTATAGCCAATGGCCTAAGGGAGCCTCCCCGACTACCTCCCAATTTTGGGGGATATAATCACACCCCCCATGGTGGCAATGAGAGCATTCATGAGAATGGTAGTGTGAAAACACATCCATGTAAATCTCTTAAAGACTACATTTGGGCTAATAGGCTTAAAGCACAAGAACCATCCAACATGTCTCTTAGAGAATGCCTTAAAGCTAATGGTCAAAGAGAGCCTCCTCGACCACCTCCCAATCTTGGGAGGTGTAATGAATTTAATATTGGTAGCAGACATGAGGGAGCCTTTTTAAAGCATTATCAAGAATCCCTTCAAACCTACAAGAACCCCTTTGACTATTTCCGTGAAGCTTCACGAATTTATTACCATCATGAGCACGTTGAATATCCACCACCACCCCAAGTGAGCTTTAATGAAAATCACCTTGATTTTTACCCTAACCAAGAGCAAGTCCATCCAATTGAACAAATCCATCCCATCACTAACCTTAGGATTGAGAACATCATTAACCAAACCATCATTCCCTAAGACTTTGAGTCTAAGGAAGACATTTCTTAGGTAAGTGAGGAAATGATTGAAAATGAACCTAGGGATGAAGAGTGTGAGAGAGAGGAGTCCGAAACAGGGGACTCCAAATAAGAAGAGAAGGGTAGAGATGTGTTTACCCTTAATGATGACTTTGGTTTATTTGATGTTGGGAATGTGCATGACAATAAGGATGTTGATGGTTTAGAGGACATTCTTACCATGTCTAGGGATCAAGTAACCCCTACTTTTACACCTCTAACACCTAGTCCTAACCTAACGGAGCCTTTGGAACTCCATGTCTCAACCTTTGAACTAAGCATTATTCCCATGGCCGACCAAGAAGAAGGGGAGGTCAAGCACTTCATGGCATGAGCATAATTGGCACCTTTGTGCATGATAATTCTTTATTTTCTACAT
Organism: Euryodendron excelsum; assembly: GCA_033060915.1. NCBI lineage: Eukaryota > Viridiplantae > Streptophyta > Magnoliopsida > Ericales > Pentaphylacaceae > Euryodendron > Euryodendron excelsum. The sequence continues at coordinate 41,837,435 of CM065380.1, read as the reverse complement.
ACCATGACCCTTTTTACCCTTATGTGCTTTAAGGTTATATTATAGAGTTCATTAAACAAGTGGCCATTGTATATTCTTATGCTTGTTTAAACTCTTTGAAAATCTATAAGTTGGGGGTGTGGGAAAATGGCAAATTCCCACTTTGTGGAATTGGATGATTTTCTCTCTCTTATTTGTGTAGGAATAGGAGTAGTTTTGTTTCTTTGTTTTCTTAATTTAAGTTGGGGGTACCTTTTGCACCCTATTTTTCTCTTTTTTTTTTCCAACCATTGAATTACAATCAATGTTTTGTTCTCATGCATTGAGGACAATGCATCATTTTAAGTTGGGGGTGAGGTAGAGGCTTTGCCTCTATTATTTTGTTTTTGTTTATTTGTCTTGCACCCTATAAAAAAAAATTTATTTTACTTGTGAAAGTGCCTTTTGAGTTAGAAGATATGAATTTTTGCATGCTTCTTTACTCAAAATGATGTTGATTCACTCCTCATATCCAACATGTTGTATGGATTGCTTAATTCATGCATTTGTAGAGAATATTACATCATTATGCATAATCTTGCTTTACAACATAGTTTGTTACTAGTTTTGCTTTTCCATCCTCATATTAGTGAAGATTATCACCTTGTGAGCTTTAGAGCAATTATCGCCTTTGGAGCGTTTACATTTACTCAAGGACAGTTTCTTCACCCTCATTTCATTCAATAGCTTCATTATGCTTGTGTTTGATTTATGAGTTGAGTTTTGATCTTGTTATTGACACTTTTACTCTATGAAATATTTTGGTTGTACAACTTGGGATAAAATTCTTTGCCATATTCTTCTTGATATCCTTTTGTTTCCCGTTGTCAAACCGTGCATTCCTTTTTACCCTTATTGATCTTTTACTTTTGGAAATGTGCAAAGCGATGTCCTCTCTTGTTTTATAAAGGGACGCCTATGTGAGAAAAGAGTGTTTTTACATTGCTAAAGAAAAAAAGAGAGAGAGAGAAGAGATTGATTTGGGGAGTTCAATGCATATGAGCATATTGAAATATGAAAAGTAGTTGTTGAATCTAAAAAGGGATGATAAAAGGATGGAAACAAAAGGAGAAGTAAGAAAAGAAAAAAAAAAAGAAGAAGTAAGAAAAGAAAAAGAAAAAAAAAGAGAGAAGTAAAAAAAAAAAAGAATAAAAATAGAATAAAAAGAAGAAAAGAATGGAAGAGGAGTTCAAAATTCGAAAATATGTTAAGAGAAGAGTGAGAATTGAAATGTTGATAAGGGAGAGTTGTAGTTGTGTTTCATTCATCATTTCATCCCTTGATCACACATGATATGACAATTTGTCCCATCTCTTTACCCTTACCTTTCACCTCTTCTACATTACCATCTTCATCTCTACATGGCTTAGTTGATTCAAGTTGTGCTTGATCGAAGTTTTCAATAGAGTATAAGCTATATTTTGTTAATTTCTTTGAATCAATGCTTAACTTTGAACATTCTTCCATGGAGTTATGCTAATGTCGATACACTTTTATCTTTTCGGTTTTTGTAATTGGTATGCTCACTTGATTTGTTTCATTACATTTACTCCATTATTGAGCACACCATTATGAGAATCATGTTGAACTTTAATTGCAAGTATATGTCCGGTGAGATTTGAATCAAAATGTTTAAAGGTTTGAATTTGCTTAAATGAGTTCATTTGTGTTGTTTAGTATGATTCTTCACCCACACACATGAACCTCTCTTTTGTATGATTTGTTGCATATTCTTACAAGTGGTAGGAGTTTGGAGTGGCATCTAATGTTGATTTAAGTAGGATTATGCACTCATTCCTTATTTTTATCTTGATTAGCAATTCACAAAAGGATGTTTGTGGGTATCATTACTGTAAACCTTCACAAGACACCACTTGTCCACTAGAGATAACCTAGGAGTTTAAAGGTTTGTTGCATGCGCTAAATGCATCCATGACTCCTACGAAAGTAGAGATTATCCTTTGTATTTTTTTATAGTTTTTGCTAGGGACTAGCAAAATGTAAGTTGGGGGTTGTGATTACACCCTAAAAGTGTAATCATAGGTTTTTAATTCGCACTTCGTTATATTTATATTAGTGTTAATTTCCTTATTTTAGTTGGATATTTGTTTGATTATGTTTTATGTGTGCTTTGTAGGTTATAAAAGCTAATAAAGGCAAAAAGAAAGCAAGAATAATCAAAACGAGTTCAAGGCAAATAAATTGGTTATGAAAATTCAGACCCGTCTCGGTATTCTAGCCATATCTTTTTATTTTGATGTTCGATTAAGCTGATTTTTGTTCCATTAGAAAGAGACTTCAAGAGCTACAATTTGTCCTCTAATATGCATTGGCTGAATCAGCCTCTAAGGTGGTCAAAATCAAGCTTCAAAGTGGACTAGTGAATAGTAACCGATCTATTGGTTTGGCAAACTTCAGAGAGGGTGTTTTAAAGATCGATCGGTGAACAGTGCTTGATTGATCATGAACAGTGACTGATTGATCGGCCGATCGATCGGTGAACAGTGCATGTGAATAGTAAAAATAATGAATAGTGACCGATCGAACGCTACAATTACCGTTCCATCAGTGAACAGTGTCGATCGATCGGTCAATACAGATCTAGAGCATAAAAGCTATATTGTTCAAAAAAATGAAAGAGAGAAGATAGTTAGCGCTTGTAGCAGCCAAGGGGGTGGCGTGAGAGGCTCCTCTAAGGTTGGTTTTCATGTTTTTGTGTATTTTTAGCTTTGATTTATGTTTGTAATATTAATACAGGAGTAGAAATTGTAACTTTCTTTCATTGTAATGTATTTTCCTTCACTTTCTTGCACTTTCCTTCACTTTCTTTGTAGCCAAACAGATTTATTATTGTAGTAAAATTTAGATTTAATTCTCTTTATGCTTTCTTTGCATTTCTACATGTTTTTATGATGAATTCAAGTAGTTAGATTTATCTTGGGTGTGATTGTGAAGATCCACCAAAGATCTTCAAGTATTTCAATGGGGATTCATGAACTTCAAAGTTTTATTCCTAGATTTGTATAGTTCTATTTGGTTGGGTGTTGGATTTATTCGAAAACTTAGATGCATAACCCATTTGATAATATTTATGCACAATTCAACAATTGGTATAGATCTTACACATTTCTAAGGTTTGCTTCTAGGGTTCTATTAATTGGTTTAATCCCCTCACTCAACTAAATATGAACCCAATGTTTTATGGTTAAAATATTCCAAATCAAGAATCCACGGTGTGATTCTCGATTTGAGTTATAAAAATCCTCTATTGAAATTTTTGTTATGAATTGGTGGATTAAATCAATCATATCCAAGCTTTCTATTTTAATTGCTTTACATTTAAATCAATTGCCTAGTTAATTACTTTAATTTTCATTGCACTAGTTTAGTAAATCAAAACCCCATAAAAAACCTAAAGATATTTGGTCCTTTTATTTTAGATCCAATTTCCCACATAATTGCAATTCAATTCTAGGTTGGGTTAGTGTGAGTTGAGTGCTAGAGCCTATATTTGGCTAGGTCCCTTGGGAGAGAATGATACCGGATTACCGATTTATACTTCATCGCGACCCCTGTACTCTTGCGAGGTACTAACTTTATTTTGTAGTTTTCGGAGCGAGTCAATACCCTAAGCTCTATGTCATGAGCTTATGTTGCCGGTTCTTTAAAGATTTTTTGCTTTATTGCTTGCAAAATATAACGGAGGCCCCAATTCATTCCTGGTGTGGACATTTCAATGGTAGAGGTTTAAGACAGGCGGTCCTTGCAATTAAGGCTCGGGCTTCTCCTTCTATTAATATAGTTAATGGAGAACTCATCCTTTTGTTGATGAGTATTGCTAAGTTCAATCAAGCTACTAATGCGTCGTGTGCTGTAAAGCCGGAGAAGCGATTAATGAACTCTTACTCTAGTTGCTTCCAATTATCTATGGCATTTGGCTTCAATTCTATGAACCAGTCGAAAGCATATCCCTTCAAGGAACGGACAAATTGTTTGATTAGCCAATCATTGTCTGTTCCAGCACTACTGCAAGTCTCCACAAAGTGCGAAATGTGCTGCTTATGGTTGCCCTTGCCATTAAACTATTAAAATTTTGGAGCTTAATAATCCTCTAGCATCTTCAGCAGTTCTATCCTCCGTGTGTATGGCTTGGAGTAGGATAAAAAACTTTGAGATCCACTGATATCCTTCTCAGCAATTGCCCCCATGATGACATCCTTCAACTGATCAATAAGAATTAGTTCATTAGAGGAGACTTCAATAATTTTACTTGAAACCTTTAAATTTAAGGAGGTTTTAAGAATTTCTTGTGGAGTGTCTTGTTTAGCATATCTAGGATAAACTTCTTGTGCTGCACTTTGATTTCTTGCTCAAATTTGGGCAAAAGTTTTTCAAGTTGAAACTTGTTCTTGATCATACTTCACAAGTGTCTCTATAGCTTTGGTCATTGCTTTACCAGTTGTCCTTCGATAGAAGATAGTAGCACCATGGAAGCAACATCTTCTTTGGCCCCCAACATCTTTAGGGAGAGGTAAAAATTTGGCTTGGAAAGAGCACAAATGAAAGGCAAAGATTGTCCCACTAGGTGTGCCAAAATTTGTATACACAAATTTCTATGTCTGCATAAATAAGTAAACAGAAAAATAGAGTAACAATACAATTTATTGATTTAAAAGAAAGTATGTACAATTTCTGAGATATTCTGAATAAAAAAATTGATCCTCTAATTCTTCTCTTCAACAATATTAACTCGAAGACTTGATAGCTTGTTCTCAAATCAGATGTAAAGGTCTTGTATGTTCTTTAATTTGGTAGACGAAGATAATGAATTTGTGTCGATTTGAGGGCTTAACAACTTGTTCCCAAATGAACGTGCTCTTCAATTTAGTAGAAAAAAATTTATTAAGATTTGACTTGAGAGCTTGAAAGCTTGTTCCTAAATCAATCTGGATATCTCCTTCAATTTAGTAGAAGAAAATAATTATTTATAGGCTTTGCAATGAACACCTCAATTTGAATCTCTAAGCTTCAAGCGTAATATAGATTTATGAGGTTTCCTCACAAACAATTGTCTTAAGATCAAAAGCTTGAAGGAGAAGTTTTTTGGGGTTTTAAAGACTTTAATCTGATGTAGCTTTTGTACCTTACTTGATTTGTGAATGAAGAATTGTTCCTTTAAATTCTCTTCAAGAATGTTGATTCGAGAGTTTCAAGCTTGATCCTCGGTCAAACGGCGAATTTTCTCCAATTTGTGTGAAGGAGATAATTGAAGGAAAAAGTTCTTTAGGCAGAGTTTTCTCTTGCTTGTAGGCAAAAATCTTTGTGTCCTTCTCTTTCAGGGGTCACCCCTATTTATAGTTGAGGGTTGAGAGAATCCTGATAGCTTTTTATTGCTTTATGATAATTATCTCTCTTTAATTTAAAAGAGATAATAATCAATAAATATATTTATGGACACGTGTCCAATTTTAATTGGAAAAAAATATTTGTCTTCTTTTTTGCGGGTCTCATGTAACAAGTGGTGCAATTTGATTAGCTTAAAACTTGTTACTTGAAAATTGCATCATTTTGACACATGACGGCATGTTATTCGCTCAACTTGCAAGCTTTGATGAAGTTCTCAAGACACATAGCAAGATTTAATTTGTCAAACTTTAAAGCTTTATAGAATATGCAAGTATTTTTAATCAACCAAAAATTGCGTGTCTATAGTACCACTTTATTTGTGAAAATTTCCAGCTCTCAAGAGAAAGAGAGAGAGGACCTTTGGACGGACAATTTCAAAATCAAGTGATTGTGTATGTGATTCAATTCCTTGTGTTAGATATGGTGACGGGCTTTTAATAGCCGTTGTTTCACATAAATTTACAAGTGTTTATTACTCTATTCTGGTATTGTGGTAAAATTGTGGTGAAAGCTTTTGCCATATTGAGATATCTCTATTTTGTTGTTGAAATTGGGTTGTATCACATTGTTCTTGAAAGCAATTCAACCTATAGAGTGTTTGCAATTTCATCAGCAAATGAAAAGCTATATGAGATTAGAGTTCTAACTATAAGGCCAAGCTTGTGCTTAGTAAGCTTTGTATACTAGTATGACTCCTATTTACAGATAAAGTAATTGTGTTACTCACACTTTTGTAAAACGTGCTTTTAATGTTACTCATTACATAACCTGGATGGAGGATATCCTTAAGTGGGCTACGTCCATTATTTTTTTTCTGATGTAGCTACCACCAAGCTTAACAAATCTCATGAAATGAAAAGGCTTCGAATCTAGAGTAATCCTCTCTTTATCATTACTATTTATTTTTGCCACAATAATATAAGTATCTTGTGTTAATTCTAAGGTAAGGCATGTGTAGATGAGTGTTTGCATCAAAGAGAATTTGAACTCATGATCTCGACACTATGGTATCAAAACCTGACACATGAATGTTATGAATCAAAGAGCACAAGGTTAGTCTTTTCAATATACAATGAATTTAAATGAATGTAGAATATTTTCTTGATTTCATCTTTAAAAAGTAGCTATTGTGTATGTGACTTGCTTATCATCAAGAGTGGGAGAAGCCGGGCCAAAGAAAGAGGTGGTTTTAATTCTTCTTTAACAAACAAAACATGAAATACAACATTCTAGTAGCTTTTTTTGGTTCGTGAGTTGAGACTAATATAGAATCTAGGCTAAGCTTTGCATAAGCTCAACAAAATTTGAATTAGATGAAGTAGTAGATGGGCAATCATAGTGGCTTCTAGATTTCAGATCTCATGTAAATCTCATGTATTACATGAATAATAGTAGGATGACAAGGTGATTGTTGGTCATCTGTATAGTTATTAATTTCATATTTTTCTTTAAGAAAAATATTATTTTTTTAGAAATTCTATACAACAAAATACACCAAAATTATGTTACAGTGACATTTTTTAAACTATAAATCAAAAGCATGAATGTTTTATTTTCAAATGAAATGCCCATAAATAATCAAACGATTCTTGATGAAAATTTTGTACAAAAATTATATATGTGTAGCATTACTATTTTTTTAATGCGACTTTACTGGTTCTTAACTACTAAAGAAAAGTCAATCTGTTAGTTTTCACGTTGCTCAACATCTCATTGAAATTTAAAGGCTAACACATGCACCCAATAAGAAAGGCAACCAAATAAAAATGTTATACATTTCAGGGCTGAAATTGATCAAACTTCATCTCATTAAAATTTAAAGGCTAACAAGAAAGACAAACAAATCATTATCATATAAATTTCAGGGTTGAAATTCATCTGTCATCTCAAAACCCTGTTCCATCCAAGTATGACTCTCTAGTCTAGAAGGCTGACCCTTCAAATCAATTTCTCTGTTAGCTCTCTTTGCAACATTATTCAAGACTCTTTGGGCTCTCCTTTCCATCATTATCCTCTCCTGTAGAGAAATATAGCTCCCTGAAAATTCAGGTGTTTGGGTGGCTAGCCATTCAACAGAGAATCAGCACAAGGGCTCTGCTACACCATAGAGGAATCCTTCCTTTTGATGCAAACATAAAATGTACCATATGCAACTCTGAGGATGAATTATCAGATCATCTGTTTCTCAGTTGCTAGTTTACTTGGCGCATTTGGTCCTCATTATTAAGATGGTGGGGAATACAATGGGTACCCCCCTTCTTCCTTGCCAAATTTAGCTTTATGGTGGCAAGATCATAAACTGCAAGCTCTGGAACAGTCAATATGGGATGCCTTTTTCCTTACCACTGTATGAAATATATAGCTACTCAGAAATGACATAATCTTTAAGGATGCACCAATGGATTGGCAAGAAACCAGTCACTCCATCAAGTTACAAATTGCTCTTTGGGAGAAAGCAAAAAAATGGCAAATATGGCTTCAGTGTAAACGATTGTATTTCTAACTTAGCTGGCGTCAGATCCCTCTAATTGTTCCCTTCCCCTCCCTGGCTTGGTTAGCTCTGCGGTTGGCTTCTTGCCAACTTCTTCTATTTTATGTTTTCTTTCCTTTGATATTCTTTCTCTTATGCTCTCTTTAAAATTTGAATTTTTTATGGAAAAAAAAAGATGTGAAGAAAAATAAAATAAAATAAAAAAATAAATTTATTTTATTTTTCATCACATTTTTCTTTTACTTTACTTTTTTAACCAAAACTTTAAATTTCAAACAAAATATTAAGGTCTGGCCTGATCTGGTTTCCCAGATCAGTGATGCCATGTAACGTTTCTACGTCAATGAATGTCTTTGCTGATAATAAGAAAAACTGTCAAATCAAATCATAATGTTTTTAAAGCTGATGAGATGATTGGACTTCTCAAATTGTGTTTGTTCTCGTTGATTCTTCACCAAAGCAAACACCGCCATTGGACATTTGGTCCCAAATTCAATTTTGGAAACGTCCTTCCATCGTGAGACTATCTATTGAACATAGCAACCTTTTGGCATCTTGCAAGAGAGAGAGGGCCATGAAAAGGAAAGGGAAGGGGAAGTAAAATATATATATATATATATATATTTAGTTTTGTAAAGAATATAAAAGAGACAGAGAGAGAAATATTTTTTTTCTTTTTATTTCTTTTGTTTTTTTTTTTTGATAAAATCAAATATAAAAATAAAAAAATTTTAAAATTTTCTTGTTTTTTCCCTACCCAAATTTCAAATAAATTGTAAGAGGCATTACAACCCAATTACAAGAATAACTAAACAGTGATTTCTCTCTCTTCTTTAATTTCTTTTTTTAAATTGTCAGAAGTTCAAAACAAAGAAATTTATTAATGAATTGTCAGTCGCCATATTTGCTCCACATCACGTGGAAAACGTCAAATCTTACTCCTCTTATTTTTTTGTATTTCTCCTCTTCCATTTTTAAAACAATTCTTAAATAGAAAAAAATAAATAAATAACTGAACAAGAGAAAAAACTTGTAAAAAAAAATGAGTCCACTTTTGGTATGGCACTTGAAATGAAATCATTTTATTTCAGTCTGCATCCAGACACATACTTCCCTTGAAATTATTCAGTCGGACAAAGTTTTGGAAGCCCCAATATTATCATTTGCCGAACCAACACTCACAAACCTAACAAACTACCAACAACAGTGGTGTTACTGATAGAGCAGAGCAAGAGAGTTGCAGTACAAAATGCCATTACTCAGAGAACCATAGATCTTCAACTACCAGAGGGTCTGCCGGCTGGCGGTTTGCTTCCCGGCGCCGGAGAAGGAGCGATGAGAGAAGCAGTTTTGTTGGTTGTAGGTGGAACTGTTGACTTCGCAGTGGCAGATGAACCTGAACCCGTCCCACCAACAGCCCCGTGAGTGGTGACACAGGCGCCTGAATTGAAGTCAGTTGCTCTAAGTAGCTCGTCACCGGACATTATCTCCGGTGGGAGGACCTGCGAGGCTTGACGACGGTGACGAGACATGGGCTACTGTTTGTTGCTTTGTTAGAGACAGAGAGAGAGAGAGAGAGAGAGAGCTAGGGTCAATGAAGAAGAGTGGGATGGTATGATACAAGTGTTAGAAGGCTAGATTTTTAGGATACATTTGTGGTGGGGGGTATATTTAACAAGCCACGGGGGAAGATTCTTATAAACACGCTCTTCAAAATGCAAAGCGCGCGGGTGGGACTTTTTAACTCTTTTCTTTTCTTTCAGAATTCTCCTCTTTTAATTTTCTTATTACTTCTTTGTACCCAGAAAAAAAAAAAAAAAAAAAAAACTTCTTGTAAGCATCACGTACCATCAAGCGGTGCAAATTGCAACTACTAATCAGTGGTACATTTTGTAAAGATTCGTGATACAGGGTGATTAAGGGAATTATATAATAACAGATGTTGATCTTTTCTCAATTTTTCTAAACTTTCAATCTACCTTTTATTTTTAAATTTGTCTACTTTTTTAAGCACTAAATTTTCAGCCAACTACTCTCTCGCCTTCTTGTGCAATGCAACTCATGCAAAATTACCGTCTAAAAATGTAAATTTCAAACATTACATGAATTATAACTAATTATAAAAAAAAATGAATTATAACTTACCACAATAAAAAAAAAGAAAGAGTAATGCAATATAACCAGAAAATTCATACAGAATTTATCACCAGAATTATGTGTTTAAGTTGTGGTCCTATCACTTTATAATAAAGAACCCATCATAGTATATGTTAATGATAAAATTGTCATTGCCACATCATTTTGATGTAAAATTTTGTACAATAATTCTGAAAGAATAACATTTTTCTAAAAAAAAAATATCAAACTTAAAATTTCATAGTTGAATAAGGAATAAGATGACCATCAACCACCTCACCTCTTTATTGGAATCCTCGTGAAAATTGTGTGATATTAGAGAGTGAGAGAGAGAGAGACAAAAATGATATGAATAATGCGTGGGGAGCCATGGGCCACTTGTTTGTGAGACAGTACGTGAATGTGCTTGCTTGGCGTCGGTTGCTTGGCGTCGGTTGCCTAACCAACCGAAAGAGAGACATTTTGCATTCCTTTTTCGCAAAGGAAATTTAGTGCTAGCTTCTCTTTTTCTTTTCTAGTTGAAACTTCGAGGGATAATATTTTATTAAATAATTAAGTAAATAATTCTCGCTAGCAGTCAAATGGTTCTCCTCTTCACCAGTACATATTGACGGAATTTGAGTTTGAGCTTTTATTTTTTTTATTTATTTTGAATACATTAAAAGATCAAAAAGCTCCATGGAGGGAGGGTGAATAGAACCATAATCACAATAATGAGTAAAAATGCCGCTAACACTAGGTAACCCCACCGAGGGGAAAAAAAAATCCTTGTTCACCTCAAGGGTATGAATATATATGAGTCATTGATTTATTGTAGTTCGGATCCATATGAGAGCATTGAGCTGTGTAGAATGTATTTCACAAAATGAAACTCATCAAATCGGTCCTAATGACATGTGAACGACTTTGGGTTTAGAGGCTCGATCTGATGCGATTCCTTATCTTCTCGATTAACCATCCTACTACAGTGGACTGACATAGTATAATTTTGTGGAGAAAACTAAACTTATCATCTTTCAATTTGGGCTATAGGCTACCATAAATTGGTTGTTTATAATAAGAACAAATTCACAAACCACTTATACGCGTAGCATATCTCCCACTACAAGGGATCTTAAGACTTCTGGAGGATTATAGAGTACGACTAGTTTTTTATTTTGATCGTTCCTGAGTTTTGCAAGTCTGTCAGCAAAATTATTTTCTTTTTTCAAAGTATGTTTCAGTGTATTTCTGCACCTATTCAAAAGTAATATGAAGTCCTCAATCAGCACTCTTTGGGAGAAGCTTTGGATATCTCTATTCTGGATGAGCTTCATGGCTTCTTCAGAGTTCGTCTCCACTTCAACTCCGAATAACCCTTTTCCAAACATGATGTTAACCCATCGATAGATGCCCCACAAATCTACTTCAACACTACTGCAGTCCTCAAGTTTCTTGAAGTAACCATGCAACCATTGACCTCCTTCATCATGAAACAAGCCTCCAAAACCTGCTGGGCTGAATTTCATTTCAATACTAGATGGCTTGCTTGATACGGCCTTGGACTTCACTTTCTTTTTTTTCGAAAACTTCTTTGTTTCTGTATTTCTAAATTTGTCATAAAATAGTAGTAAAAAAAAAGTGCTCCAGGGCATTGTTACATTCCATATCAGCAGAAGTAAAAGACCTCAACTAATCATTTACCTCCATCTCATTAAGAACTAATAGCACACTTTTACCAACTTCGGGCTTTAATGTGGAATAAATATTTTATTTGTGATGAAAGCATTTTTTTTTTTTTCAAACAATCAAATGTCATAGGGAAAAAAATTAAAATTAGTTAGAAAAAGGAATACAAGGTAAAATAAAATAAAAATTGAGGATCAAACTATTACTTTACACTATTCCATTTTTCTACTTCACCATCAAACGTAAGGGTAAAAGGCCGATCTTGAGGTAATAGTAAAGTAAAGTTACTTCATTACAACAAAACACGAGTTTTTCGTATGTCACAATGCGTGTCCTTCAATCATGAAGGTGTATATATATATATTCACACCTTCTTCAAAGCATTTAGTTGGGATCAAATCAAAGTGCCACGTATAAAACCTGTCCCGTATTTTTGTGGAGCGTAGCTGAGCAATAATGTGGTGTCTGGCGAGACATATATATGTACGATGATGACCCAGACATTGATACTATTTATTAACCCTTCAATTCATGAGAAATGGACAGAACTCTCATCAGTGGACACTTGGTGCATAATCGTCAACCCAAGAAAAGAGCCCCCACCCTTCCCTCCTGCACTTTTGTTTCTAGCACAGAGATTATCTCCAAGAAAAAGGGTAGTACACGACACGATATAGGTTCCGTCATATATGTTTTGCATTATCCAATAACTATGTAGGAACGCAATCAGATATCTGTGGGCTCAGAATCCTTCTTGGCCACATTCATGTTTTGGGTACTAATAATATTGATATCTGTCCATCCATTTCCTCCACATGAAAGGCACTGTGCTTGAGATTTTTTTTCTTTTGTCCAGCGAAAGGAAAAATGTTTGGGTAACAGTCCGGTGCATACAAACTTCCGTGATATATCATTTGGTTTGGTCATTTAATTTTATTAGCCTTTTCTCATTTGCAACTCTTGATGGCAAAGAATTGTGGGATAATATGACATGGATGCTGATCAAGTTTTTTTTTTTTTTTCTTCTTTTTCCCTGGAACTGGAGGACATGTACAAGCACTCACTGATACCTATTTTCACTACTAAAAATGGTATTTTTTGAGATGGTAAAATAACGTCGAAAATACCTTTTAGCCATGGTTAAACGACAGGAAATAAGGGTTGGTAATGGTGGGGTCGTTTATTAATATTTACAGAACTTGATCCCACTGCAAATATAATTTGACCCTATTAAGATGTCTTATAAGGTGAAATGGGGTTAAAGTTTAATAAGAGTCAATTTTGAGCACCTTGTTAAAACTAAAAAAAAAAAGTAATTTTCTAAAAATCTGTACACTTGTAGAACTAAAATTTTACTTCTTGAATTTTTTTTTATATCTATTATACATAAATGCCTAGAAATCACGTGCTTTCTAATTTTTGTTTAGTCTTTAACTGCTTATACAAGATATTGTTAATTTCACATCTATTTTCTATTCTTATATATTCTCTCCATCAGACGTTGTGGTCCACCCACATGAGAGAGATTGCTATGGAATAATATATATAAACAAAAATTAAGTTCTAATCATCCAACTTCTCGCACTATATATGAATAAATAATAACATATAATATACACAAAGAGAAGATTTTAAATAAAAAAGAATAATCAAATAGGAAGAGATAGTGAAAGAAATATAATTTTCATATTTATATAGCATTAATGATCATTCATAATATCAAATGTTAATAAATTGAAGCCTATCTTTTTAATTTGAATCTAAACATTTAATTGTTTGAAATACTGTAATTTTGTACTCAGCTATAATATTTAATCAATAACTGATTAATTCCATAAATTAGTGCAATACGTATTTGCTTGTTATTTCTATTTGCCATTTAATATTGAAACAAGATTCATTTATTACGTGTTAGGGTGTCTATTTTGTGACACTATTTCATATTTTTTAATAATTTAAGAAATTATTGATTAACATTTTCACTTTAGGTATGCTCTTTACTTCGATTTTTCTTTTGATAATTTATTTGACCTTTTAGTGTACGTTAAACAAACATATGTTAATTTTTAGTAAATTTATAAAATAACGAGTTAATATAAAAATGAATTATTCAATGACCCCAAAAATCCGGCGGCCGCCACCGGCTATATTCATATACATATCTATAAATAACTTTTGATTAGCCGTAAAGAGTTTTGCAATTGAAGATGAAGTGTGGTTATCAGTTTAACTGAAGGCGTTCACATTCTGAAGCCATTGCATTGTTTTAGCTTTCATTGCTTATCTGAAAGTAGATTTCATTTCTACATGCTATTGTTATTTGAAGTGTGAAACTGAAGTTAATCAATTCATAGGATGGGAAAATTGCGGCGAAAAACACAAAATTTTAAATTAATATTACAGGTGCCGTAATAGTATTGGTCTAACCATGATATATAGAAACTTTAGGTTTCTATTCATAATTAGAAATCTTTCTGTGTCATTTTATAAAGTGTTACCTAAAATGCAAAGACATTAGCTTTTTATTTTAAATTTTCTTAAATTCAAAACTATAAAATTTCGTATTCAAATCCCTGTAATTTCTCTTTTAAAAAAGAAAAATATAATAAATTTTTACCATATATTTTGCAGTTGATTATGAGATTATTGAGGTAGTTTTTCAGTGGAGTTTCCAATTTTTTGGGCCGATTTGTTCTATGATTTTTTTTGGGGGGGGGGGGGGGGTGGTTTGTGGTTTTGTTTTTGTTTGTGGGGTGTTCCTTATTTATATTAAAAATGAAGTGTATGCTCACTGAAGGCATTTATAAATGCATCCAGGCTCGGACTCATTTAGTCACAGTCTGGGCTTTAATATATATATATATATATAGGCTTAGACAAGAGAAAACTAGGCCCAAAGTTGCCCCTTTAACTGGTTGTTGGATGCATTTAGGAATTTGTCCAGCCTTTTACTGGTTTTCTCCATGATGGGAGCATTGAATGGGTGGGCTTAAGACCCAAGTCGAATGGTCTATTGGATCCTAGCATATGAACTGAGAATTGGAAACTGTATTTTTGGAGCTTGCTTGGGAGAGTCTTTAGGGCTTTAGGACATGGTCAAATAGGCTTAATTCCAAAGATGGAATTTTGGGAAAATGTGGCCGATGCATCTACTTTTCTGGATGCATTTTGTATGGTCTAGTGACCCATGCTTTTCAGAAATGATTTGTTGCCCTCGTCTTTGAGAAGTAGGGCAAATTTGGGATGCATTTATTTGGTATGAAAGGCGTACAAAGTCTAGATGACGTGGAATGTGCTTGTTTTACTTGTAATACTTGTACAAAATCTACGTGATGTAGAGTGTAATAGGCGTACAAAATCTATACGTCTTCATAATGATTACGCTATTGTAGAATTCAAAGACATCTTTCCTAAAAAAAGTAAAAACGAAATTATAAAAATCTTAAAAAAAATAGATGTAAACTAGGCTTTTTTTTTTTTTAACTTGTAACTTGTAAGTTGTAACGTTATAAAATTAATGGTACAAGTAGTTTTTAAGAATAAAATCGTGAGGATTGCAAATTCGCAACCCCTTCCCGCCTTCCCATTGAGAAACCTTAATCAATTATCATGACTAGGTTGTAGAACTATGTTAATACATTATTGTTGTCAAAATATCAAAAACAGTTGAACCTAACTTCAGAGGAGACCCCTTTTTTTCTGTAGAAAAATAATTAGTTTAATTTTGTAAAAAGTAAGATGGAGTAGCCATTTCTTCAAATTAAGAATATATATAGTCCATTAGTTTGTATTCCAACAATTTTTTATCCAACAAGTAAAAGATAGCTTTGCTTTTCACCGAACCATGATCAGTTAAAAGTGAATATATATATATATATAGACGGAACATCAGACCTCTTTTTTCGTTATAATTAAGGAAACATAAAAATAAAACCCTTAATCTAATGTCCCCAATCTGTGTACTAGGGCTAACCATGAGCTGGTCACAATGTTCAACCTTGACTACAGGGGGTAATAGTAGTGTTTGGACCCTAGAAAGGATATCAAGTGACAAAGGAGAAAATTTGTCCGACCCGCAAATGGGTATGTTGAATTGCACGTCGAATGCTTACAAGGAGATCTTGGGTGGCAAGTAGAATATTAATGAACTCAATTAATATCGTTAAATAACTTTTTTTTTTTTTTGGGTTGTGGGGGTGGGGGGTGGGTGGGAGGACTCTGGTTGCCACTCCTAAAACACGTAAATAATATGCGACCATTTTAACCCACTATGTTCCAGCAGCTATCGAGTACAACATCACACGTCTTGAATTTGATCAAGTACCAAAATTGATATTTTTCACTAACAACTCAAATTTATGCTAAGCATCTCGTTTTGATACCATATCATGTTAAGCTTTAGGCCGCCATAGTTAAATATCAGCGTCCTTGTACAAGTCTTAGAAGGACAAAACATTCACTCTTATAAAAATGGAAAAAAACAAAAACCTTAATAACTTATTCTATTTACTCCCTCAGATAGTGAGATTAGACCGGTAAAAGATACATCTAGTTATTTTGCTATGTAACGCCAGAATTAATGGTGGAGATAAGCTATGTTATCCTTCATGGTGGACATACGAGGAGGAGGAGGAGGAGTTCGTCTCTTAGCAACAATTTGCGAGCAATATAAATTGATTGCAAATGCAAAGAAAATAGTATATGGATTTTTTGTGAAAACCTTTACAAAACAGCGGTCTGTCATCCCTGTGATCACAAAACAGCAGGTTGGGCCTAGCGAAACACGTTTTTGCATGTATGATTTGTGGATCTCCTCTTTACACCCTTTAACTTTCTTAATAGCTGCCCAACAACCTCTTATGAATGGTATCCGAGCTCGTTCGGTTGAAATGCAGGTTGGGTTTTGTGTGTTTGCCATAGTAGCCACGGTTTCTATTGCAGGAAACAGCAAGGCCACGAGTATCATGACCTGTATGATGAGCCTCATACTAGAAATACTCATTCTTCCCATTATGTTTACTCTTTCAGTTGAGGAAGTTTTGGAATGGATAGGTTGTGCCTTAATGAAGGGCTTAGGGTTTTATAGGTGAAGAATGTGAACCATGGAGTAATAGTCGTGGATTTATTAGACTATTGAGTGTTAATCTTCATTGATTTTTTTTAGCTTCATTGATATAATTTGGAAATATGTTATGAATACAATTGCCTCTTTCCTAGCTTACCAATGGGTGCCTTAAAGGGCATAGTAATTGTAAGCTTATCTACCATTAACGAATCCTTATAGTTCTTAGACTCGTAATTCTCCCGTCTTTCCAAGTCATTTATCTAAATCTAACTTTATATAATGGCACTACAAATAAGTTTACCTGTCTATTTGATATTTCTATACTTCAATGCAATTAGTCTAATTAGTAAGATGGAATAGCCCCTTCTAGTTCAAATATATTAGTCCAATCCTTATAGATCTTGTATATGTTATACTCTAGTTAAGAGTCTTTTGTAGTTTGTTTACATTTGGGTCTTGTAATTATTTGCGAGTTTCAATGAGTAGCCTTCTTTACGTATGTATGGTGATTATGAAATGATTTAATATATAATAATATTATTTAATCCTTATAAGATTATTATCTTTGGGATTGTTGTAAGGTAACGTTCGCGGGTTGATAACTTGTGCGATTACACTCACTCTAACTTGATGTTAATGACACTTGATTAAGATTGGACATAATAGATTGGTATCAAAGATAAGGTTTAAGACCAAAGCTATGTTATTGAGTTAATATTTAGAGTTGCAATGGATTGTAGGGTATTGTTTGTGTCAGTTTACGGTAATAAGAATAAGTGGGTCATAAATTGTGTGCTAACCTTGAATTGATGCAAAAAGAATGGCACAAATAGATCCATCAAGAGGAGTTGAGGAAGAAGCGTCATCATCTGTAGTTAGAGGGCAGGGACCCCAGGAACATGGGGAACAGAACATTTCGGCTGGTGTCCAAAATGTACCAGATGCAGCAGAACATTGGTTATCATCTTATCATGCCACTATAGATTGTTTTAAGAAAGAAGTTATTTTCCGAATACTGAATGAATCAAAGTCTAGATTTCAAGGAGAGTGAGATGTGGTCCCTCCTTGTTTGATATCAGCTTTGAAAGCCATAAAGTTGTTACAAAAAGGGTGTGAAGGGTATTTGGCTTATGTAATTGACTACCAAGTCAAAATTGAAGTTTTCAGATATTCTAGTAGTATGAGACTTTGTGGATGTGTTTCTGGATGAAATTTCAGGAATTGTACCTAACAGGGAAGTAGAGTTCTTTATTGAATTATTGTCATGAACTACTCCAATTTTCATTGCACCTTACAGAATGGCTCTAACAGAATTAAAAGATTTGACGATTCAATTGCAAGACTTACTAGATCGGGGGTTATACAACCAAGTGTGTCACCGTGGGGAGCTCCTGTGTTATTTGTGAAAAAGAAGGATGGATCAATGAGACTTTGTATAGATTACCTGCAGTTGAATCAAGTTATAGTAAAGAATAAGTATCCTTTGCCAAGTATTGATAATTTATTTGATCAGTTGCAAGGGGCTAAAGTATTTTCAAAGATTGATCTGAGATCTGATTATCATCAGCTGAAGGTAACAGATAGTGATGCTTCAAAGAGTGTTTTTCGTACTCAGTATGGACACTACGAGTTCTTGGTGGTTCCTTTTGGAGCGACCAATGCTCTAGCTCTTTTCATGGACTTAATGAATCGGGTATTTCAGTCTTTCCTCGATTCTTTTGTGATTATGTTTATAGATGACATATTGGTGTATTCATACAATAAGGAGGAGCATGAAGAACATTTGAGACCTGTGTTACAAACATTGTGAGAATGACAGTTGTATGCTAAATTCAGTAAATGTGAGTTTTGGCTTGATAGAGTAGTATTTTTGGGGCATGTAATAATTGATGAAGGAATTTGTGTAGACTCAAAGAATATTAAAGCTATAATAAACTGGGAACAACCAAAGAATTTGTCAGAAGTTAGAATTTTCTTCGGATTAGCTGGATATAACAAAAGATTTATCCAAGGATTTTCATTTATTGCAGTTCCATTGACTAAATTGACTCGGAAAGATGTAAGGTTTGAAAAAACTGATGATTGTGAGCACAGTTTTTAAAAATTAAAGATTAAGCTAACAAAGACTCTAGTGTTAACCATTCCTTCAGGGAAGGGAGCTTTTGTGATATCTAGTGATGCATCACATCAAGGCCTTAACTATATATTGATGCAAAGAGGTAGAGGTATAGTTTATGCTTTAAGACAATTGAAAACTCATGAAAGAAATTATCCTATCCATGACTTGGAATTGGCAACGATAGTATTTGCTTTGAAATTATGGAGACACTATATATATAGTGAGCCTTGTGAGATATTCACATATCATTGTCGCGCCTAGATTTTTCGCACTCGAGGAATACTCACACAAGCGGGAAAAATGATGTACTCTCTCGTTAGAACTCACCCTCCTAGAAGAATGAGTGCGACTAGGTTTGAATCGAAAATTGATTTGAATAAAGGGCGTTTAGAAAAGATTTGGAGTCGCCACCTAACTTGATTAAGGTGAGTTAGCTCACCTAAAAACTAAGCATAATCCGAAAACTACAGTTAGGGTTTTGAAAAACGATTTTGAAAATATCTCCTCAAGCGAGGTTTTTTTTTTTAGGAAAACAAGTTGTTTGGCAACCTTTAGAAAATATTTAGCCCTTTTTGAAAGATAACTCCTTTTTGGTTTTTGAAATCAATGATCTAGGTTCTTAGGTTGGTTACGTTTAAAGAAGACGCACTAAGCCATCACTCTACCTCGCCCTTTCGGTACCTATATGTCAATCTACCCTAGATTCACTTATAAGAGTCTTTAACTAACTAATGTTCAATCCCATCTACTTTGAAAAACAATGTTTGAAAAGAAACTAACATGATGCATGATATGCAAGTGCAATAGAAGAGAGATGATTTAGAAATAGGTTTGAAAAGAAGAATTTGATTTGATCTTAGAAGAAAGATTTGAAAGGATAGATTTGAAATTGGAAAGTTTTAGAATTTGAAAATTGAGATTTGAAAATAGATTTTTGGAATCGGAAATTGGAAATAGAACATAGAATTGGAAACTTGGAGAAGATTGTTGAATTGGAGATTTGAAAGAAGTTGTGGAAATAGAACTTGAAAGATGTTGTGGAATTTGAGATTTGAAAAATGTGGAGATAGAAATTTGAAAAATGTTGTGACCGCACCCATGAGGGTTGCCTACGTATCCTTTTGGAGGAACCAGGTCAGTCGTAGTTCGGACTAGAGTCCGATTGAAAATAGAAGAGTTGATTTGGAAAAGAGATTGAATTGGAAATTGGATTGAAAGATTGAAAGATTAAACTTTGATTGGAAGATTTGAAAAGACTTGATTTTGGAAAACTTGGTTTTAGGAAACCTAGACATAGGAAAGAGAGAATTTAGAAAGATTTGGCTCAAATGTTGGACTTGGAAGATTTAGGAAAGGATTGGATTTAGGAAAGATTCGAATCATGAAAGTTTCAAATTAGGAAAGTGTCATTTTAGGAAGGTTCCAGAATTAGGAAAGATTTGGATTAGGAAAGTTTTCAAATTAGGAGAGTTTCGAAATTATGAAAGTTTTGAATTAAGAAAGTTTCATTTTAAGAAAGGTTTTGAAATTGGAAAGGTTTTGAAAATAAAGAAGTTTTGAAAATAAGAAAGTTTTGAGTTTAGAAAGTTTAGATTTGGAAAGATTTGAAGTTTTAGGAAAATTTCGAATTTAGAAAGTTTTAGATTTAGAAAGTCTTAACTTAAGAAAGTTTTGAACTTGGAAAGATTTGAAATTTAAAGAGTTTAAGATTTAGAAAGTTTCGAAGTTTGAGTTTTAAAAAATCTTGAGATTAGAAAAGGTTTGAGTTTAGGAAAAGATTGGAAAACATAGATTTGGAAAGTTAAGATTTGGAAAAAGGGTAGAATTAGGAAATGGTTGAATTAGGAAAGATTTGAAAGTTGAGTTTTAAAATTTAGGAAAGATTTTTATGTTCAAGTTTTGGAAACTTAAGATTTAGGAAAGTGGAGGATTAGGAAGGATTTGAATTAGGAGAGATTTGGATTAGGAAGGGATTGGATTTTGTTGCTAAAAGGGAAGGCTTGACTTTGTTTCTAAAAACGAAGGATAGGATCTAGTTTCCTAAATGAGAAGATTTGATTTGATTTGATTTCCTAAAGGGAAGATTTGATTTGACAAGGATTTGGAAAGGGAAAGTTTTAGAAACTCTAGATTTGGAAGGCTATAGTTTTGACGTAAAAAATAAGCTTTTGAAAATATGTATAGTTTTGATATAGTTTTGGAAACCTAGGTTTTGAAGCAAGTTTGAAAACCATGTTTTTGGAAAGAAAATTAGGATTTCCTAATTGTGGGTTCTAGAGCTTGACTTGAGCTCTAAGGAAAACGTTTTTGGAAAGTGTGTTTTCGGAAACGAAGATTTTGGAGAGAGATTCTAAAGAGGAATTTTTTAGAAAGTGTATTTTGAAAAGAATTTTAGGAAGGAAGTTTTGGAAAATAAAATTTTGAGAGAGATTTTGGAAAGAGTTTTTCTAGGAAGGAAACCTAGGGAACGTTGTTTTAGGAAAGTAGATTTTGAAGAGAGCGTTTTAAGAAAGATTTGAAATGGGAAGTTTTGAAAAATAGATTTTTGGAGGGAGTTTTTGAAAACAACTTCGGAAAGGAGAATTTTTAGAAAACAAGTTGAAAGAGGAGTTTTTAGGAAAAGAGATTTTTGAAAATAGAGTTTTTAGGAAGGTATAAAAATGTCGCATCTTCCTAAAGCAATCCTAGCCATAAGAAGGCTAGAACCACTTTAAGAAAGTGGTTTTGAAAACAACAATGGTTGAAAATATGGACCATATTGGTCACTTTGAATGTAACACTTTCCTAAAGGAACCCTAGCCATGGAAAGGCTAGAATCACCCTAGGATTGTGATTTTGAAAACATGTTTTGAAAAAGGAGATTTTGATGCAAAATTGAAAACTAGTTTAAAAACGATTTTGAAAACAACTTTGAAAACAATTTTTGGAAGAATGCAAGAATCATGATATGCACAATACAAGTTTGGGGTCGTGAACATACAAGGTTTAGGCTTCACCACATAATCAAGGGGGCCGAACCCACGTGGTCTCCGGTTAGCCTAAAGGAAAGCCCCCGACACGATGACCCTCCAATAGTCTAATCCTACACATGTACCGAGAGTCTCCTTATTTCAAACATGCAAAGAAAGGCCAGGGGGGGGGGAAAGAGATAGGAGATTAAAATAGAGAAAATCCAAGTGGGTTAGGAGAGAGAAGAGAGAGGGGAAAGTGTGAAAATTTAAAGAGAAAGCCTACCGTATGTCTTGTTTATTTTGCGCGCCTTGCTCGTCTCCGGTCTTCGTCTTGATCTTCGTCTTCAATCTTCAAGAGTTGTCTTCAATCTTCAAACTTCAGATTGCAGCTCTTTAAGTCTTCAAAGGAGGGTTGGAGGCTAATGTATAAGTGTATGGGGGTGTGTATGAGTGTATAGAAGGCTAGGGTTTAGTGTATGGTGGCTAGGGTTTGGAAAACCTAAAGAAGCTAGGGTTTAGGGTGTGTTTGAGCTCTGTATATCAAATATTAGTGTTTTTAGACTGAGTTCGCGGACCTCTTTCACGCTGGAAGAGGCTCTGTATTTATAGAGAGAGGAATGCATCGGCGCCTGTTGTAGTGGCGCTAGACCAAACATTACACTGGCGCCACTAGAAATGGCGTCAGACCATTTTTTGGCTTGGCGCCACTAGTAGTGGCGCCAGCCATTTAGGAAATGTTTAAGGTCGGCAAGCAACGTATCTTTGACTAGATTTGGGTGCCTGTCCTAGTGACTACCATGTAATTTTTAGCCTAGCTTCACTAGGAGTGACTTCGAAAAGTCCGGGAATGATTTGAAGAGGCCGGGAATGACCCGGAAGGCCGGAAAAGAGCAGGAACACTTAGAATAGTGTCCTGGAGGTATTTGACTTGAGAAATGAGGATAGTATGTGTCGGAAAGGTTGATCGAGCCTTTAGGGGCAAAACGATCAATTGGGCCGGAAAACTACCAGGACGGACTCGGATTGTCCCGGAAGAAGACTCGAGATTTGGAAACATTATTCAGAATGTTTCCAAAGGTTGCCGGTTTGATACCCAGAGCCAGTGTGGTCGGAAAAGGTGACCGGCCCACCAGGGGCAAAACGGTCATTTCGCATCGGGTTTACCGGAACTGACTCGGAAATATCCAGAAGGATAAAGAAAAGTTTGGAATACTATAAAAAGCATTCCTGGAAAGTTATTGGTTTGATACCCAGAGCCAGTGTGGTCGGAAAAGGAGATCAGCCCACTAGGGGCAAAACGGTCATTTTGTACCAGGTTTGCCGGAACTGACTCGGAATGATCTGGAAAGGTAAAGGGAGGTTGAGAACACTATAAAAAGCAGTCTCAGAAGGTTACTAGTTTGATACCCAGAGCCGATGTGGTCAAAAAAGGAGACCAGCCCACTTGGGGCAAAACGGTCATTTTGTACCGGGTTTGCCGGAACTGACTCGGAATAATCCGAAAAGATAGAGGAAGGTTGAGAATACTATAAGAAGCATTCTCGGGAAGTTATCGGTTTGATACCACAGAGCCGGTGTGGTTCCCGGGGCGTCATTTCGAAGACGATAAGACCCCTTTCCAACCCCTCTCTTGAGACAGTTTATTCCTTGAGACGGTTCCAACTCAGGTACGTCTTTTCAGAGACAATAAGTCCCCTTTCCAAACCCTCTCTCGAGACCGTTTATTCCTTGAGACAGTCCCAAATCAGGCACATCTTTTCGAAGACAATAAGACCCCTTTCCAATCCCTCTCTCGAGACAGTTTATTCCTCGAGACGGTTCTAATCAGGCACGTCTTTTCAGAGACGATAAGTCCCCTTTCCAATCCCTCTCCCGAGATAGTTTATTCCTCGAGACGGTCCCAAATCAGGCATGTCTTTTCAAAGATGGTAAGTCCCCTTTCCAATCCCTCTCTCGAGACAGTTTATTCCTCGAGACGGTTCCAACTCAGGCACTTCTTTTCGGAGACGATAAGTCCCCTTTCCAATCCCTCTCTTGAGATAGTTTATTCCTCGAGACGGTCCTAAATCAGGCACGTCTTTTCGGAGACTGTAAGTCCCCTTTCCAACCCCTCTCTCGAGACAGTTTATTCCTCGAGACGGTCCCAAATCAGGCACGTCTTTTCGAAGACAGTAAGTCCCCTTTCCAATCCCTCTCTCGAGATAGGTTATTCATCGAGACGATTCCAACTCAGGCATGTCTTTTCGGAGACGATAAGTCCCCTTTCCAATCCCTCTTTTGAGACAGTTAATTCCATGAGATAGTCCCAAATCAGGCACGTCTTTTCAGAGACGGTAAGTCCCCTTCTAACCCCTCTCTCGAGACAGTTTATTCCTCGAGATGGTTCCAAATCAGGCACGTCTTTTCGAAGGCGGTAAGACCCCTTTCCAATCCCTCTGTCGATACAGTTTATTCCTTGAGACGGTCTGAGTAGCAAAAATATTCGTAAATATCACAACTATTAGAGTAGCGGAAATACTCACAAATAGGTCGATATAGGGAATTGCCAACAAACCCCTATGTCACGACGACCTCCATCAGAGTGGTGGAAACACTCAAAACCTAGGTCAACACCAGTGTCTGTTAGCCCACTTTGGTAAAAAATGACCAAACTGCCCTTTGGGCCTTTTCTGAGACTTTCCGGTCAAGATGACCACTTTGCCCCTAGGCATCCGAATGCCCCGGAAACTATACCGGCTCTGGGTATCAAACCAGTAATCTCCTGAGATTACTTCTTATAGTATTCTCAACCTTCCCTTACCTTTTCGGATCATTCCGAGTCAGGTCTGGCCAACCCGGTACAAAATGACCGTTTTGCCCCTAGTGGGCCGGTCTCTTTTTTCGACCACACTGGCTCTGCGTATCAAATCGGTAATCTCCTACGATTGCTTCTTATAGTATTCTCAACCTTTCCTTATCTTTCCGGATCATTCCGAGTCAGTTTCGGCAAGCCCAGTACAAAAATGACTGTTTTGCCCCTAGTGGGCCGATCTCCTTTTCTGACCACACCGGCTCTGGGAATCAAACCACCAACCTTTGGGAACATTCTGAATAATGTTTTCAAATCCCAAGTCTTCTTCCGGGACAGTCCGAGTCTGTCCCGGCAGTTTCCCGGTCCGATTGACCGTTTTGCCCCTAAAGGCCCGGTCAACCTTTCTGACCCATCTTATCCTCATTTCTCAAGTCAAATACCTCCAGGACACTATTTTAAGTGTTCCTGCTCTTTTTCGGCCTTCCAGGTCATTCCCGGCTACTTCAAATCATTCTCGGACTTTCCAGAGCCACTCCTAGTGAAGTCAGGCTAAAAATTGCATAGTAGTCACTAGTATGGGCGCCCAAATCTAGTCAAAGATACATTGCTTGCCGATCTTAAATATTTTCTAAATGGCTGGCACCACTAGTAGTGGCGCCTAGCCAAAAATTAGCCTGGCGCCACTCCTAGTGGCGCTAGTGTAAATTCTGGCCTGGCGCCACTGCAACAGGCGCCAATATTGTCCAACTTCTATAAATACAGAGCCTCCTCCAACGTGAAAAGGATCCGTCAACTCAGTCTAAAAATCATATAATTCGATATATAGTGCTCGAACACTCCCTAAACCCTAGCCTCCTTAGGTTTTCCAAACCCTAGCCATCATACACAAACCCTAGCCTCATATACACTCCTATACACCCCCATACACTCATACACTAACCTTCAACCCTCCTTCAAAGACTTGAAGAGTTGCAATCTGAAGTTTGAATATTGAAGGTGGCTCTTGAAGATTGAAGACGAAGATCAAGACGAATACCGAAGAAAACAAGGCGCGCAAAATAAATAATATACAAGGTAGGTTCTCCATTTAAAGTTCCACACTTCCCCCCTGTCTCTTCTCTCTCCTAACCCACTTGGGTTTTTTCTATTTTAATCCTCCATCTCTTTCCCCCTTTCTTTGCATGCTTGAAACAAGGGGATTCCTGGTCCATGTGTAGGATTGGGCTATTGGAGAGTCACCGTGTCGGGGGCTTTCTTCTAGTTTAACCAAAGACCACGTGGGTTCGGCCCCCTTGATTATGTGGTAAAGCCTTAACCTTGTATGTTCACGACCCCAAAATTGCATTGTGCATATCATGGTCTTGCATTTTTCAAAAGTCGTTTTCAAAGTTGTTTTCAAAATCGTTTTCAAACTTATTTTCAAAATTGCATCAAAATCTCCTTTTTCAAAACATGTTTTCAAAATCACAATCCTAGGGTGATTCTAGCCTTTCCATGACTAGGGTTGCTTTAGGAAAGTGTTACATTCAAAGTGACCAATATGGTCCATATTTTCAAATCTTGTTGTTTTCAAAACCGCTTTCCTAAAGTGGTTCTAGCCTTCTTATGGTTAGAATCGCTTTAAGAAAGTGAGATCTTTTACGTTTTCCAAAAGAGCTATCTTTTCAAAAATCTCTCTTTCAATATACTTTCCTAAAACTCTTCTTTCCAAAATTATTTTCAAAAATTCCCTCCAAAGATCTATTTTTCCAAGCTCCCCTTTTTTAACCCCTTTCCAAAACGCTCTCTTCAAAGTCCACTTTTCAAAAACGTTCCCTAGGTCTCTTTTCTAGAAAAACTCTCTTTAAAAATCTTTCTAAAGTCTCCCTTCTAAAAACTCCCCTTTAGGATTTTTCTTCCAAAAACTTGTTTCTAAAAACACACTTTCCAAAAACTTCTCTTTAAAATCTTTTTCCAAAAACACTATCTTCAAATTCACTTTCCAAAAACTCCTTCCTAGGATTCCCTTCTAGAAAACCTTCATTTCCAAAAACGCAGTTTCCAAAAATCCTTTTTCCTTAGAGCCTAAGTTAAGCCCTAGAACCCACAATTAAGAAACCCTAATTTTCTTTCTAAAAACATGATTTTCGAACTTTGCCCCTAACCTAGGTTTCCAAAACCTCTTGTTTTTATATCCAAACTATACATGTTTCCAAAACCTATTTTCTACGTCGAAACTATAGTTTTCCAAATCTAGGGTTTCTAGAATCTCTCTTTCCAAATCCTTGCCAAATCCTACCTTCCCCTTAGGAAACCAAATCAAATATTCCCGTTTAGGAAACCAAATCTAATCCTCCGTTTTTGGAAACAAAATCAAACCTTTGCTTTTAGAAACAAAATCTAATTCCTTCCTAATCCAAACCTTTCATAATTCAACTCCTTCCTAAACTTCTGTTTTCCTAAGCCTTAAGTTTCTAAAACTTGAACATAAAAATCTTTCCTAAATTTTAAAACTCAACTTCCACATCTTTCCTAAACTCAAACCTTTTCTAATCTCAAGATTTTCTAAAACCCTAAAACTTTCTAAATCCTAAACTTTCTAAATTTCGAATCTTTCCAAATTCAAAGTTTTCCAAATTCAAAACTTTCTTAACTTAAATCTTTCTAAACTTCCAAACTTTCTAAATTCTAAACTTTCCAAAACTTCAACATCTTTCCAAATCTAAGACTTTTCTAAACTCAAAACTTTCTTAATTCAAACATTTCCTAAATTAAAAACTTTCCTTTTTCAAACCTTTCCTAAAACAACACTTTCCTAAGTCAAAACATTCCAAATTCAAACACATTCCAAAGTTGAGACTTTCTTAATTCAAAGCACTCCTAATTTTGAAACTTTCCTAATTCGAAAACTTTGCTGAAATGACACTTTCCTAAAACGGAACTTTCCTAAATCGGATCTTTCCTAATTCGAACCTTTCCTAAATCTAACCTTTCTTAAACTCTCGAGTCTTTCCTAAGTCTCATCATTCTTAAGTCTAGGTTTCCTAAACCTCCATCTTTCCAAAACAAGTCTAAATTTTTTCCAAGTTCTACTTTTTCAAATCAAAATTCAATCTTTTCAATTCCAAAATTCCAAATTTCAATTTTCAATCCTCTATTAAAAGTTCAATATCTCAATCTTCCAATCCAATTTCCAATTCAATCTCCTTCTTCAAATCAACTCTTCTATTTTTAATCGGACTCCGGTCTGAACTACGACTGACCTGATTCCTCCAAAAGGATACGTAGGCAACCCTCATGGGTGCAGTCACAACCTTTTTCAAATCTCAAATCCCACAATTTCTTTCAAATTTCAAACTCCTCAACAATTTTCAAATCTCAAATTCTAATCTATTTTCAAATTTCCAATTTCAAATTTTTATTTCCAATTTTTCAAACTTTCCAATTTCAATTCCTTCTCTTCAAATTTATTTCAAATCAATCTCTTCCTAAATCTATTTTTCAATTCTCATTCCTTGCACTTGCATATCATGCATCACGTTAGTTTCTTTTCAAGGCTTATTTTCCAAAGTGGATAGGATTGAACTATAGTTGGTTGAAGACTCTCATAGGTGAATCTAGAGTAGATTGAGATGTAGGTACCGAAAGGGCGGGGTAGGGTGATGGCTTAGTGCGTCTTCCCTACACGTAACCAACCTCCGAACCTAGAATCACTGATTTCAAAGACCAAAAACGGAGTTATTTTCGAAAAAGGGCTAAATGTTTTTCAAAGGTTGCCAAACAACCTGTTTTCCTAAAAACCCTCTCTCGAGGAGACATTTTCAAAATTGTTTTCCAAAAACCCTAAGTGTAGTCTTCGGATTATTCTTAGTTTTTAGGTAACCTAACTCACCTTAATCAAGTTAAGTGGCGACTCCGAATCTTTTTCAAAAGCCCTTTATTTAAATCAATTTTCAATTCAAACCTAGTCACACTCATTCTTTTAGAAGGGCGAGTTCTAACGAGAGCGTACAACATTTTTCCCGTTCATGTGAGTATTCCTCGAGTGCGAAAAATCTGGATACGACAGCTGGTGACTCCGCTGGGGACACTTAGAGGGTTAAGCCGTAGTCATGTCTCTTTACCCTTTACCCGTTACCCATGTAGAGTCTTCAATTAACTTGGTTCAATCCTATTCACTTTAAATTTTCAAAACTAAATTTGCAAAATTGTTTTAAAAAAAACATGCATTTATTGATATTATCTTGTATTATATTTGTCATCCACATACTAACACTTGCATCTTTGTTTTGTAGGTGAGCTTTTTGCTTAAATTGTATTAACTGTTATGCATGAATGTGATGAACAGGATGAATGGGAGTTGTTGGGCTATTTCCTCCACTTTTAAAAATCACACACACACTGCATGTGCACTTGCATTCTGCATACTTGTATTATTACCCTGATATGTCCTTTCTAGTTAGAAAGGGGGAACAGTATATTGGTTGTGGGAAAGATGCTGTGTTAGTTTCTTCGCCTACGGCCTCTTGATGGTTCCCCCACTCGGATCACCAACCGATCATGGCACCACCTCGGGGAGTGGGCCTAGGTTTGAAGATCCGGGGACCGAATCTTTTTAGGACGCATTAGTGAACCCTCAACATCATACTCATATAGATACCATGCATAGCCAAACCTCTGCCGGATTTAAGACACGAGCACCATTTTCAAAATCACGGAGGAAATGACGACTACTCTTACTTTCATTTATACTTGTCTATACCTGTTGTTATACTGACTATATTCATACTGTTATAATGCCTGTTTAATGGCTCATGCATACACTTTTATCTCGCTATTGCATTTCTCTCTCTTTATACTCTTTGCATACCCATGTTCATGCATTCGGTATTCCATGTTAAGACAAGAGTTCCAAGTAACTCAAATCACGGCATTCTCATGCATATGATCAACCTATTGAGAGTGACACCAAAGTCACTCTCTCTTGCAGTAAACCTACCTAAACCCTAAGAGTTTCCACGTAACCCTAAGGACTCATTGCATGTATCTCACTTCATTCCATGAGAGGGGCCCCAATCCCTCTATGCTCACGGAGATAGGGTTGCCAAGAAGACAAGGGGTAATCAATCAACAAGGTCTCTCAGCGACTTCCTCGACATCAAATCTAAAGAAGGCGAATCCGAAGACTCAAGAGTAGTTTAGGATCTCCCTTTGTAAAAGTAGATAGGTGGAAGTCCAAAGGAAAATGTTCCCCCTCCCCCTATTAAAATATATTTCAATTCTTTTGTATCTCAAATCCAAAATTTAATGTACTTCTTTATTTTTATGAATAAATGCATGGATGATTGAAGGTTCTTACCTGACGGTAAGGTTTCTGCATACAGGGGCAAGTCCCCTATCTCCAAGCGTGGGCCAATACATCATGACTAGTTTCCCTCCTTAAAAGGGACACCCTAGGACATGCATTGCATAAAGCTCTCTAAAAATCAAAAACTGACTTGTGACTTGTGTTTTTGTCTTTTTCTTTTTTCTTTTTATTTTTATTTTATAGAGGTCACCCCACACTGAGTCAACATTGCTCCTAAAAAGGGGCAACATCCACCTAGGGATCCTATTATCACCAGGCAAAGAGCATCATTGATGGCTGCTAACCCTGAAGAATTCTCTCAGGTCTCTGGAGAGGAAGTCAACGAAATGAGGACTAAGATGGATGAGATGCTCAAACTCATTCAAACTCTGGCCATGAAGGATGCTACTACAGTCCCGTCATCATCCATGACTTCATCCAAGGACCTTGAACCCGCTAATCCAAGGATCATGCTTCGGTCTGACAATGCTGGGAGGACTAAGGAAGACGCCAAAGGGGTCAACGCTAAAGAAGAAGAGACTATATTGCTTTCACCTACTATAAAGAAGGCCTCTCTAGATCCTTTTAGTCTGAAAATCCAAGTATTGGAAGATTCGTTGCGAAGTCTCCATGGCCACGATGCTTATGGGTTCACTTCTTATGATGAGCTCTGTTTCTTCCCTTACCACCCGAGACCTGCTAAGTTTAAAATGCATGACTTCCAGAAGTACGACGATACTGGTAACCTCGTTGCTCATCTTCGTCTATATGCTGGACCGCTTAGTGGACATGGCAACGACCCGAAGCTCCTTATGCAGTTATTCCAACACAGCCTCACAGGGTCGGCTCTGCAATGGTTCGCTCGTTTGGACTTGAGGAAGATTACAACCTAGATGGAGGTAGTCAATGCATTTAAAGCCCAATACCGTCATAACATCGACCTCATTTCTGATCAATGGTCCTTGATGATAATGAGCAAGGGTGAGAAGGAGAGCTTTACAGCCTATGCCCTAAGATGGAGGGAGGCCGTTGCACAAGTAAACCCCCCGCTGGAGGAGAAGGAGTATGTACAACTGTTTGTACATACTTTTCAAGGTATATTTTACGATAAGCTTTGCACAAGTGTAGGAAAAAGCTTCTCCGAGCTTATCATGCAGGGAGAGATGATAGAAAACGGCCTCAAGACAGGAAGAATCACAGATCCCTATGCTAAGACTGGAGAAAATACTGCCAACATAGCCAAGAAGGTGGCTACTACAAGGGGCACGATCAGGAAGGAAAGTGAAGTGTCCGCTATTCTGCCTAGCCAACGACCCCAATATCGACCCTTGCTACAATCACCCCCAGTCCTACCCTTGCCCACCTTGACCATGCCTGCTCCAACCCCAAACTATGGTCTCGCTGGGGCACGACCCAACTTCAATAGACCTGCTAGACGCATCCGTACCTTTGACGCCTTAGCCTGCACCCAAACTGAGGCTTACCATAGCCTTCTGAAGAACAACATCTTGAAGCCCATACCTGCTCGCCCGTTGCCAAGCCCTCTGTCCCCGACCTTTAAGTCGCTCTTACATGTGAATATCATTCAGGTGGCCAGGGGCACGACACCGAAAGCTGCTTTGCTCTCAAGCACAAGATCCAAGACCTGATTGACAATAAGACCATTGATCTGCAGCAGGTAAAACCTGCTCCCACTCCCAATGTGACCACTAACCCTCTGCCGAATCACACTGTCAATATGATACTAGTAGAGATAGAAGGCCAGGAAGAAATCGACGAGCTCGAGGCCGAAGGTTATGAGAGCGATTGGGAGGCCGATGAAGAAAGTGACTGGAAGGAAAATCTCCCACTATGCCCAATTTATCTCTATGACCCTGATGAGGTGCCTGATGCTTCTGACTGGCCCATTGAGGAGCCAATGTTGTTGAGGGAAGAACACATCGAAAGCATAACTGCCGATGGGTGGGGTGATGAATTTTTACACTCGAAGTATGTAGCAGCTGAAAGTCACTTGCTGGAAAACCCTTGGCCCCTAACTGAGTACAACTATGAAGACATGGGTTGGGGACTAGAGGAGTCAAGAGAACAAGCAGAGCCATTCGAATTGGAAGGGGGTGAGCTGGTCACCCTGTTTACAGAAGAACCTGCTGCAAAGAACAAGAAGGAGGCTAACAACCGCATCAACAGTGTCAACGTCTGTGGAGCTCTAGGAGAAGCCTTTGCCTGTCTCGCCTTAGCCGAGGATCCGAGTCGCGAATGGAGCATCGAAGATGTGGGAATTGTCCCAAAGCCATACTAAAAAGGGGTTCCTTGCACCAGCGTACAAGAAAGGGGTGTCATCACCCATTTTCTTTCTATCCCTTTACTTCCTGTCTCTAAATTAATGTTTTGCATTCTCTCAACTGCTTAGGGACTCTATGCTTTCCATAAAAGTGACAATAATAATCAAATGACAGTCTTTTATTCCATTATTGTTGTCTTGTCTTCCTTGGGGAATAGTGACTACTTTCTACGCAAGGGGCATGGTTTATCTTATAGAATGATCCAACTTGAAGGGATGATAGCATGAGTTAACCACTCGCCAAATGGTCAGCTTTCCAGAGAGAGAGGATAAAGATGAGTGAGGATGCTACCTAAATGTGGCACTTACGAGACTCTAAGGCTAAGCGATGTGTGGCTAGTTTATCAAAATGAAGAGGAGCCATCTTTCACTTCCCCACATATAAATAAAAGGAATGAATCATTAAATAAATAAACAAATGTACCCATATTCCCTTTGCTTAACCCTTAGTGCCTCACGGAAAGCGAAAATTTTCTTTGTCAACCCTTATCCAAGACTGTCCTCCCCACACTGGGGCAGACAATAGTTTAAGAACTCTAGGAGTGGTGTCCACCTCTATCATGCTAGGATAGTGTTGAAAACTCTATGGATCAAGCAATCTAATTCAAAGTGAAGAGAGGTCCTCATTTCATTTTCCATACTGTCAAAAGCAACCCCTTGCCAAACCCGTTGAGCCACTTATCCTTTCTTAACAAAACCCCAACCTAGGGATCACCGCCCACACTGGGTATATTGTACTACCAAGGAAAAGGTATAAGAGAAAAGAGTTAAAGAATTGTTTCATTTCATAAAAGAAAAGAAAAGAAATAGAAAGAAAAAGCAAAGAAAAGGATTCGCTAAGGGGCAAGAGGCCGAAAAAAAAAAAAAAAAACCATGATTTTAAGGAAAGGCCTAAAGGAGCCATGATGGAGTCATTCTCAAAGGCATAATGAGGGAATTGAAAGAGAAGAAAGTCATGTTTATCTCAAAAAGTATATAGAAAGGGGTGAAAAAAAACAAGGTCATTGTCACCCTGAGAAGTATATGGTCAAAAGCAAGAAGGAAATTCAAAGGTGATCATAGGTTATGAGGAAACCCAGCAGAAACAATAGGTTTGAGCCTTTACCCTTTCTTGCAAAACTCCGAAACCATGGCCTACATTATAACCCTACTAAAGTCCTCTCTGATTGAAAGCAGATTGCTTGATCTAAATGAGCTAGATACGCTGCCAAAGCTAAAGAAGGATGCTAACCCTACTGAAAAGTAGTCAATGATGGTATGGATCTAAACCCCATCGAAAACAACATCAAATTTGAGCTTGCATATCCTGTTGTTTCTAAAACCCCATAACCTAGCCTATATTACGGTCCTAAACAAATTCTTCTTAGATTGAAATGATTGGCCACTTATCGCTCTGCCAAAGGTCAAGCAAGCTGTTGCTAAAACCCGAGAGTCTAGAGTCTCAGCCCAATAACCCTATACACTAACCCTAAGATAGTGATTTGGAGGCAATCAAGAGGTTGAGAAAGGTGCGAAATGCTATCATCCAATCAAGATAGTGTTGAGCCAAAAGATAGGCTAAATCCCTGAAAAGGAAGGAGTTACCATTCCTAGGACTACAAGTTTAACAGAACCTTGTGTCATTCTATTAACGTATTTTTAACCTGCACATATGTTTAAAAAAAAAAAAAAAAATTTTCAGCATGAGTTTTGCACATGTAGGATATAACTCCCTATAAAAATAGAAGTCATTAATATCAGCTCAGGTAATACATAACATCATCACCTATCAAATGCATCTAAACATATGCCTAGCTGTAAAGATCATAAATGTGTCTGTTTGCCCATACATCTGAATACCATAAATATCCATCCTTATACAAAACTTCCAAAATAAAACTTTCTGACATAAATATAACTCAGGCACAAGGGGCAAAAGAGGATCAAAGTCTCCACAAGGGGCATCTATCACAGGTTGAAGTCGATGTCATCTGGATCAAAATCCCCGAAAGCTAGCATCGGAGGAGGGGGATAACTACTCGAAGCACCACCATCCTGCAGGGAAGACAGAATCGAAATCAGCTGCATACAAAAGGAACTAAGCAACAGCAGAGCAAGAAGGAGCAAAGAAAGAATAACATACCCCTCCCCCCCCCCCCCACCACCGCCCATCTGAGATAATCAAGCTGTCAGGGAAGCTACCTCGGCCAGGTACTGATCCCGCTCCATCTGGTACTGATCTCTCTAGTCTCTCACGGCAGTAAACTCAGCTTGGGGCACATATCCTCTAGCACGGCGCCACAAGTTAACCACCTCCTGGCCAACAGCATACCCGCCGACTACTACCTCAAACCGGGTGAAGGCACCAATCGAATGAGCCCCAAAGTGTGCAACGTAATCTGTATCTGGGGGAAGCAAGAACTCGACACCTGGCTGACACTTCTGATAAGGGATAGGCACTCCCGCCACTAAGGCCCCAAACATATACTCTGGCGGAGCTCCTACTGATTAGAACTCCTCATGATTGAAACTCCTCATGGAACTGCTGCCAGTGTCACTCTCCAAGATAAGACTCCCAAGTGTCATCATTGAGAAAGGCAGCTCTCGACAGGGACAACGGGACCAAGTACCGGACTGTCTCATAATGGACTGATCCAATGAAGGGCCGCCAAGTCACATCCCTTGCCTCAATCAGCTCCAAGTTAGTCTGGAGCGTCACAAAATCGGTAATCTCCGATTGCTGGGCTACCCGATCACGAGCCCACCTCAAAGCGCGAGGATAGAGGTCATCCTCAACAACTGTAGGGCGACGCACCGGTAGGTACTCGTAACTCCACCAAACAAGGAAAGGCCAGAAGCTAGTCATGCTGCCCCAACGGGAAGAAGTTCGGACCCGCATCGACCGAAGAAAGCAGCCAAAGGAAAAGGACCCCCAGTCCAGCTCAAATAAGGCTCCAAGATCGGCTACTATACTCACCAAACGACACGGCACGAGTGACTTGTTGTTGTTGCAGAAATAGCTAAAGATGATATACAACACAAGTCGCTGTCTCATGATATCCCGCCTAGCAAGTGATGGCTCAGTAGCAAAAGTACGGTCGTCCTGACTGATCCAAGAGACTGGGAAAGCAGAACGCTCAGGAGGAGGCAAGTCCAACAGCAAACAGGCCTCGTCCTTATTAACTGGATGTAGGGTGATCCGCCGGCCGACAAAGGAGAGCCCTGTAATAATCACCCAATCCAAAGGAGTAGGACTCAACTCGAAGCCGACAAAATGAAAGGTCTCGGTCTCCCTGAACCACCTCTCAACAAGTGCCAGTACCAAATGCCGGTTTAGGCGGTTAGCCTGTAATCCCATGAAGGCATCAAACCTGATCTCCGCCAAGAAGGCACAATATGATGGAGCAGCCCGCTGCATGGTCACAAAAACCTGATGACCAGCCCCTCTGAAAGTTGTATGCACCCGTGGGGGCGGAAAATGCTGTCTAGAATACACACTGGGGTGATAGGCAAGATCTCCGAGTGGTGGGATGTCTGGTATCTGCAGATCTCCCAAGTCGGCATTTGGTTGCCTATGCCTGAAAGAAGCTCTCCCATAATTGGTCACCTGATCCCCAGGGCCCGGTACCTCCTCCTCGGCATTAATCCCCTCTACGAAGGCCTGCTCAATCGGAGGAAAAGGGTCGATAGGTAGCCTACTCCCCTGCCCACTCTGACTGGAGGAGGATCGTCTGGTAGATCGTTGACTACCTTTAGATCGACTAGAGCCACCAGTAGAATCTGTCTGGGCCGCCTTCCCCGAGCGGTGCCTCCTCTTAGAACCGTCATCACCCGCGTCTGCCATCCTGAAAAGGTAAGCCAAGGTAAGAGAGGTTAACATGCCATACATGCAATTCAAATAATAGTGAAATAAAATAAACAACTACCGCAAACAAAACAAATAAAGAATTTCGAACAACAAATCAAAAACAAAATTTCTGCACATCTTGATTTTCCAACTTCAAATCACATCTCAAGAGTTCCTTGCCTTTTTCCTTCAAAAAAATTTCATTTCTAAAACTTTAACCAACTCTTTCCATAATTTCTAAAAATTTCGACAGAGTCCTATTTAAAAATGGCCCCTACAACATCCATGACATCAACACAAAATACGGAACATGCACTTTCCAACATAACAATCACATAACAATGGCACTCATGCACATTTTTCAATTTTTCAAAATTTTCAAAACACATGTTTTATTTTTTAAAGAAATCAATGGTTTTCAAACGTCTCCCGAAATTTTTCAAAATCACCTCAAATGTTTTCTAAAATATTCCAATATTTTTTCAAATTTCAAACTTTAAAAATTTTATCAATCTCTCAAGTTTTCTTAATTTTTCTAATTTTCTAAATATTTTTCTATTTTTCAAAAATTCACAAATTCACCGAGTTTTCAAAAAATCACAAAACTTCATACGGTTGTTAAACACATTTTTCTAAGGCACTTTGCACAAAAATATAGCCAGAAAACCTAATGCCCAAGTCGGTAGGAACAAATTTCCTATTCCTGCATAAAACCCCCTTCGCATAATCATGAAAGTTCATTTAAATTTAATCAAACAAGCACCAAAATGCAAAAATAACTTCACCATCATGTTCAAAACATATCAAAACATCAATTTCCACTATTCACACGTTTCAAACGAAGTTCTACACATCAAAATCAACAAAATTTGAAAACTCACTTTTTGAAAGTTCTCCGGCAAAATCTTCTCTTCCGGCGACTTTTCTGATGATGTGGTCTCCTTCTGGCAATCACCCACGATCCCCAAGAGGTGCCCCTTCAAGGTTCAAGTCGGTTTCCCCACAAACACCCTCAATCTTTCACAAACTCTTCAAAATGCCGTGGCTGTTCGAACTAGAAATTTTCTGGTTTTAACTTTAAGCCTGGCGCCACTAGCAAAGGCACCAGCTATTTTCTGCCGAAGGCGCCATTGCTAGTGGCGCTAGTTACAAAATCTGGGCAATTTTGCCCTTTTTCCTGCCAAAACTCATTTTTGAAGGCCTTTTGGCCCGTTATCTATTTTCAACCCCCGTTGTCGAAAGATTTCCAATGTCCGTCCCTCCGAATGCCTCGCGGTCAACATGGGACTCTTACTCTTATCGTTTTCTATCTTTGATAAGCAAAGACAGAAAAAGAGAGGCAGCTGTAAGCACCCCATTTTTGACCGCTCGGCAGTCTACACTCCGTCCAGACTTGTTTTCAAGTCACTGTGGGCGTATTCCAACCGAAACCAACTCTCTAAGTCCAAATCCCGTGTGTCCATCACTTCGCGGGCCCATCAGGTCCAAATAGAGGCAAAATAACCAAAATGCCCTTAGGGGCATCGTCCTTTTCTTTCTGACTCTAATCCCTCTCTCGAGACAGTTGATTCCTTGAGACAGTAAATCTATTCCAACTCAAGCACGTCTTTTCGAAGACGATAAGACCCCTTTCCAACCCTTCTCTCGAGACAGTTTATTCCTTGAGACAGTTCCAACTCAGGCACGTCTTTTCGGAGACGATAAGTCCCATTTCTAATCCCTCTCTCGAGACAGTTTATTCCTCGAGACGGTCCCAAATTAGGCATGTCTTTTCGAAGACGATAAGACCCCTTTCCAATTCCTCGAGACGGTTCCAATCAGGCACGTCTTCTCAGAGACGATAAGTCCCCTCTCCAATCCCTCTTTCGAGGCAGTTTATTCCTCGAGACGGTCCCAAATCAGGCACGTCTTTTTGAAGACGGTAAGTCTCCTTTCCAATCCCTCTCTCGAGATAGTTTATTCCTCAAGACGGTTCCAACTCAGGCAAGTCTTTTCGAAGACGATAAGTCCCCTTTCCAATCCCTCTCTTGAGACAGTTGATTCCTCGAGATGGTCCCAAATCAGGCATGTCTTTTCGGACACGGTAAGTCCCCTTTCCAACCCCTCTGTCGAGATAGTTTATTCCTCGAGACGGTTCCAAATCAGGCACGTCTTTTCGAAGGTGGTAAGACTCTTTCCAATCCCTCTGTCGAGACAGTTTATTCCTTGAGACGGTCCGAGTAGTGAAAATACTCGTAAATATCACAACCGTTAGAGTAGTGGAAATACTCACAAATAGGTCGATATAGGGAATTGCCAACAAACCCCTGTGTCACGACGACCGCCGTCAGAGTGGCGGAAACACTCAAAACCCAGGTCAACACCAGTGTCTGTTAGCCCACTTCGATAAAAAACGACCAAACTGCCCTTTGGGCCTTTTCCGAGACTTTCCGGTCAAGATGACCATTTTGCCCCTAGGCATCCAAATGCCCCAGGAACCACACCGGCTCTGGGTATCAAACCGGTAATCTCCTGAGATTGCTTCTTATAGTATTCTCAACCTTCCTTTACCTTTCCGAATCATTCCGAGTCAGTTCCGACCAACCCGGTACAAAATGACCGTTTTGCCCCTGGTGGGCCGGTCTCCTTTTTCAACCACACCGGCTCTGGGTATCAAACCGTTAATCTCCTGAGATTGCTTCTTATAGTATTCTCAACATTTCCTTATCTTTCCGGATCATTCCAGTCAGTTCCGGCAAACCCGATACAAAAATGATCGTTTTGCCCCTAGTGGGCCGATCTCCTTTTCCGACCACACCTGCTCTGGGAATCAAACCGACAACCTTTGGGAACATTCTGAATAATGTTTCCAACTCCCAAGTCTTCTTCCAGGACAGTCCGAGTTTGTCCCGACAGTTTCCCGATCTGATTGACCGTTTTGCCCCTAAAGGCCCGGTCAATCTTTCCGACCCATCTTATCCTCATTTCTCAAGTCAAATACCTCCAGGACACTATTTTAAGTGTTCCTGCTCTTTTTCAGCCTTCTGGCTCATTCCCGACTCCTCCAAATCATTCTCGAACTTTCCGAAGTCATTCTTAGTGAAGCCAGGCTAAAAATTGCATGGTAGTCACTAGTACAGGCGCCCAAATCTAGTCAAAGATACGTTACTTGCCGACGTTAAATATTTCCTAAATGGCTGGCACCACTAGTAGTGGCGCCCAGCCAAAAATTGGCCTGGCGCCACTCCTAGTAAATTCTGGCTTGGTGCTACTGCAATAGGCACCAATGTTGTCCAACCTCTGTAAATACAAAGCCTCCTCCAACGTGAAAAGGATCTGTCAACTCACTCTAAAATTTATATAATTCGATATACAGAGCTCGAACACTCCCTAAACCCTAGCCTCCTTAGGTTTTCCAAACCCTAGCCACCATACACAAACCCTAGCCTCATATACACTCTTATACACCCCCATACACTCATACACTAACTTTCAACCCTCCTTCGAAGACTTGAAGAGTTGCAATCTGAAGTTTGAATATTGAAGGCGGCTCTTGAAGATTGAAGACGAAGATCAAGACGATACCGAAGAAAGCAAGGCACGCAAAATAAACAATATATAAGGTAGGTTGTCCATTTAAATTTTCACACTTCCCCCATCTCTCTTCTCTCTCCTAACCCACTTGGGTTTTCTCTATTTTAATCCCCCATCTCTTTCCCCCATTTCTTTACATGCTTGAAACAAGGGGATTCCTGGTCCATGTGTAGGATTGGACTATTGGAGAGTCACCATGTCGGGGCCTTTCTTCTAGTCTAACCAGAGACCACGTGGGTCCGGCCCCCTTGATTATGTGGTGAAGCCTTAACCTTGTATGTTCACGACCCCAAAATTGCATTGTGCATATCATGGTCTTGCATCTTCCAAAAGTCGTTTTCAAAGTTGTTTTCAAAATCTTTTTCAAACTTGTTTTCAAAATTGCATCAAAATCTCCTTTTTCAAAACATGTTTTCAAAATCACAATCCTAGGGTGATTCTAGCCTTTCCATGGCTAGGGTTGCTATAGGAAAATGTTACATTCAAAGTGACCAATATGGTCCATATTTTCAAATCTTATTGTTTTCAAAACCGCTTTCCTAAAGTGGTTCTAGCCTTCTTATGGTTAGAATCGCTTTAGGAAAGTGAGATCTTTTACGTTTTCTAAAAAAGCTCTCTTTTCAAAAATCTCTTCCTAAAAATCTTTCTTTCAATATACTTTCCTAAAACTCTTCTTTCCAAAATTGTTTTCAAAAACTCCCTCCAAAGATCTATTTTTCCAAGCTCCCTTTTTCAACCCCTTTCCAAAACGCTCTCTTCAAAGTCCACTTTCCAAAAACGTTCCCTAGGTCTCTTTCCTAGAAAAACTCTCTCTAAAAATCTTTCCAAAATCTCCCTTCTAGAAACCCCCCTCTAGGATTTTTCTTCCAAAAACTTGTTTCCAAAAATACACTTTCTAAAAACTCCTCTTTCAAATCTTTTTTCAAAAACTCTA
Organism: Euryodendron excelsum; assembly: GCA_033060915.1. Lineage (NCBI taxonomy): Eukaryota > Viridiplantae > Streptophyta > Magnoliopsida > Ericales > Pentaphylacaceae > Euryodendron > Euryodendron excelsum. The sequence continues at coordinate 41,796,790 of CM065380.1, read as the reverse complement.
TCTTCAAATTCACTTTCTAAAAACTCCTCCCTAGGATTCCCTTCTAGAAAACCTTCGTTTCCAAAAACGCAGTTTTTAAAAATCCTTTTTCCTAAGAGCCTAAGTCAAGCCCTAGAACCCACAATTAGGAAACCCTAATTTTCTTTCCAAAACATGATTTTCGAATGTAGCGAAGTCTCCATGGCCACGATGCTTACGGGTTCACTTCTTATGATGAGCTCTGTTTCTTCCCTTACCACCCGAGACTTGCTAAGTTTAAAATGCCTGACTTCCAGAAGTACGACGGTACCGGTAACCCTGTTGCTCATCTTCGTCTATATGCTAGAGCGCTTAGTGGACATGGCAACGACCCGAAGCTCCTTATGCAGTAATTCCAACACAGCCTCACAGGGTCAACTCTGCAATGGTTTGCTTGTTTGGACTTAAGGAAGATCACAACCTGGATGGAGGTAGTCAATGCGTTTAAAGCCCAATACCGTCATAACATCGACCTCACTTCTGATTGATGGTCCTTGATGACAATGAGCAGGGGTGAGAAGGAGAGCTTTAAAGCCTATGCCCTGAGATGGAGGAGGCCGCTGCACAAGTAAACCCCCCACTAGAGGAGAAGGAGTATGTACAACTGTTTGTACATACTTTTCAAGGTATATTTTACGATAAGCTCTGCACAAGCGTAAGAAAAAGCTTCTCCGAGCTTATCATGCAGGGAAAGATGATAGAAAATGACCTCAAGACGGGAAGAATCACAGATCCCTATGCCAAGACCAGAGAAAATACTACCAACATAGCCAAGAAGGTGGCTACTACAAAGGGCACGATGAGGAAGGAAAGTGAAGTGTCCGCTGTTCTGCCTAGCCAACCATCCCCATACCGACCCCTGCTACAATCACCCCTAGTCCAACCCTTGCCCACCTTAACCATGCTTGCTCCAACCCCAAACTATGGTCCTGTTGGGGCACGACCCAACTTTATTAAACCTGCTAGATGCATTCGTACCTTCAACGCCTTAGCCTGCACCCAAACTGAGGCTTACTATAGCCTTCTGAAGAACAACATCTTGAAGCCCGTACCTGCTCGGCCGTTGCCAAGCCCTTTGCCCCCGACCTTTAATGCCGCTCTTACATGTGAATATCATTCAGGTGGCTAGGGACACGACACCGAAAGCTGCTTTGCTCTCAAGCACAAGATCCAAGACCTGATTGACAATATGACCATTGATTTGCAGTCGGTAAAACCTGCTCCCACTCCCAATGTGACCGCCAACCCTCTGCCGGATCACACCATCAATATGATACTAGTAGAGATGGAAGGAGAGGGAGAAATCGACGAGCTCGAGGCCGAAGGTTATAAGAGCGATTGGGAGGCCGAATCTTAGGTGGCAACTCCGAATCTTTTTTAAAAGCCCTTTATTTAAATCAATTTTCAATTCAAACCTAGTCGCACTCATTCTTTTAGGAGGGTGAGTTCTAACGAGAGAGTACAACATTTTTCCTGCTCGTGTGAGTATTCCTCGACTGCAAAAAATCTGTGCCCGACACTGTTGACCTGGGTTTTGAGTATTTTTTCCACTCTGACGGCGGTCGTCGTGACACAGGGGTTTGTTGGCAATTCCCTATATCGACCTGTTTGCGAGTATTTCCGCTACTCTAATGATTCGCGGTTATTCCTGAGACTGCCTGATCACGAGAAGCTGCTAAAGGGGGCTTACCGCCTGAGAAGTCAATTTTCTCTAAAGGCGTGCCTAAACGGACATTTCTGCATTGGCGGGCTAGCAGGCGCCAAAGGTGAACCGTTCTACCATCTAGGGGACTTGGGGTCTCATCCCGATCGACAGGTTTAAAGGAACTTACCGTTTAGAAGAGATTTTTTTTGAAAAACGTGCCGAATCGTATCGAGGAATAAACTGTCTTGAGAGAGGGGTTGGAATTCGAAAGGGGTCTTATCGTCTTCGGAAAGATGTGCCTGATTTGGAACCGTCTTAAGGAATAAACTGTCTCGAGAGAGGAATTGGAAAGGGGACTTACCGTCTTCGGAAAGACGTACCTGATTTGGAACCGTCTTGAGGAATAAACTGTCTTGAGAAAGGGATTGGAAAGGGGACTTACCGTCTTTGGAAAGACGTGCCTAATTTGGAACCGTCTCGAGGAATAAACTGTCTCGAGAGAGGGATTAGAAAGGGGACTTACCGTCTTCAAAAAGACGTGCCTAATTTAGAACCGTCTCGAGGGATAAACTGTCTTGAGAGAGGGATTGGAAAGGGGTTTTATCGTCTTCGGAAAGATGTGCTTGATTTGGAACCGTCTCGAGGAATAAACTGTCTCAAGAGAGGGATTGGAAATGGGACTTACCGTGTTCGGAAAGACATGCCTAATTTGGAATAGATTTACCGTCTCGAGGAATCAACTGTCTTAAGAGAGGGGTTGGAAAGGGGACTTACCATCTTCGAAAAGACGTGCCTGATTTGGAACCGTCTTGAGAAATAAACTGTCTCGAGAGAGGGATTAGAAAGGGGACTTACCGTCTTCGGAAAGACGTGCCTAATTTAGAACTATCTCGAGGAATAAACTGTCTCAAGAGAGGGATTGGAAAGGGGACTTACCGTCTTCAAAAAGAAGTGCCTGATTTGGAATCGTCTCAAGGAATAAACTATCTCGAGAGAGGGATTGGAAAGGGGGCTTACCATCTTCGGAAAGGCGTGCCTGATTTGGAACTGTGTCGAGGAATAAATTGTCTTGAGAGAGGGATTGGAAAAGGGACTTACCGTCTTTGGAAAGACGTGTCTGATTTGGAACCGTCTCGAGGAATAAACTGTCTCGAGAGAGGGATTGGAAAGGGGACTTACCGTCTTCGAAAATATGTGCCTAATTTAGAATAGATTTACCTTCTCGAGGAATCAACTGTCTCAAGAGAGGGGTTAGAGTTGGAATTAGAAAAGATAATGCCCCTAAGGGCATTTTGGTTATTTTGCCTTTATTTCGGCCTGGTGGGTTCGCGAGGCGATGGACAGACGGGATTTGGACTTGGAGAGATGGTTTCGATTAGAATACATTCATATTGACTTCAGTACAAGTCTGGACGGAGCGTAGACTGCTGAGTGGTCAAAAATGGGGTGCTTACAGCTGCCCATCTTTTTCTGTCTTTGCTTGTCAAAGACAGAAAACGATAAAAGTAAGAGTCCCATGTTGATCGCGAGGTAGTCGGAGGGACGGACATTTGGAATCTTTTGACAATAAGGGTCGAAAACGGATAGCGGGCCATAAAGGCCTTCGAAAATGAGATTTGGCGAGAAAGGGGGCAAAGTTGCCCAGAATTTGCAACTAGCACCACTGCTAGTGGCGCCTTTGGCAGAAAATGCTTGGCACCTCTGCTAGTGGTGCCGGGCTTGGAGTTAAAACCAGAAAATTTCTGGTTCGAACAGCTGCGGCATTTTGGAGAGATTTTGCAAATCCGAGAGACTTCGCATGAAAATCGACTTGATCCTTGAAGGGGCACTTCTTGGATACCACGGGTGATTGCCGAAAAGAGACCACGTCGCCAGAAAAGTCGCCAGAAGAGAAGATTTCGCCGGAGAACTTTCAAAAAGTGAGTTTTCAAATTTTGTTGATTTTAATGTGTAGAACTTCGTTTGAATCATGTGAATAGTGGAAATTGATGTTTTGATATATTTTGAACATGATGGTGATATTATTTTTGCATTTTGGTGCTTGTTTGATTTAGTTTGAGTGATTATATGTGAATATGGGATGGGGGTTTTCTGCAAGAATAGGGGATTTGTTCCTACAAGCTTGGGCATTAGGTTTTCTGGCTATATTTTTGTGCAATGTGCCTTAGAAAAATGTGTTTAACAACCGTATGAAGTTTCGTGATTCTTTGAAAACTCAGTGAATTTTTGATTTTTTGAAAAATAGGAAGATATTTAGAAAATTTAGGAAAATGAGAAAACTCAGGAAATCGATGGAATTTTTAGAGTTTAAAATTTGAAAAAGGTAGGAATATTTTTGGAAAAGATTTGAAAGAATCTTGAGGAATTTTAGGACATTTTTGAAAACCATGGATTTATTGGAAAAATAAAACATGTGTTTTGAAAATTTTGAAAAATTGAAAATGTGAATTGCATGTTTTGTGTTTTGTGTTGATGTCATGGGTGTTGTAGGGGCCATTTTTAAACGAAATTCTACCAAAATTTTTAGAAATTAGGGAAAGAGTTAGAAAAAGTTTTTAGAAATAAAATCTTTTTGAATGAAAAAGACATAAAATCCTTGAGATTTGATTTGAAATTGGGAAAATCCAAAATGTGCATGTAGGAAATTTGTTTTATCATTTGAAATCTTTCATTCATTCATCCTGTTTGTGTTAGTTGTTTATTTTATTTTATTATTACTTGCATTGCATGTATGGTATGTTAACATCTCTTACCTTGACTTACCTTTCCAGGATGGCAGACGCGGGTGATGACGGTTCTGAGAGGAGGCGTTGCTTGGGGAAGGCTGCTCGAATAGATTCCACTGGCGGCTCTAGTCGATCTAGAGGTAGTCGACGATCTACCAGACGATCCTCCTCCAGTCAGAGTGGGCAGGGGAGTGGGCTACCTGTCGACCCTTTTCCTTCGGTTGAGCAGGCTTTCGCAGAGGAGATTGGTGTCGAGGAGGAGGTACTGGGCCCTGGGGATCAGGTGACCGGTTACGAGAGAGCTTCTTCCAGGCATAGGCAGATGGATGTTGACTTGGGAGATCTACAGATACCGGATGTCCCACCACTCGGGGATCTTATTTATCACCCCAGCGTGTACTCTAGACAACATTTACCTCCTCTACAGGTACATACAACATTCAAAGGGGCCGTTCATCAAGTTTTTGTGACCATGCAGCGGGCTGCCCCATCATATCGTGCCTTCTTGGTAGAGATTGAATTTGGCGCCTTCATGGGATTACAGGCTAACTGTCTGAACTGGCATTTAGTACTAGCGTTGGTTAAGCGGTGGTTCGAGGAGACTGGGACCTTTCATTTTGTCGGCTTCGAGTTAGGTCCCACCCCTTTGGATTGGGTGATTATTACAGGGCTCTCCTTTGTCGGCCGACGGATCACCCTGCATCCAGTCAGTAGGGACGAGGCCTGTTTGCTGTTGAACTTGCCTCCTCCTGAGCGTTCTGCCTTCCCAGTCTCTTGGATCAGTCAGGATGACCGTACTTTTGCTATTGAGCCATCCCCTGCTAGGCGGGACATCATGAGACCGCGACTTGTTTTGTATATCATCTTTAGCTATTTCTTCAACAACAACAAGTCACTTGTGCCGTGTTGTTTGGTGAGTATAGTAGTCGATCTTGGAGATTTATCTGAGCTGGACTGGGGGTCCTTTTCCTTTGGCTGCTTCCTTCGGTTGATGCGAGTCCAGACTTCTTCCCGTTGGGGCAGCATGACTAGTTTCTGGCCTTTTCTCGTCTGGTGGAGTTACGAGTACCTTCTTGTTCATCGCCCTACAGTTGTTGAGGAGATCTCTATCCTCGTGCTTTATGGTGGGCTCGTGACCGGGTAGCCCAGCGATCGGAGATTACCGATTTTGTGATGCTCTGGGCTAACTTGGAGCTGATTGAGGCGAGGGATGTGACCTGGCGGCCCTTCATTGGATCAGTCCATTACGAGACAGTCCGGTACTTGGTCCCGTTGTCCCTGTCGAAAGCTACTTTTCTCAGTGATGACACTTGGGAGTCCTATCTTGGAGAGCGACATTGGCGGCAGTTTCATGAGGAGTTCCGATCGGCAAGAGCTCCGCTGGAGTATATGTTTGGAGCCTTGGTGGCGGGAGTGCCTATCCCTTACCAGGAGCATTATCCAGGTGCTGAGTTCTTGCTTCCACCAGATACAGATTACGCTGCACACTTTGGGGCTCATTCGGTTGGTGCCTTCACCCGGTTTGAAGTGGTGGTTGGCGGGTACGCTGTTGGCCAAGAGGTGGTCAACTTGTAGTGCTGAGCCGGAGGATACGTGCCCCAGGCTGAGTTTACTACTATGAGAGATCGGAGAGATTAGTACCAGATGGAGCGGGATCAGTACCAGGCCAAGATAGCTTCCCTGACAGCTCGGTTGTCTCAACTGGGTGGTGAGGGGGTAAGTTATTCTTTCTTTGCTTCTTCTTGCTCTGCTGTTGCTTAGTTCCTTTTGTATGCAGTTGATTTCGGTGCTATCTTCCCTGTAGGATGGTGGTGCTTCAAGTAGTTATCCACCTCTTCTGATGCCGGGTTTTGGGGATTTTGATCCAGATGATATCGACTTTGACTTGTGATAGATGCCCCTTGTAGAGACTCTGAGCCTCTTTTGCCCCTTGTCCCTGCGTTATATTTATGTTAGACAGTTTTATTTTGATATTTTATACAAAAATGGATATTTATGGTACTTAGTTGCATGGATAGATAGATACATTTATAATATTTTCTGTTAAGAATATGATAAGTTGCATATGATGGATGATGATGTTACGTATCTATTACATGAGTTGATGTTGTTGACTTCTATTTTTACAGGGAGTTATATCCTATGTGTGCAAAGCCCATGCTGATTTTTTTTTTTTTTAAAACATATGCACAGGTTAGAAATATGTTAATAGAATGACACAAGGTACTGTTAGACTTGTAGTTTTAGGAATGGTAACTCCCTCCTCTTCGGGGATTTAGTCTCTCCTCTGGCTCGACCCTACCTTGATTGGATAATAGCATTTTGCACATTTCTCAACCTTTTGATCGCCTCCAACTCTTTATCTTAGGGTTAGTGTATATGGTTATTGGGCTGAGACTCTCGACTCTCGGAGTTCTAGCAACAGCTTACCTGGCCTTTGGCAGAACGATAAGTGGCCAGTCATTTCAATCTGAGGAGACTTTGTTTAGAACTGTAATGTAGGCTAAGTTATGGGGGTTTTAGAAACAACGGGATATGCAGGCTCAAATTTGATGTTGTTTTCGATAGGGTTTAGATCCATACCATCCTTGACTACTTTTTAGTAGGATTAGCATCCCTCTTTAGCTTTGGCAGCGTGTCTAGCTCGTTTAGATCAAGCAATCTGCTTTCAATCAGAGGGGACTTTAATAGGGTTGTAATGTAGGCCATGGTTTTGGGATTTTGCAAGAAAGGGTAAATGCTCAAACCTATTGTTTCTACTGGGTTTCTTTGTAACCTAGGATCACCTTTAAATTTCCTTCTTGCTTTTGACCATATACTTCTCAGGGTGAAAATGACCTTGTTCTTTCACCCTTTCTATATACTTTTTGAGATAAACATGACTTTCTTCTCATTTGATCTTCTTATCACGCTTTTGAAGATGACTCAATCATGGCTCCTTTAGGCCTTTCCTTAGAATCATGATTTTCTTCTTTTTCTTTTTCTTTTTTTTTTTTTTTTTGGCTTCTTGCCCCTTGGCAACTCCTTTCCTTTGCTTTTTCTTTCTATTCCTTTATAAAATGAATAATTCTTCGACCCTTTTCCCTTAGATCTTTTCCTTGGCAGTTCAATCTACCCAGTGTGGGCGGTGATCGCTAGGTTGGGGTTTTGTTAGGAAAAGGTAGGCGGCTTAATGAGTTTGGCAAGGGGTTACTTTTGACTGTATGGGAAATGAAATGAGGGCTCTCTTCACTTTGAATTAGATTGCTTGATCTATAGAGCTTTCATTGCTGCCTTAGCACGACGAGGGTGGATACCATTCCTAGAGTTCTCAAACTATTGTCTGCTCCAATGTGGGGAGGACATTCTTGGATCGGGGTTGACAAAGAAAACTTTGTTTGTTGCGAGGCTCCAGGGGTTAAGTAAAGGGAATATGAGCACATTTGTTTATTTATTTAGTTACTTATTCTTTTATTTATATCTGGGGAAATGAAAAATGGCTCTTCTTCATTTCGATAAACTGGCCACACATCGCTTAGCGTCAACGTTCTGCAAGTGCTGCCTTTGGGTCTTATCCTCACTCATCCTTATTCTCTCTCTCTGTGGAAAGCTGATCATTTGGCGAGTGGTTACCTCATGCTATCATCCCTTCAAGTTGGATCATTCCATAAGATAAACCATGCCCCTTACGCAGAAAATAGTCACTATTCCCTAGGGAAGACAAGACAACAACAATGGAATAAAAGACTGTCATTTGATTATTATTATTATATTTACGGAAAGCATAAAGTTCTTAAGCAATAAGAAAATGTAAACATTAATTTAAAGATAGAAAGTGAAAGGGATAGAAAGAAAGTGGATGAAAACACCCCTCTCTTGTACGCTTGTGCAAGGAATCCATTTTTAGTAAGGTCTTGGGCCTTTGCCCTTATCTGCATTCCATCTACGGTTGAGATTTTCAGCCAAGGCAGGATAGGTAGATGCTTCTCCCGGAGTTTCGAGTGAGTTGGCGGTGATGATGTAATTGTCAGCTTTCTTGACTGTCTTGCCTTCATTTGTTTGCTCTGGAGCTTTTCTAACAAACCACTCGGACGACTCGTATTCGTCCAGCTTGATAGGTCGTGCCTGGGGTTTTTTACTCTGGCCTCCAATTGGGGCTCGATGCTCCTCAGGTATACACAATGGGAGATTTTTATTACCTAGTTTGGACAGCTCCTGGTCAATTTTCTTCATAGATTCATATGCGATTTTGTCTTCGGGGGTCGGCATTTTATCAGGGTTGCATCGTAACCGAGTACGACTCTATTCCATATCGTCGCATTCCATCTCCTCCCCATCCTTGTAATATATCTCTTAGCATGCAGCAAAACAAACTTTGTTGTTACCAAACTTTGTAACGATGTTGACAGTGCGGTCCAGTGCAAGGTTTGTAGGGCTGTTCGGAGAAGGATTTGCTGGTCGTACCCCAATGATCTTGTTATCTATTAGGTCTTGAATCTTATGCTTGAGGGTCAAACAATCTTCAGTATCATGTCCTTGGCTATCCGAATGATACTTATAGCTTGCTGCAGATTTGAAGTAATGAGGCAAAGGATTGGGTTGCGGTCGGGCAGGTATAGGTTTCAGATATCTAGCTACTAAGAGGCCAAAATAAGTCGCGGTCTGTGAGCACGCGAGTTTAGTAAACGTCCGCTTTTTCCCACTTGTTCGCCTAGGCCGAGGAGGCGAGGAGGTGTTGCAGATGTTTTTGATGATTGGGGACCAAGTTTTGGTGAGGTCACAGCTGGGTTGATGGTTCGGGGATTGAAAGGGCTTCAGGTTCTATGTTTCAAAATGGGACAATTTTTAGTGGCAGGGCCGGGCCAAAAGGGTTGGGATGATATCCGAAGGAGAGATCATATAATCCTCGTGTTTGGTCATCTTATGCTTGACTCCTCTTGCCTCTGCTAGTAATTGAGTTAAGGTGTCAAGAGTAAGCAATTCCATGCTTGTAAGACTGGGGAACGAAGGAAGGTACCTAAAACCAACAAAAAGAAAGAGTCAGTGTTTGACCTTGACAAGTCTTTATGCAATGCATGCTTTAAGGTGCCCCTCTTAAGGAGGGAAACTAGTCATGATGTATTAGCCCACTCTTGGAGATAGGGGATTTGCCCCTGTATGCAGATACCTTACCGCCAAGTAGGAACCTTCAGCCATCCATACATTCATTCATAAAAATAAAAAAGTACATTAAATTTTGGGTTTAAGATACAAAAGAATTGAAATACATTTTAATAGGGGGAGGGGGAACATTTTCCTTTGGACTTCCACCTATCTACTTTTACAAAGGGAAAACCTAAACTACTCTTGAGTCTTTAGATTCGCCTTCATTGGATTTGATGTCGAGGAGGTCGCTGAGAGGCCTTGTTGATTGATTGTCCCTTGTCTTCTTGGCAACCCTATCTCCGTGAGTATAGAGGGATTGGGGCCCCTCTTATGAAATGAATTGAGGTGCATGCCATGAGTCCTTAGGGTTACGTGGGAACCTTTAGAGTTTAGACAGGTTTAATGTAAGGGAGAGTGACCTTGGTGTCACTCTCAATGGGTTGATCATATGCATGAGAATGCAGTGACTTGAGTTACTTGGAACTCTTGTCTTAACATGGAATATGGAATGCATGAACATGGGTATGCAAAGAGAATAAGGAGAGAGAATGCAATAGTAAGGTAAACGTGCATGCATGAGCAGTTAAATAGTCATTATAATAGTAAGAATACCGGTATTATAACAACATGAATATACATGTATAAATGAAAGTAAGAGCAGTCACCCTTTCCTCTGTGATTTTGAAAACAGTGCTCGTGTCTTAAATCCGGCAGAGGTTCGGCTATGTATGGTGTCTATATGAGTATGAGGTTAAAGGTTGATTAATGCATCCTAAAAAGGCTCGGTCCTCGGATCTTCAAACCTAGGCCCACTCCCCGAGGTGGTGCCATGATCGGTTGGTGATCCGAGCGGGGAACTATCAAGAGGCCGTAGGCGAAGAAACTGACACAGCATCTTACCCACAACCAATATACTGTTCCCTCTTTCTAACTAGAAAGGTCACATCAGGGTAATAATACAAGTATGCAGAATGCAGGTGCACATGCAGTGTGTGTGTGATTTTTAAAAGTGGAGGAAAGAGCCCAACAACTCTCATTCATCCTGCTCATCACATTCATGCATAGTAGTTAATCAAATTTAAACAAAATGTGTACCTACAAAACAAAGATGCAAGTGTTAGTATGTGGATGACAAACATGATACAAGATAATATGAATAAATGCATGTTTCTTGAAAACAATTTTGAAAATTCAGTTTTGAAAATTTAAAGTGAATAGGATCGAACCAAGTTAATTAAAGACTCTACGTGGGTGAAGGGTAAAGAGACATGACTACGGCCTAACCCTCTAAGTGTCCCCAGTGGAGTCGCCAGCTGTCACGCCCAGATTTTTTGCACTCGAGGAATACTCACTCAAGCGGAAAAAATGCTGTACTCTCTCGTTAGAACTCACCCTCCTAGAAGAATGAGTGTGACTAGGTTTGAATCGAAAATTGATTTGAATAAAGGGCTTTTAGAAAAGATTTAGAGTCGCCACCTAACTTGATTAAGGTGAGTTAGGTCACCTAAAAACTAAGCATAATCCGAAAACTACACTTAGGGTTTTGGAAAATGATTTTGAAAATATCTCCTCAAGCGAGGTTTTTTTTTTTTAGGAAAATAGGTTGTTTGGCAACCTTTGGAAAATATTTAGCCCTTTTTGAAAAATAACTCCTTTTTGGTCTTTGAAATCAGTGATCTAGGTTCGGAGGTTGGTTACGTGTAGGGAAGACGCACTAAACCATCACCCTAGCCCGCCCTTTCGGTACCTACATGTCAATCTACCCTAGATTCACCTATGAGAGTCTTTAACTAATTAATATTCAATCTCATCCACTTTGAAAAACAATGTTTGAAAGGAAACTAGCATGATGCATAATATGCAAGTGCAATAGAAGAGAGTTGATTTAGAAATAGATTTGAAAAGAAGAATTTGATTTGATTTTAGAAGAAAGATTTGAAAGATAAATTTGAAATTGGAAAGTTTTAGAATTTGGAAATTGAGATTTGAAAATAGATTTTTGGAATTGGAAATTGGAAATAGAACATAGAATTGGAAACTTGGAGAAGATTGTTGAATTGGAGATTTGAAAGAAGTTGTGGAAATAGAAATTGAAAGATGTGGAATTTGAGATTTGAAAAATGTGGAGATAGAAATTTGAAAAATGTTGTGACCGCACCCATGAGGGTTGCCTACGTATCCTTTTGGAAGAATCAGGTCAATCGTAGTTCGGACTAAAGTCCGATTGAAAATAGAAGAGTTGATTTGGAAAAGAGATTGAATTGAAAATTGGATTGAAAGATTGAAAGATTGAACTTTGATTGGAAGATTTGAAAAGACTTGACTTTGCAAAACTTGGTTTTAGGAAACCTAGACTTAGGAAAGAGAGAATTTAAAAAGGATTTGAGATTTAGAAAGATTTGACTCGAATGTTAGACTTGGAAGATTTAGGAAAGGATTGGATTTAGGAAAGATTTGAATCAGGAAAGTTTCAAAATAGGAAAGTGTCATTTTAGGAAGGTTCCAGAATTAGGAAAGATTTGCATTAGGAAAGTTTTCAAATTAGGAGAGTTTCGAAATTAGGAAAGTTTTGAATTTGGAATGTTTCAACTTAGAAAAGTTTTGAATTAAGAAAGTTTCATTTTAAGAAAGGTTTTGAAATTGGAAAGGTTTTGAAAATAAATAAGTTTTGAAAATAAGAAAGTTTTGAGTTTAGAAAGTTTTAGATTTGGAAATATTTGAAGTTTTAGGAAAGTTTCGAATTTAGAAAGTTTGAACTTAAGAAAGTTTTGAACTTGAAAAGATTTGAAATTTAAAGAGTTTAAGATTTAGAAAGTTTTAAAGTTTGAGTTTTAGAGAATCTTGAGATTAGGAAAGGTTTGAATTTAGGAAAAGATTGGAAAGCATAGATTTGGAGAGTTAAGATTTGGAAAATGGGTAGAATTAGGAAAAGGTTGAATTAGGAAAGATTTGAAAGTTGAGTTTTAAAATTTAGGAAAGATTTTTATGTTCAAGTTTTGGAAACTTAAGATTTAGGAAAGTAGAGGATTAGGAAGAATTTGAATTAGGAGAGATTTGGATTAGGAAGGGATTGGATTTTGTTTCTAAAAGGAAAGGCTTGACTTTGTTTCTAAAAACGGAGGATAGGATCTAGTTTCCTAAACGGGAAGATTTGATTTGATTTCCTAAAGGGAAGATTTGATTTGACAAGGATTTGGAAAGAGGAAGTTTTAGAAACCCTAGATTTGGAAGGCTATAGTTTTGACGTAGAAAATAGGTTTTTGAAAATATGTATAGTTTTGATATAGTTTTGGAAACCTAGGTTTTGAAGCAAGTTTGAAAACCATGTTTTTGGAAAGAAAATTAGGGTTTCCTAATTGTGAGTTCTAGGGCTTGACTTGGGCTCTAAGGAAAGCGTTTTTGAAAAGTGTATTTTCGGAAACGAAGATTTTGGAGGGAGATTCTAAAGAGGAATTTTTTAGAAAGTGTATTTTGAAAAGAATTTTAGGAAGGAAGTTTTTGGAAAGTAAAATTTTGAGAGTGTTTTTGGAAAGAGTTTTTCTAGGAAAGAAATCTAGGGAACGTTATTTTAGGAAAGTGGATTTTGAAGAGAGCGTTTTGAGAAAGATTTGAAATGGGGAGTTTTGAAAAATAGATTTTTGGAGGGAGTTTACACTTTCCTAAAGCAACCCTAGCCATGGAAAGGCTAGAATCACCCTAAGATTGTGATTTTGTAAACATGTTTTGAAAAAGGAGATTTTGATGCAACTTTGAAAACAAGTTTAAAACCGATTTTGAAAACAACTTTTGGAAGAATGCAAGAATCATGATATGCACAATGCAAGTTTGGGGTCGTGAACATACAAGGTTTAGGCTTTACCACATAATCAAGGGTGCCGAACCCACGTGGTCTCCAGTTAGCCTAAATGAAAGCCCCCAACATGGTGACCCTCCAATAGTCTAATCCTACACATGGACCAGGAGTCCCCTTGTTTCAAGCATGCAAAGAAAGGAGGGGGGAGGGGGGAGGGGAAGAGATAGGGGATTAAAATAGAGAAAACCCAAGTGGGTTAGGAGAGAGAAGAGAGAGGGGGAAGTGCGAAAATTTAAAGAGAAAGCCTACCGTATGTCTTGTTTATTTTGCGCACCTTGCTTGTCTTCGGTCTTCGTCTTCAATCTTCAAGAGTTGTCTTCAATCTTCAAACATCAGATTGCAGCTCTTCAAGTCTTCAAAGGAGGGTTGGAGGCTAATGTATAAGTGTATGAGGGTGTGTATGAGTGTATAGAAGGCTAGAGTTTAGTGTATGGTAGCTAGGGTTTGGAAAACCTAAAGAAGCTAGGGTTTAGAGTGTGTTCAAGCTCTGTATATTGAATATTGGTGTTTGTAGACTGAGTTTATAGACCTATTTCGCGCTAGAAGAGGCTCTGTATTTACAGAGAGAGGAATGCACTGGCGCCTGTTGCAGTGGCGCCAGGCCAAACGTTACACTGGCGCCACTTCATTTTTTGGCTTGGCGCCACTAATAGTGGCGCCAGCCATTTAGGAAATGTTTAAGGTCGGCAAGCAACATATCTTTGACTAGATTTGGGCACCTGTACTAGTGACTGCCACGCAATTTTTAGCCTAGCTTCACTAGGAGTGACTGCGGAAAGTCCGGGAATGTTTTGAAGAGGCCGGGAATGACTCGAAAGGCCGGAAAAGAGTAGGAACACTAAGAATAGTGTCCTGGAGGTATTTGACTTGAGAAATGAGGATAGTATGTGTCGGTAGCGTTGACCGAGCCTTTAGGGGCAAAACTGTCAATCAGGCCAGAAAGCTACCAGGACAGACTCGGATGGTCCCGGAAGAAGACTCAGAAACATTATTTAGAAGGTTCCCAAAGGTTTCCGGTTTAATACCCAGAGCCGGTGTGGTCCGAAAAGGTGACCGGCCCACTAGGGACAAAACGGTCATTTCACACAGGGTTTATCGGAACTGACTCGGAAAGATCCGGAAGGATAAAGAAAAGTTGGGAACACTATAAAAAACATTCTCGGGAAGTTACCGGTTTCATACCCAGAGCCGGTGTGGTCGGAAAAAGAGACCGGCCCACTAGGGGCAAAACGGTCATTTTACATAGGGTTTGCCGGAACTGACTTAGAATAATCCGGAAAGGTAAAGGGAGGTTGAGAACACTATAAAAAACAGTCTCAGAAGGTTACCGATTTGATACCCAGAGTCGGTGTGGTCGAAAAAGAAGACCGGCCCACTAGGGGCAAACGGTCATTTTGTACCGAGTTTGCCAAAACTGACTCAGAATGATCCGGAAAGATAGAGGAAGGTTAAGAATACTATAAGAAGCATTCTTGGGAAGTTACCGGTTTGATGCCCAGAGCTGGTGTGATTCCCAGGGCGTTCGAATGCCTAGGGGCGAAATGGTTATCTTGACCGAAAAGTCTCGGAATTGGCCCAAGGGGCAGTTTGGTCATTTTTCACCGAAGTGGGCTAGCAGGCACTGGTCTTGACCTGGGTTTTAAGTGTTTTCGCCACTCTGACGGTGGTCGTCGAGACATAGGGGTTTGTTGGCAATTCCCTATATCGACCTGTTTGCTAGTATTTCTGCTACTCTGACGGTTACGATGTTTGCGAGTATTTCCGCTACTCTGACAGTTGCGACGTTTGCGAGTATTTTTGCTACTCTGACGGTTCGCGATCATTTTCGAGGCTGCCTGAACTTGAAAAGCTGCTAAAGGGGACTTAGCACCTGAGAAGTCAATTTTCTCGGAAGGCGTGCCTAAATAGACATTTATGCATTGGCGGGCTAGCAGGCGCGAAAGGTGGACCGTTCTACCATCTAGGGGACTTAGGGTCTCGTCTCGGTCGATAGGTTTAAAGGGACTTATTGTTTAGAAGATATTTTCTTCGACAAACGTGTCGAACCGTCTCGAGGAATAAACTGTCTCGAAAGAGGGGTTGGAATTGGAAAGGGGTCTTATCGTCTTCAAAAAGATGTGCCTGATTTGGAACAGTCTCGAGGAATAAACTGTCTCGAGAGAGGGATTGGAAAGGGGACTTACCTTCTTCGGAAAGACGTGCCTGATTTGAACCGTCTCGAGGAATAAACTGTCTAGAGAGAGGGATTGGAAAGGGGACTTACTGTCTTCAGAAAGACGTACTTGATTTGGAACCGTCTCGAGGAATAAAGTGTCTCGAGAGAGGGATTAGAAAAGATACTTGCCGTCTTCAGAAAGACGTGCCTGATTTAGAATCGTCTCGAGGGATAAACTGTCTCAAGAGAGGGATTAGAAAGGGGTCTTATCGTCTTCGGAAAGACGTGCCTAATTTGGAACCATCTTGAGGAATAAACTGTCTCGAGAGAGGGATTGGAAAGGTGACTTGTCGTCTTCAGAAAAACGTGCCTGATTTGGAACTGTCTTGAGGAATAAACTGTCTCGAGAGAGGGATTGGAAAGGGGACTTACCATCTTCGAAAAGAAATGCCTGATTTGGAACCGTCTCGAGGAATAAACTGCCTAGAGAGAGGGAGTGGAAAGGGGACTTACTGTCTTTGGAAAGACGTGCCTAATTTAGAACTGTCTCGAAAGAGGGATTGGAAAGGAGACTTACCGTCTTTGGAAAGACGTGCCTAATTTGGAACCGTCTCGAGGAATAAACTTTCTCGAGAGAGGGATTGGAAAGGGGACTTACTATCTTTTGAAAGACGTGCCTGATTTGGAACCGTCCCGAGGGATAAACTGTCTCAAGAGAGGGATTGGAAAGGGGTCGTATCATCTTCAGAAAGACGTGCCTAATTTAGAACCGTCTCGAGAAATAAACTGTCTCGAGAGAGGGATTGGAAAGGGGACTTACCGTCTTCAGAAAGAAGTGCCTAATTTGGAACCGTCTCGAGGAATAAACTGTCTCTAGAGAGTGATTGGAAAGGGGACTTACCGTCTTCGGAAAGACATGCCTGATTTGGAACCGTCTCGTGGAATAAATTGTCTCGAGAGAGCGATTGGAAAGGGGACTTACCGTCTTCGGAAAGACGTGCCTGATTTGGAATAGATTTACCGTCTTGAGGAATCAAGTGTCTCGAGAGAGGGGTTGGAGTTGGAATTGGAAAGATAATGCCCCTAAGGGTATTTTGGTTATTTTGCCTCTATTTGGGCCTGGTGGGTTCGCTAGGCGATGGACAGAGGGGATTTGGAATTAGAGAGTTGGTTTCGATTAGAATACGTTCATATTGACTTTAGTACAAGTCTGGACGGAGCGTCGACTGTCGAGCGGTTGTAAGCACCCCATTTTTGCCCGCTCGGCAATCTCCGTGCTAACCAAGCTCACTTTCACACATCACATGCATATTTAGACTCTAGGCTCGCCTTTTTAATTTGAATTTGGTCCACCAGTCGCTTCTCGGGCCGGTAGGGCCCACTTGAAGCTAAATGACCATTTTGCCCCTAGGCATCCGAATGCCCCGAGAACCACTCCGGCTCTGGGTAGCAAACCGGTAACCCTTTGAGATTACTTCTTATAGTATTCTCAACCTTCCTTTACCTTTCCGGATCATTCCGAGTCAGTTTCGACCAACCCGGTGCGAAATGACCATTTTGCCCCTGGTGGGCCGATCTCCTTTTTCGACCACACCGACTCTGGGAATCAAACCGGAAACCTCTGGGAACATTCTAAATAATGTTTCCAGATCCCAAGTCTTCTTCTGGGACAGTCCGAGTTCGCCCCGGCAGCTTCCCAGTCCGATTGACCGTTTTGCCCCTAAAGGCCCGGTCAATCTTTCCGACACATTTTGTCCCCACTTTTTAACTCAAATACCTCCAGGACGCTATTTTAAGTGTTCCTGCTCCTTTCCGGCCTTCCGGGTCATTCCCGACTCTTTCAAATCATTCCCGGACTTTCCGGAGTCACTCCTAGTGAAGCCAGGCTAAAAATTGCATGGTAGTCACTAGTACAGGTGCCCACATCTAGTCAAAGATACGTTGCTTGCCGACCTTAAACCTTTCCTAATTGGCTAGCGCCACTAGTAGTGGCGAGCGCCACTAGTAGTGGCGCCAAGCTAAAAAATGACCTGGTGCCACTCCTAGTGGCGCCAGTGTAAATTCTGGCTTGGCGCCACTGCAACAGGCGTTAGTGTTGTCCAACCTCTGTAAATACAGAGCCTCTTCCAGCATTTAAAGGGTCTGCAAACTTAACCTAAAACTCACATATTTCGATATACAGAGCTCGAGCACTCCCTAAACCCTAGCCTCCTTAGGTTCTCCAAACCCTAGCCTCCTTAGGTTCTCCAAACCCTAGTCACCATACACAAACTCTAGTCTTATATACACTCCTATACATCCCTATACACTCACACACTAGCCTTCAACCATCCTTTGAAGACTTGAGGAGCTGCAATCCAAAGCTTGAAGACAACTCTTGAAGACTGAAGGTGAAGATCAAGACGAAGACCGAAGATCGAAGACAGCGCGGCGCGCAAAATAAACGAGATATACGGTAGGCTCCCAATTTAAATTTTCGCACTTCCCCCCTCTCTCTTCTCTTTCCTAACCCACTTAGGTTTTCTCTATTTTAATCCCCCATCTCTTTCCCCCCCTTTCTTTGCATGCTTGAAACAAGGGGATTCCCGGCCCATGTGTAGGATTGGGCTATTGGAGAGTCACCGTGTCGGGGGCTTTCTTCGAGTCTAACCAAAGACCACGTGGGTCCAGCCCCCTTAATTATGTGGTGAAGCCTTAGCCTTGTATGTTCACGACTCCGAATTGCATTGTGCATATCATAGTCTTGCATCTTTCAAAATTCGTTTTCAAACTCGTTTTCAAAACCGTTTTCAAACTTGTTTTCAAAATTGCATCGAAATCTCCTTTTCAAAAACTCGTTTTCAAAACCACAATTCTAGGGTGATTCTAGCCTTTCCATGGCTAGGGTTGTTTTAGGAAAGTGTTACATTAAAAGTGACCTTTTATGGCCCATATTTTCAAATCTTATTGTTTTTCAAAAACCGTTTTCTTAAAGTGGTTCTAACCTTCTTATGGTTAGAATCGCTTTAGGAAAGTGAGATATTTTTTTACACTTTCTAAAACCTCTTCTTTTCAAAAATCTCTTCCTGAAAATCTCTTTTTAAACATACTTTCCTAAAACTCTCCTCTCCAAAATTGTTTTCAAAAACGCCTTTTCAAAATCTATTTTTCAAAACTCCCTTTTTTAACTCTTTTCCAAAATCCTCTCCCCAAAATTCACTTTCTAAAAACGTTCCCTAAAAATCTTTTCAAAAACTCTCTTTCCAAAATCTCCCTTCTAGAAATTTCCCTCTAGGATTTCCTTCTAAAATCTTCGTTTCTAAAAATACACTTTCCAAAACTCCTTCTCTTTAAAATCTTTTTCCAAAAACTCCCTCTTCAAATTCACTTTCCAAAAACTCCTCCCTAGGATTTCCCTTTTAGAAAACCTTCGTTTCCAAAAACGCACTTTCCAAAAACTCTTTCCTTAAAGCCCAAGTCAAGCCTTAGAGCCCACAATTAGGAAACCCTAATTTTCTTTCCAAAAACATGATTTTCAAACTTTGCCCCAAATCTAGGTTTCTAAAACCTTTAGTTTTCACATCCAAACTATACATGTTTCCAAAACCTCTTTTCTACGTCAAAACTATAATTTTCCAAATCTAAGGTTTCTAGAATCTCCTTTTCCAAATTCTTGCTAAATCTTATCTTCCCTTTAGGAAACTGAATCAAATCTCCCCGTTTAGGAAACTAGATCCTGTCCTCCGTTTTTGGAAACAAAAATCAAATCTTTTCTTTTAGAAACCAAATCCAATCCCGTCCTAATCTAAACCTTTCTTAATTCAATACCTTCCTAAACCATAAGCTTCCTAAACCATAAGTTTCCTAAACCTAAACTCTAAATCTTTCTTTAAATTTCAAAATCCAACTCTTTCCTAATTCAATTCCTTCCTAAACTTCTACTTTCCTAAACCTTAAGTTTCCAAAACTTGAACATAAAAATCTTTCCTAAATTTTAAAACTCAACTTTCAAATCTTTCCTAATTCAACCCTTTCCTAATTCTACCATCTTTTTAAATCTTAACTTTTCAAACCAAAATTTTCAAACCCAAACCTTTCCTAATTTCAAGATTTTCTAAAATTCAAAATCTAAAACTTTCTAAATCTTAAACTTTCTAAATGTCAAATCTTTCTAAAATTCTAAGTTTTCTAAATTCAAAACTTTCTTAAGTTAAATCTTTCTAAACCTAAATCTTTCCAAATTCTAAAATTTCCAAAACTTCAAAATCTTTTCAAATCTAAAACTTTTCTAAACTCAAAACTTTCTTAATTTAAGACTTTCTTAAGTTGAAACTTTCTTAATTCAAACATTTCCTAAATTCAAAACTTTCCTATTTCAAAACCTTTCCTAAAATGAAACTTTCCAATTTTCAAAACTTTCCTTTTTCAAATCTTTGCAATTTTCAAAACTGTCCTATTTTCAAAACTTTCTAATTTCAAAACTTTCATAATTTCAAAACTTTTCAAAAATGAAACTTCCCTAATTCGAAACTTTCTTAAATCAGACTTTTCCTAATTCGAACATCTCCTAAAATCTAATCTTTTTAAATCTTCCAGGTCCAACATTCGAGTCAAATCTTTCTTAATCTCAAGTCTTTCCTAGGTCTCCTACCTTTTCCTAAGTCTAGGTTTCCTAAACCTCCATCTTCCCAAAATCAAATCTTTCCAAAATCAATCTTTTCAAATCAAAGTCCAATTTTTTCCAAAATTTCAATTTCCAATCTCCTCTTCTAATTTCAAATCAAATTCAATCTCCTTCTTCAATCAACTCTTCTATTTTCAATCGGACTCTTGTCCGAACTACGACTGACCTGATTCCCCCAAAGGGATACGTAGGCAACCTTCATAGGTGCGGTCACAACACTTTTCAAACTTTCAAGTCCATCCTCATGGGTGCGGTCTCCATATTTTCAAATTTCAAATTCCAATCTATTTTCAAAATTCCAATTTCAAAATTTCTATTTTCAAATTTCTACTTTCAATTTTCAAACTTTCCAATTTCAATTCCATCTCTTCAAATCTATTTTCAAATCAAATTAATTTCAAATCAATCTCTTTTCAAATTTATTTTCTAAATCAACTCTCTTCTATTGCACTTGCATATCATGCATCATGTTTTTTTTTTCAAACATTGTTTTTCAAAATGGATAGGGTTGAACTATAGTTAGTTAAAGACTCTCATAGGTGAATCTAGGGTAGATTGACATGTAGGTACCGAAAGGGCGGGGTAGGGTGATAGCTTAGTGCGTCTTCCCTACACGTAACCAACCTCCGAACCTAGGATCACTGATTTCAAAGACCAAACGGAGTTATTTTTCAAAAAAGGGCTAAATGTTTTCCAAAGGTTGCCAAACAACCCGTTTTTCCTAAAAAAACCCTCTCTTGAGGATGTTTTCCAAAATCGTTTTCCAAAACCCTAAGTGTAGTCTTCGGATTATTCTTAGTTTTTAGGTGACCTAATTCACCTTAATCAAGTTAGGTGGCGACTCCAAATCTTTTTTTTTAAAAGCCCTTTATTCAAACCTGTTTTCAATTCAAATCTAGTCGCACTTATTCTTCTAAGAGGGTAAGTTCTAACGAGAGAGTACATCATTTTTTCCGCTTGTGTGAGTATTCCTCGAGTGCGAAAAATCTGGGCGCGACAGCGGTCAAATATGGGGTGCTTATAATCATAAAAGCCTAAAATACTTGTTAACGCAAAGGGATTTGAATTGGACGCAATGGAAGTGGATGGAGTTGATTAAAGACTATGAATGCATTATCCATTATCATTTAGGGAGAGCCAATGTAGTGGTTGTGCATTGAACTGGAAGTCTTCGGCTATATTGGCATGTATAAAGGGTCGAGTAGGATTGTTTGCAGAGTTGACATCTTTGGGAGTAGAGTTAGTCATTGTAAGGGCTAATGCTTTGATAGCACAGTTTTGAGTTAGACCTTTGTTACTTGAATGTATCCGGGAGTTACAATCTCAAGATCCATAACTGGAGAAGTTTAGAAAGCAAGTGAAAGAAAGTATTAAAACTAACTTTGTTATTCATGAATGTCACGCCCCATTTCTAGACGCCGGGCCCTCTTACCCCCCGGGGGGGGGGGGGGGGAACTGGTACGATGCTCTCTCGTTAGAACTCGTTCTTCTAGAAGGGCAAATGCGGCAGGATTTGAAATTTTGAAATGAAATTGATTAGGGTTTTTTAAAAAGGTTTTAGAGTCACCACCTAACATATTTAAAGATGTGCTAGGTCATCTACACTAAGTAAAACTCGAGGGTTAAACTTAGGTTTTGGAAAAGATTTTTGAAAAAAGTCCTCATCAGAGGGTTTTTAGAAAGTAAGGTTGTTTGACAAACCTAAAAACGTTGGAAAGCCCTTTTGAAAATTGACTCCAGTTTTGTTCTTTGAAATAGAAATTCTTAAGTCTGGGGATTGGTTACGTGCAGGGAAGATGTCCTAAGACTATCACCCTACCCCGCCTTTGTAGTACCTATATGCCCATTCACCTTTTACTCACCGGTTACCAATGTTTAATGCTATCCACTTAAAAACTTTTGAAAACAAAATTTGAAAAAGAGTTTGAAAGAAGGAATTGAGTTTGAAAAATGGTTATGGAATTGAGAATTTGGAAAGGATTGTGACCGCACCTCATGAAGGGATGCCTATGTACCTCCTTAACGAGGATCAGGTTAGTCGTAGTTCGAACAAGAGTTCGAAAGAGTTGGAATTTTGAAATCGGTTTCTATTTCTAGAGAGTTTCCATTTTTAGAAAGTTTCCTTTTCAGGAAAGTTTGAGTTTTGAAAATGTTTCCTTTTTATGAAAGATTGGACTTGAAAATGTTTTCTTTTCAGGAAAGTTTGAGTTTGAAGATGTTTCCTTTTAAGGAAGATTGGACTTGAAAATGTTTCCTTTTCAGGTAAGTTTGAATTTGAAAATGTTTCCTTTTAAGGACGGATTGAACTTAAAAAATGTTTCCTTTTCAAGAAGTTTTGCTTTGATTTTTGAAATGTTTCCTTTTCATGAAGATTGATATTTGAAAATGTTTCCTTTTCAAGAAGAGTTAACTTGAAAATGTTTCCTTTGATTTGAAAAAGATTCAATTTGAAAAAGACAAGTTCGGATTGTTTCCAAAATGGAAGGAGTTGATTTAGGTTTTAAATTTAGAAGGTTTGAAAAATGAGTGATTTAAGGGATATGAAATAGAAGGTTTTGATTTGACCGATTTAAAAATGAAAGTTTGGAAAAGGAAAGTTTCAATTGATTTGGAAATTGAGGATTTTTTAGGGTTCGAAAAAGGTATAATTTTGACTTGAAAAAGGGAACGTTTTTAAGTGGGAAAAAACAAAATTTTCCTAGGGTTGGGCTTCTAGGGTTTAACAAATACGAGTTTTGTAAATGGTTCAAAAACCAAGTCTTTTTGAAAACATGTTTTAGGGTCCAAAACCCTAACTTGGATTTTAGACATCCAAATGAATATCGCACTTTGCCTAAAGGCATTCTAGCCATTGAAAATCTAGAATCACTTTAGGCTTGTGGCTTTGAAAAACAATAAAGGCACGAGGCCACAAATGTAGACCTTTTTGGGTTGTTTTTTAATGTCACACTTTTTTCAAAACAACCCTAATATGAAAATACTCGGATCATTCTGAGACTGTGTTTTTGAAAAGAAACAAATGTAGGCTAACGGAAGCCATTTAAAATGTCACACTTTTCTAGGAAAATCCTAGCCATAAAAGGGTTAGGATCCACCTAGAATTGTGGTTTTAAGAAAACTACTTTGAAAAAGGTTTTAAGGGGTAGAGAAATAACATGAATGTGACCATATGATGACGATAATAACGGCATGAAACATACAATGTTGGGTATCACCATATTGCAAGAAGGCCCTAAGGCCATACCGTGAAGCAAGTGAAGGCTAAGAAGAGAGTCCTGATCGGTAATCTCCTCTTGCTTACTATCGGCATAGACTTAAAAAGGGAGTTTAGAGATAGGGGATTAAAAAAGAGAAGAACCCAAATGGATTCAGAAGGAGAAGAGAGAGTGGGGGAATACGAAAAGTAAATAGGGAATTTACCTTGTCTCGTTTCTTCTTTCTTTAACGGAGGCTCGGACCTTAGACTTGGGAAGACTTCGGGAGCTTCAGAGCAGCGAGGCGAACCTTCAGTGGAGCTTGGAAGCTAGGGCTTCGGAAGTTCGGTCTCGGACTTGACCAACAACACTTTGAGAGAGAGAGGGGGGGCTCCAAGAGCTGTCTAGATTAGAGAGGGAGAATTTCTGGATAAAATTTTTGACCTAAAATAGTGAGGGGCCAAGTCTGTATTTATAGTGGAAAAATGGGAGAGTGGTGCCCCATTCTTAGGCGTGCGCCACTAAGAGTGGTGTAGGAAGGTTTAAT
This sequence comes from Euryodendron excelsum, assembly GCA_033060915.1. Lineage (NCBI taxonomy): Eukaryota > Viridiplantae > Streptophyta > Magnoliopsida > Ericales > Pentaphylacaceae > Euryodendron > Euryodendron excelsum. The sequence continues at coordinate 41,772,865 of CM065380.1, read as the reverse complement.
GAGGGCTTAAAAAGAGGCTAGATATGGGGCTGGTCGATTCGTAACTGATTCTGGGGGGTTATGCGCACATCTAAAGAATGGTCATGCTTCACCCAAAATGGAGCAAGGAGATTCTAGTTTGAAAAGGGAAGGTGCCGGATGGTGGGGCCTAGCTAGAAATGGAAGAGAATACTCTGAAAAGTATCTTGGAGGTTGTCGGTTTGATTCTCAAGGCCAATATGCTTGGAGAGAGTGACCGGATCGCAATCACCTCATCTCGGGAGTTATAGGGTTGACCAAGATTGACTGGGGTTGATCGGGTTGACTAGAGTTGATTGGGGTTGATTGGGTTTACCAGAGTTGACTGGGGTCAACCAAAGTTGACTAGGGTGTTGCCGGTTTGATACCCAGAGCCGGTGTTGTTTCTTAGGGTATTTGGATGCCTAGAGGCAAAACGGTCATTTTAACCGGAGAACCTCCTGGAAAGGACCAGGGTTGACTAGATGGCACTGGACATGCCGGATTATCTAGGGACAGTTTTGGAAGGTGGTCTTACTATTCCAAGGACTTGGTACTTTCTCGAGGAACATGCCAGACTTGCTGGGGCAAAATGGTCACTTTTCACCAGGAACGGCTAGCAGGCATCGGTGTTGATCGGTTTGGATCTGGTTTAGACTTCTGTTTAAGGAACTGGTACTTTTTCAATAGATAGGCTTGAAAGGGTCTTACCACCTTGAGGGATAAATTTTCTCGAAGGTCGTGCCAGACTAGGACGATCTTCCATTCTTGAGGGGTTTGTGCTTTCTCAAAGAACGTGCCAAACTTAGACGATCTTTTGTTCTTGAGGGGTTTGTGCTTTCTCAAAGAACGTGTCAGATTAGCAAACATTCTACATTAGCAGGCTAGCAGATGCTAGAAGTGAACCGCTCTTCCATTTCAGGGACTTAGGTACTTTCTGGAGATGAATGTGAAAGGGACTTTACCAATCCGAGGAATAAACTTTCTTGGTGATCATGCCATGCTGGATTGATTGGTTTTACCTTCCATGAGGGATCAACTTTCTCGAATGACGGGACAAGTGAATTTGACTCTAGATTTGAATGGACCTATCGTTTTATGAAAGACGTATCAGTCTGGATTGGACTGACTAATGCAACAGGGGCATTTCAGTCATTTTGCTTCTAGTGGGCCCAGTAGGCCCATGAGGCGATTGATAGATTGGATTGGTTCTGAGAAGCTGGTTTGGGCTTGAGTATGCTTGTGTTGATTTGAAGGTACTTCCGGTCAGGTTAAAAATCGCCGAGTAGCCAAAAGGGGTGTTAACAGTTGCCTCTCTTTTTTTGTCTTTACTTGTTGAAGGCAGGAAATAAAAAAGTACATACCCAATGAAGGTCGCGAGGCGGTCAGAGGGATTGAAGGTTTGAAAATTTGAAAACTGGAGGTTGAAGCTTGAAAATGGAGTCAAGAGGCCATTTGAAACTGGTTTTGACAGGCAAAAGGCCGAGGTGGGGCCCAACTTGGCTGTGCACCTCTCATAGTGGCACCAAGTTTAAGTTTGCCTATGCGCCACTATGAGTGGCGCACAGCCTGCGGGGGTTTTTATAGCAGCAGCTATGAGTTTGAGTGTTCTGGCTTGATTTTGCATTTTTTGAGTTTTCTCTCTAAAATCTTTCGAGGCATTTTGCTTAGGCATTGTTAGGGAGTGTTTGTGGAATGCTAGGGAGTCGCTAGGAAGTGACATCATCGCTGAAAATTCATCGGAGAAGAAGAAATCGCTAGAAAATTTTAAAAAGTGAGTTTCTTGTTTTTGGTTGATTTCAATGCGTAGATTTTTGTTTGAAGCATGTGTATAGTGGAAATGGAGGTTCTTGAATGCTTTGAATGCATCTACAGAGTCACTTTTACATTTTGGTGATCATTTGAGCGAGTTTGTGTAGATTGTCTTGTTTTGTGAAAGGGATTTTCGGCAGGCTTAGAAAAACTAGTGATTTAGGCACTGGGTAAAGCGTTTTCTTGCAATATTTTTGCGTAAGATACCTTAGAAAAATATTTTGAGCAACTGTGTGAAGTTTTATAATTTTTTGAAAATAATTGTATTTTTTGATTTTATGAAAATTAGAAAAAGATTGAAAAATTGGGAAAAATGAGAGATAAATCCCGAGAGTGTTGGACTGTTGCTAGAAAATTCTAAGAATATTTTTGAAAAGTTTTTTGTTTGTTTTTGGAAAACTTGTGAGCTTGTTTGAAGGTGTTTGAAAAAAGGTGGGGAAATTGCTTTGGAAATTTTTAGGAAAAATTGATGTTTACCCGTTGTAAGCACTCCATTTTTGCCCGCTCGGCAATCTCCGGTCCGTCCAGAGTTGTATTCAAGTCGGTATGGACATATTCTGAGTCAACTCAATTTTTCAAGTCTAATCCCGTCAATCAATCGCTTCATGGGCCCTTTGGACCCAAATAGAGGCAAAATGACTAAAATGCCCTTTGGGGCATTGATCGGTCCAATTCTAATAGATACATATTTACGAAGATGGTAAGTTCCTTTTCCAATTCTAATTCCAATTAAATCTGGTACACTCGGGAAAGTTGATTCCTCGAGGCGGTAAGTCCATCCAATCTGGCACATTTTCGAAGAAACTCTTCGGAATGGTAAGTCTCTTCAAACCCATCGACTAGGACGAGATCCTAATGTCACGCCCAGATTTTTCGCACTCGAGAAATACAAATACAAGCGGAAAAAATACTGTATTCTCTCGTTAGAACTCATCCTCTTAGAAGAATGAGTGTGACTAGATTTGAATTGAAAATTGATTTGAATAAAGGGCTTTTGGAAAATATTTGGAGTCGCCACCTAACTTGATTAAGGTGAGTTAGGTCACCTAAAAACTAAGCACAATCCGAAGATCACACTTAGGGTTTTTGGAAACGATTTTGAAAATACCTCCTCAAGAGAGGGATTTTTAAGAAAACAGGTTGTTTGGCAACATTTAGAAAATATTTAAGCCATTTTTTGAAAATAACTCCATTTGGTCTTTTAAAACAGTGATCTAAGTTCGGAGGTTGGTTACGTTTAGGGAAGACGTATTAAGCCATCACCTTACCCCGCCCTTGCAGTAACTACATGTCTATTTACCCTAGATTCACCTATTAGAGTCTTCAATTAATCTATATCCAAAACTATCCACTTTGAAAAGAATTTTTAGAAAGAAATTGATATGATACATGATATGCAAGTGCAATAAAAATATTTGATTTGAAAATAGATTGGGAAATAGATTTAAAAAGAACTTGATTTGATTTGAAAAGAGATTCGAAGAGAGAGATTTAATTTTGAAAGAAAGTTTTCGAGATTGGAAATAGAAATCTGGAATTGGAAGTTTGAAAATAGTTATGGAATTAGAGATTTGAAAAAGGTTATGGAATTAGAAATTTGAAAAAGGTTCTGACCGCACCCATGAGGGTTGCCTACGTATCCTTTTTGAGAAATCAGATCAGTCGTAGTTCGGACAAGAGTCCAATAAAAAATAGAATGTTTGATTTAAAAAAGAGATTTTGATTTGAACTTAGAATAGAAAATTGGAAATTGAAATTTTGGAATTGAAAAGATTGGACTTTGATCTTTGATTGGAAGATTTGAAAAGATTGATTTTGGAAAACTTGGTTCCAGGAAACCTAGACTTAGGAAATATAAAACTTAGGAAAGACTTGAGATTTAAGAAAGATTTGACTCGAATGTTGGACTTGGAAGATTAGGGAAGTTGGAATTTAGGAAAGATTCGAGTTAGGAAAGTTTCAAAATAGGAAAGTTTCATTTTAGGAAAGCGTCATTTTAGGAAAGGTTTCGAATTAGGAAAGTTTTCGAAATAGGAAAGTTTCGTTTTAGGAAAGATTTCGAATTAGGAAAGAATTAAAATTGAAAAGTTTGAAATTGGAAAGTCCTCTTTTTAAGAAAGAGTTGATTTTTAGAAAGAGTTGAATTAGGAAAAGTTTAATTTAAGAAAGATTTAGAATTTTAGAAAGTTTAGGATTTAGAAAGTTTTGACTTAAGAAAGTTCTTAAATTTAGAAAGTTTTAACTTAGGGAAGGTTTCGCTTTTAGAAAATTTTAACTTAAGAAGGTTTCGAAAGTTTTAAATTTGGAAAGATTTGAAATTTAGAAAGTTTGGAATTTAGAAAGTTTAGGATTTGGAAAATTTTGAAATTTGAGTTTTAGAAATACTTGAGATTAAGAAAGGTTTGAGTTTAAGAAAGATTTGAAAACTTAGATTTGGAAAATTTAAATTTGGAAAGGTGTGGAATTAGAAAAGGTTGGGATTAGGAAAGATTTGAAAGTTTAAAGTTTAAGGAAAGATTTAAATGTTTAAGTTTTGAAAACTTAAGGTTTAGGAAAGTATGAGATTAGAAAGGAGTGGATTAGGAAAGGTTTAGACTAGGAAGGATTGAGATTCCTATTTTCCTAAAATGAAAGACTAGATTTTGTTTCTAAAAAGAGATGATTTGATTTTGTTTCCAAAAACGAAGGATTGGATCTAGTTTCCTAAACGGGGAGATTGAATTTGGTTTTCTAAAATGGAGAATTTGATTTAACATGGATTTGAAAAGATGATGTTTTTGAAATCCTAGATTTTGGAAAGACTATAGTTTTGATGCAGAAAATAGGTTTTGGTAACTTATAATTTAGATGTGAAAAAGTAGATTTTGGAAACCTAGGTTTTGAGGTAAGATTGAAAATTATGTTTTAACCAAGGAAATTAAGGTTTCCTAATCGTTGGCTCTAGGGCTTAACTTAGTGATTTTGGAAAGTGAGTTTTTGTAGAAAGGAAGATTTTTAGAGAGAGATCCTAAAAAGGAGTTTTTGAAAAGTGTTTTTAGGAAAGCGTTTGGGAAGTGTTTCTAGAAAGTGAATTTGAAAAAGGAATTTTGGAAAAGAGTTTAAGAAGACGTTTTGGAAAATAGATCTTTGAAGGGAATATTTTGGAAAACAATTTTGCAAAGAAATTTTGAGAGAGTTTTCAAAAGGTGTATTGGAAAGAAGGAATTTTAGAAAAAAAGATTTGAAAGGAGATTTTTAGAATGTTAAAAAAAACATCTTATTTTCCTAAAGCGATTCTAACCATAAGAAGGTTAGAACCACTCTAAGATAGTGGTTTTGAAAACAACAAAGATTTGAAAATATAGAGCACATTGGTCACTTTAAATATAATACTTTACTAAAGCAACCCTAGCCATGGAAAGGCTAAAATCACCTTAGGATTGTGATTTTGAAAACAAGTTTAGAAGAAGAAGATTTAATGCAAGTTTTGAAAATGGTTTTGATGCAAGTTTTGAAAACAAGTTGGAAAATGAATTTTGGAGAAATGCAAGATCATGATATGTACAATACAAGTTGGGGTGGTGAACATATAAGGTTAAGGCTTCACCACATAATCAAGGGGGCCGAACCCACGTGGTCTTCGGTTAGACTAAAAGAAAGCTCCCGACATGGTGACTCTCAATAGCCTAATCCTACACATGGACCGGGAAGTCCCTTGTTCCAAGCATGCAAGAAAGGGGAGAAAGAAGATGGGAGATTAAAATAGAAGAACACCCAAGTGGGTTCGGAGGGAGAAGAGAGAGCGGGAAGATACGTAAAATTAAATAGAGAGCCTACCTTGTGTCTTCTTTATTTTGCTTTGCTTTGCGTGCTTTATTTTTCTTCTTTTGCTTTGGTCTTCGCTTCAGTCTTCGTCTTAATCTTCAGGAACTTGTCTTGATCTTCGAGAGATTTGGGTTGCAGCACTTCAAGTCTTCAATGGAGGCTTTGGAGGCTAGTGTATGAGTGTATATGACTGTATGGGAGTATATGAGAGCTAGGGTTTATGTATAGGGGCTAGGGTTTGGAAAACCTAAAGAAAACTAGGGTTTAGGGAGGTTACAAGCTCTGTATATCGAAGAGTAAGGTTTTTAGATTGAGTTTGTGGGCACCTCTTTCACGTTGGAAGAGGCTCTGTATTTATAGAGAGAAGAACAACCTGGCGCCTGTTGCAATGGCGTCAGGCCAAAGAACACATTGGCGCCACTAGTAGTGGTGCTAGGCCAATTTTTAGCTTGGCGCCACTGCTAGTGGCACCAGCCACTTAGAAAAGCTTTTAAGTTGGCAAGCAACGTATCTTCAGTAGATTTGGCAGCATGTACTAGTGACTACCATGCAATTTTTAGCCTAGCTTCACTAAGAATGGCTCTAGAAGGTCCGAAAATGATTTGAAGGGGTCGGGAATAACCCGGAAGGCCGATAAGGGACAGGAACCCTTAGAATAGGGTCCCGAGGGTAACGAACATGAAGAATGATGTCAAGACATGTTGGAAAGGTTGATCGGGCCATTAGGGGCAAAACGGTCAACCGGGCTGAAAAGCTACTAGGACGGACTCAGAATGTCCCAAAAGAAGACTTGAGATTTGGAAACATTATTTAGAATTTCCTAGGAGGTTACTGGTTTGATTCCCAGAGTCAGTGTGGTCGAAAAAGGCGACCGGCCCACTAGGGGCAAAACGGTCATTTTATACCGAGTTTGCCAGAATTGGCTCAGAATGATCCGGAGAGATAATGAAAGGTCAGGAATACTATAAAAAGCATTCTCGAGAGGTTACCGGTTTAATACCCAGAGCTGGTGTGGTTCCTAGGGCGTTCGAATGCCTAGGGACAAAATGATCATCTTGACCGAAAAGTCTCGGAATTGGTCCGAAACTGACTAGAAGGCACCTAATCATGCCGGATTGCCTTTAAGACAATCTTGGAAAGGTGGACTTACCGTTCTAAGGACTTAGGTACTTTCTCAAGAAACGTGTCGAAAATGGCCCTAGGAGCAGTTTGGTTATTTTTATCAAAGTGAGCTAGCAGGCACCGGTGTTAACCTAGATTTTGAGTGTTTCTGCCAATCTGACGGCGGTCCCGTGATACAGGAGTTTGTTGGCAATTCCCTATATCGACCTGTTTACTAATGTTTCCGCTACTCTGACGGTTGCGATGTTTACGAGTACTTCCGCTACTCTAACGGTTCGCGATCATTCCCTAGACTGCCTGATTTCGAGAAGCTGCTAAATGGACTTAGCGCTTAAGGAATCAACTTTCTGAGAAGGCGTGCTAAAACGGACATTTCTGTATTGACGGGCTAGCAGGCGCCAAAGGTGGACCGTTCTACCATCTCGAGGACTTGGGTCCTCGTCTCGGTCAACGGGTTTAAAGGGGCTTACCGTTTCGAAGAACTTTCTTCGAAAAATGTGCTGGATAGGATGGACTTACCTCCTCGAGGAATCAACTTTCTCGAGGGACGGATTGGAATTTGGAATTGGACTCGAAGTTTGATTGGAATTGAATTTGAAAAGGGGACTTATCGTCTTCGAGAAGACGTGCCCATTGGAATTGGACCGAACAATGCGCCCAAGGGCATTTTGGTCATTTTTGCCTCTATTTGGGCTCGGCGGGTCCGCGAAGCGATGGATTGACTAAATTAGACTTGAAAAATTGAATTGACTCAAAATATGTACATATCGACTTGAATATAAATCTGGACGGACTGGAGACTGCCGAGCGGGCAAAAATGGGGTGCTTACACCCAAGTCCTCGAGATGGTAGAACGGTCCACCTTTGGCGCCTGCTAGCCTGCCAATGCAAAAATGTCCGTTTTGGCATGCCTTTTGAGAAAGTTGATTCCTCAGGCGCTAAGTCCACCTAGCAGCTTCTAGAGATTAGGCAGTCTTTGGAATGATCACGACCCGTTAGAGTAACAGAAATATTTGTAAACATCGCAACCGTCAGAGTGACGAAAACACTCACAAACAGGTCAATATAGGGAATTGCCAACAAATCCCTATATCATGGGACCGCCGTCAGAGTGACGGAAACACTCAAAACCCAGGTCAACACCGGTGCCTGCTAGCCCACTTCGGTGAAAAATGACCAAACTGCCCCTAGGGCCATTTTCGGCACATTTTTTTTAAAAAGTACCTAAATCCTTAAAACAATAATTCCACCTTTCCAAGATTGTTTTAAAGACAATCCGACATGATTAGGTGCCTTCTAGTCAGTTTCAAGCCAATTCTGAGGCATCCCGGTCAAGATAATCATTTTGCCACTAGGCATCTGAATGCCCCAGGAACCACAACGGCTCTGGGTGTCAAACTAGTAACCTTCCAAGAATGCTTCTTATAGTATTCCCGACCTTCCATTACCTTTTCGAGTCATTCCGAGTCAGTTTCGGCAAATTCGATGCAAAATGACCGTTTTACCCCTAGTGGGCGGGTCGCCTCTTCTAACCGCACCGGCTCTAGGTATCAAACTAGTAACCTCTTGGGACATTCTAAGTAATGTTTCCAAACATCGAGTCTTCTTCTAGGACATTTTGAGTCCATCCCGGTAGTTTTTCGGTTCAGTTGACCGTTTTGCCCCTAATGGCTCGGTCAACCGTTCTAACAAATCTTGTCATCATTTTTTAAGTTTAATACCTCTACAACTCCATTCTAGGGGTTCCTGTTCCTTTCTGGCCTTCCGGGCCATTCCCGATCCCTTGAATCATTCCCAGACCTTCCGGAGTCACTCCTAGTGAAGCTAGGCTAAAAAGGGCATGATACTCACTAGTACAAGCACTCAAATCTTCTGAAGATACATTGCTTGCCAACCTTAAAACTTTCCTAAGTGGCTGGTGCCACTACTAGTGGCGCCAAGCCAAATTTTGGCCTGAGAGGCGCCAGAAGGATTTTTTGCCTGACACCACTACAACAGACGCCAGGTCATTCCACTCTATATAAATATAAAGCCTCTTTTAACGTGAAAAGAGTCTGCAAACTCAATCTAAAAACTTCCCTCTTCGATATACAGAGCTCATAACCTCCCTAAACCCTAATCTTCTTTAGGTTTTCCCAAACCCTAGCCTCCATAAAACCCTAACTCACATACACTCCTATACTAGCCTCCAAAGCCTCCATTGAAGACATGAAGTGCTGTAACCCGAAGCTCCTGAAGATCAAGACAAGCCTTTGAAGACTGACGCAAAGCGAAGCGAGGACCGAAGCAAAGCAAGCAAGTTAAACAAAGCGAATAAAGAAGACACAAGGTAGGCTTCCTATTTACATTTACGCAACACCCCCGTCTCTCTTCTCTCTCCGAACCCACTTGAGTTTTCTTCTATTTTAATCCCTCATCTTCACCCCTTCCCCCCCTCCCCCCCCCCCCCCCCCTCTTGCGTGCTTGAAACAAGAGACTTCCTGGTCCATGTGTAGGATTAGGCTATGGAAGGTCACGATGTCGAGGGCTTTCTTTTAGTCTAACCGGAAACCACATGGGTTTAGCCCCTTGATTATGTGGTGAAGCCTTAACCTTGTATGTTCACGACCCCAACTTGCATTGTGCATATCATGATCTTGTATTCCTCCAAAATCCATTTTTAAACTTGTTTCAAAACTTGCATTAAAATCGTTTTTAAAGTTTGTGTTAAAATCTTCTTCTCCCAAAACTTATTTTCAAAATTACAATCCTAAGGTGATTCTAGCCTTTTTTTTTTTCATGGTTAGAGATGCTTTAGAAAAGTGTTACATTTAAAGTAACTAATATAGTCCATATTTTCAAATTCTTGTTGTTTTCAAAACCACTATCGTAAAGTGGTTCTAGCCTTCTTATGGTTAGAATCGCTTTAGGAAAGTGAGATATTTTTATGAATGTTCCAAAAACTCTCTTTTCAAATCTCTCCTAAAAATCTTTTTTCCAACATAATTTCTAAAAACTCTCTCCAATCTCCTTTTCAAAATTCTTTTCCAAATTTTTTTTTCTAAAAACTCCTTTCAAAAACTCTTTTCAAAATCCCGTTCCAAAAGGTCTCTTCAAAATTCACTTTCTAAAAACGCTCCCTAAGTTTCCTTCCTAGAAAATCTCTTTCCTAAAAACTATTTCCAAAACTCCTTTCTAGAAAAGCTCTTTCCAAAAATCCCTTTCCAAAAACTCTTTTTTCAAAATTCGTTTTCCAAAAACTCCTTTTTAAAATATCCTTCCAAAACCTCTCTTTCCAAAAACTCTTTCAAAGTTTTACTTTCCAAAATCTCTTTCGAAAAACTCTCTTTTCAAGTTTACTTTCTAAAAATTCTTCTCTAAAATTTCCTTTCAAAAATCTCCCTTTCTAAAAACCCACTTTCCAAAAATCATTTGTCTTAGAATCCAAGTTAAACCCTAGAGCCAACAATTAGAAAAAACCTAATTTCCTTTCTTAAAACATAATTTCCAATCTTTCCTCAAAACCTAGGTTTCCAAATTCTCATTTTTTACATCTAAATCATAAGTTTCCAAAATCTATTTTCTACATCAAAACTATAGATTTCCAAATCTAGGATTTCCTAAAACTTCCCTTCCAAATCCATACCAAATCCAATCTTCCCTTTAAGAAACCAAATCCAATCTTCCATTTAGGAAACTAGATCCTATCCTCCGTTTTGAAAATGACATCAAATTATCTTTTTTTAAAAACAAAATCCAATCATTTGTTTTAGGAGATAGGAATCCCAATCCTTCCTAATCTAAACCTTTTCTAATTCAAATCCTTCCTAATCTCGTACTTTCCTAAACCTTAAGTTTCCTAAACTTAAACTTTCAAATCTTTTCTTAAACTTTAAGCTTCCAAATCTTTGCTAATTCTAACCTTTCCAAATTTTAACTTTCCAAATTCAAATATTCAAATCTTTCTTAAACTTAAATCTTTCCTAACTTCAAGAATTTCTAAAACCCAAACATTTTCTAAATTCTAAACTTTCCTAAACTTCAAATCTTTCCAAATCTAAAACTTTCTAAATTCAAAACTTTCTTACTTTTAAAACTTTCCTATTTCGAGATATTCCAAATTCAAAACTTTCCAATTTCAATACTTTCTTAAAATGAAACCTTTCTTATTTCAAAACTTTCTTAAAATGGAACTTTCCTAATTCGAATATTTCCTAAATCCAATCTTTCCTTAAGCTTCCAAATTCAACATTCGAGTCAAATCTTTCTTAAATCTCTATCTTTCCAAATCTAATCCAAGTTCTCTTCTAAGGGTTAAATCCTTTTCAAGTTTAATCATAGGTCTAAGTTTAATCCTGATTTCCTAATCTTCCAATTCGAATTCCAAATCCAAATTTCTTTCTTCCAATTAAAATCTTCTATTTTTTATCGGACTCTTGTCCGAACTACGACTAACCTAATTCCTGAAAAAGGATACATAGGCAACCCTCATGAGTGCAATCACAACCTTTTTCAAATCTCCAATTTCACAACTTGTTTCCAACTTCCAATTCCATGATCTATTTCAAACTTTCAATTCCAAATTTCTATTTCCAAATCTCTATTTTCACTCTCCAAAACTTTCTTTCAAAATCAAATATATCTTTTCAAATCTCTTTTCTAAAGTCAAATCAAGTCCTTTTCAAATCTATTTTCAAAGTTAAACTCTTTTCTTGCACTTGCATGTTATGCATTATTCTTTTAAATATTCTTTTCTAAAGTGGATAGTTTTGGACTTGTATTAATCGAAGACTCTATTGGGTGAATCTAGGGTGAATAGACATGTAGGTACCGCAAGGGTGGGGTAGGATGATGGCTTAGTGCGTGTTCTCTACACGTAACTAACCTCCAAACCTAGGATCACTGTTTTCAAATACCAAAATGGAGTTATTTTCAAAAAAAGGCTTACATATTTTCCAAAGGTTGCCAAACAACCTATTTTCTTAAAAATCCTCTCTTGAGGAAGTATTTTCAAAATCGTTTTTAAAAACCCTAAGTGTAATATTTGGATTGGGCTTAGTTTTTAGGTGACCTAACTCACCTAAATCAAGTTAGGTGACGACTCTAAATTGTTTTCCAAAAGCCCTTTATTCAAATTAATTTTTAATTCAAACCGAGTCGCACTCATTCTTTGTAAGCACCCCATTTTTGACTGCTCGACAATCTACGGTCTGTCCAGACTTGTTTTCAAGTCAATATAGACATATTCTAGAATTCTAGTCCTAAATCCTGTCTATTCATCGCTTCGCGAGCCCACCAGGCCCAAATAGAGGCAAAATGACCAAAATACATCTGGGGGCATCATTCCTTTCCAAATTCTATCAGGCGTGTCTTTCCGAAGACGGTAAATCCCCTTTCCAAATTCTATCAGACGCGTCTTTCCGAAGATGGTAAGTCCTCTTTCCAATTCCAAATTAGACACGTCTTTTCGAAGACGGTAAGTCCCCTTTCCAATTCCAAATCAGGCACGTCTTTCTAAAGACGGTAAGTCCCCTTTCCAAATCCAATTCCAATTCCAATCCCTCTCTCAAGACAGTAGATTTCTCGAGACGATCCAGCACGTTTTTCGAAGAAAACTTCTTCAAAACGGTAAGTCTCTTTAAACCTGTCGATTGGGAAGAGACCTCAAGTCTCCTAGATGGTAGAACGGTCCACCTTTAGTGCCTGCTAGCCCGCCAGTGCAGAAATGTCCATTCAGGCATGCCTTTCGAGAAAGTTAATTCTCAAATGCTAAGCCCCTTTAGTAGCTTCTCGAGATCAAATAGTCTTGGGAATGATCGCGAACCATCAGAGTAACGAAAATACTTACAAACATCGCAACCGTTAGAGTAGTAGAAATACTCACAAATAGGTCGATATAGGGAATTGCCAACAAACCCCTGTATCACGCGACCGCCGTCAGAGTGGCGAAAACACTAAAAACCCAGGTCAACACCAGTGTCTGCTAGCCCACTTCGGTGAAAAATGATCAAACTGCCCCTAGGGCCATTTTTCGGCACGTTTCTCGAGAACATATTTGAATCCTTAGAACGGTAAGTCCAACCTTCCAAGGTTGTCTTAAAGGCAATTCGGCATGATTAGGTGCCTTCTAATCAGTTTCGGGCCAATTCCGAGACTTTTCGGTCTAGATGACTATTTTGCCCCTGGGCATTCGAATGTACTGGGAACCACACTGGCTTTGGGTATCAAACCGGTATCCTCCTAAGAATGCTTCTCATAGTATTTCTGACCTTCTATTGTCTTTCTAGATCATTCCGAGTCAGCTCTGGCAAACCCGGTGCAAAATAACCGTTTTGCCCCTAGTGGGCCGGTCACCTTTTCTGACCATACTGGCTTTGGGTATCAAACCGGAAACCTTTGGGAACATTCTAAATAATGTTTCCAAATCTTGAATCTTCATCCAAGACGTTCCAAGTCCATTTCGGCAGCTTTCCGGCCCGATTGACCGTTTCGCCCCTAACGACCCGGTCAATCCTTCCGACACATCCTATCCTCATTTTTTTCAAGTCATATACCTCCAGGATACTATTTTAAGGGTTCCTGCCCTTTTCCTGGCCTCCCGAGCCAATCCCGATCCCTTAAATCATTCCCGGACTTTCTAGAGTCACTCCTAGTAAAGCTAGGCTAAAAATTGCATGGTAGTCACTAGTACAGGTGCCCAAATCTTCCAAAGATACGTTGCTTGCAAACTTATAGAGTTTCCTAATTGGCTGGCACCACTAGCAGTGGCGCCAAGCCAAGAAATGGCCTAGCGCCACTAGGAGTGGCGTCAAGAGGTAATTTAGCCTGGCGCCACTACAACAGGCGCCAGGTCTATCTCATGTCTATAAATACAGAGCCTCTTTTAGCATGAAAGGAGTCCGCAAACTCAGTCTAAAACCCCTAATATTCGATATACAGAGCTCGAACACTCCCTAAACCCTAGCTTCTCTAGGTTTTCCAAACCCTAGCCACCATACACCAAACCGTAGCCTCCTATACACTCATACACACTCCTATACACTTATACACTAGCCCCCAACCCTCCATTGGAGACTTGGATTGCTGCAATTTGAAACTCTCGAAGACTAAGACAAAGCTCTCGAAGACTGAAGCGAAGACTGAAGAAAAAGCAAGAAAGCAAGGCGCTCAAAGCAAAGTGAAAAAAACAAGACAAGGTAGGCTTTCTCTTTAAGTTTCTACACTTCCCCCTCTCTCTTCTCTCTCCTAACCCACTTGGGTTTTCTCTATTTTCATCCCCCATCTCTTTCCCCCCATTTCTTTGCATGCTTGAAATAAGGGGACTCCCGGTCCATGTGTAAGATTAGACTATTGGAGGGTCATTGTGTTAGGGGCTTTCTTTTAGTCTAACCGGAGACCACGTGGGTTCGACCCCCTTGATTATGTGGTGAAGCCTTAACCTTGTATGTTCGCGACCCCAAATTTGCACTATGCATATCGTGATCTTGCATCTTCCAAAAATCAGTTTCAAACTCATTTTCAAAGCTTGCATTAAACTTGTTTTCAAAATTGCATCAAAATCTCCTTTTTCAAAACTTGTTTTCAAAATCACAATCCTAGGGTGATTCTAGCCTTTCCATGGGTAGGGTTGCTTTAGAAAAAGTGTTACATTTAAAGTGACTTTTATGGTCTATATTTTCAACTCCTTATTTTCAAAACCACTTTCTTAAAGTGGTTCTAACCTTCTTATGGTTAGGATCGCTTTAGGAAAGTGAGACGTTTTTAAACTCTCCAAAAACTCTTTTTTCAAAAGTCTCTTTTTCTAAAACCCTCTTTTTCAACATGCTTTTCAGAAGCTCTTCTTTCCAAAATTGTTTTCTAAAAACTCCCTTCAAAAATCCATTTTCCAAAACTTCTTTTTTCAAACTCCTTTCCAAAACACTCTCCTCAAAATTCGCATCCTAAAAACTCTCTCCTAAAAGCTTCTTCCAAAATTTTGTTTTCAAAACTCTCTCAAAGTTTTACTTCCAAAAACTTCATTCCTAAAACTCTTTTCAAAATCTCTTTCTAAAAACTCCTCTAGGATTTCTTTTCCAAAATCTTCGTTTCCAAAAATGCACTTTCCAAAAATCCCTTTTTTTGGTGCCCAAGTTAAGCCCTAGAGCCCACAATTAGAAAACCCTAATTTTCCTTTCCAAAAAAATATAATTTTCAACCTTGCCTCAAACCTAGGTTTCCAAAACCTCCCTTTCTACATCAAAATCATAAGTTTCTAAAAAACCTCTTTTCTACGTCAAAACTATAGTCTTCCAAATCTAGGGTTTCTCAAAACTTCCTTTTGCAAATCCTTGTCAAATCCAATCTTCCCGTTTAGGAAACTAGATCCAATCCTCCGTTTTTAGAAACAAAATCAAATTTTCTCTTTTAGAAACAAAATCCAATCCCTTCCTAATCCAAATCTTTCCTAATTCAACTCTTTCCTAATCTTCTATTTTTCTAAATCTTAAGTTTCCAAAACTTGAACATAAAAATCTTTCCTAAATTCTAAAATTCAAATCTTTCCTAATTCAACCTTTTCCTAATTCTACCCCCTTTTAAATCTTAACTTACCAAATCTAAGTTTTATAATCTTTCCTAAACTCAAACCTTTCCTAATCTCAAGATTTTCTAAAACTCAAGCTTTAAAACTTTCTAAATCCTAAACTTTCTAAATTTGAAACTTTTAAACTCCAAAATTTTCTAAGTTCTAAACTTTCCTAAACTTCAAATCTTTCAAAGTCTAAACCTTTCCTCATTCCAACCTTTCTTAATTCCACACCCTTTCCAAACTTTAACTCCCAAATCTAGATTTTCAAATCTTTCGAACACTCAAACTTTGAATCTTCCAAAAATTCTAAAGCTTTCTAAATTCAAATCTTTTTAAAATTCTAAGCTTTCCAAATTCAAAACTTTCTTAAATTGAAACTTTCTAAATTCTAAACCTTTCTTAAACTAAACTTTTTCTAATTCAAAACATTTCTAAATTCAACACTTTCCTATTTCAAAACCTTTCTTAAAATAAAACTTTCTTAATTCGAAACTTTCCTAAGTTGAAACTTTCCTAATTCCAAAACTTTCCTAAGTTGAAACTTTCCTAATGTGAAAACTTTCCTAAACCTAAAATTTTCCTAAGTTGAAATTTTCTTAAATCAACATCTTTCCTAATTCCAATCTTTCCTAACCTTTGAAGTCCAATATTCGAGTCAATTCTTTTCAAAAATCTTTCCAAGTCGAGTCAAAGTTTTCTTAAATCTCAAGTCTTTCCTAAAGCCTATCTTTCCTAAGTCTAGGTTTTCCAAAACTCTATCTTTCTAAATCAAAGTCTAATCTTTTCAATTTCAAATTCCAAATTCCAAATTCCAAATTCCAATCTTCTATTCTAAGTTCAAATCAAATCCTTTTTCAAATCAAAATCTTCTATCTTCTATTTTCAATCGGACTTTTGTCTGAATTACGACTGACCTGATTCCTCCAAAAGGATACGTAGGCAACCCTCATGAGTGCGGCCACAACATTTTTCAACTTTCTATTTCCACAACTCTTTTTCAAATCTCAAATTTCACAATCTTTCCAAATCTCCTATCTATTTTCAAATCTCTATTTTCAATTTCCAAAACCTTCTTTCCAAATTCAAACTTCTATCTCTTCCTTTTCAAATCAAATCAATTTCTTTCCAAATCTATTTTTCAATTCTCTTTTCTTGCACTTGCATATCATACATCATGTTAGTTTCTTTTCAAAAATTCCTTTCTAAAATGGATAGGATTGAACTATAGTTAGTTGAAGACTCTCATAGGTGAATCTAGGGTAGATTGACATGTAGGTACCGAAAGGGCGGGGTAGGATGATGGCTTAGTGCGTCTTCTCTATACGTAACCAACCTCCAAACCAAGAATCACTGTTTTCAAAGACCTAAACGGAGTTATTTTTCAAAAAAGGGCTTACGTATTTTCCAAAGGTTGCCAAACAACCTGTTTTCTTAAAAACCCTCTCTCTCGAGGAGATATTTTCAAAATCGTTTCCAAAAACCCTAGGTGTAGTTTTCGAATTATGCTTAGTTTTTGGGTGACCTAACTCACCTTAATCAAGTTAGGTGGCAACTTCAAATCTTCTCTAAAAGCCATTTATTCAAACCAATTTTCAATTCAAACCTAGTCGCACTCATTCTTCTAGGAGAGTGAGTTCTAACGAGAAAATACAGTGTTTTTTCTGCTTGTGTGTATATTCCTCGAGTGCGAAAAATCTGGGCGCGATAGCTAGCGACTCCACTGGGGACGCTTAGAGGGTTAGACCATAGTCGTGTCTCTTTATTGTAAGCACCCTATTTTTGACCGCTCGGCAGTCTACACACCGTCCAGACTTCTACTCAAGTCATTATGGACGTATTCCAATTGAAACTAACCTTTTAAGTCCAAATCCCGTCTGTCCATCACTTTGCGAGCCCACCAGGCCCAAATAGAGACAAAATAACCAAAATGCCCTTAGGGGCATTTTTCTTTCCAATTCCAACTCCAACCCCTCTCTCGAAACAGTTTATTCCTCGAGACGGTTCCAATCAGGCGCGTCTTTTCGAAGATGGTAAGTCCCTTTTCCAATCCCTCTCTTGAGACAGTTTATTCCTCGAGACGGTTCCAATCAGGCACATCTTTCTGGAGACAGTAAGTCCCCTTTCCGATCCCTCTCTCGAGACAGTTTATTTCTCAAGACGGTTCTAATCAGGCGCGTCTTTTCGAAGATGGTAAGTCCCGTTTCCAATCCCTCTCTCGAGACAGTTTATTCCTCGAGACGGTTCCAAATCAGGCGCGTCTTTTCGAAGACGATAAGTCCCCTTTCCAATCCCTCTCTCGAGACAGTTTATTTCTCGAGACGGTCCGAGTAGCAGAAATACTCGCAAACATCACAACCGTTCGAGTAGCGGAAATACTCGTAAATTGGTCGATATAGGGAATTGCCAACAAACCCCTGTGTCACGAGGACTGCCGTCAAAGTGGCAGAAACACTCAAAACCCAGGTCAACGCCAGTGCCTGCTGGCCCACTTCGGTGAAAAATGACCAAACTGCCCATTGGGCCTTTTCCGAGACTTTCCGGTCAAGATGACCATTATGCCCCTAGGCATCCAAATGCCCCGGGAACCATAACGGCTCTGGGTATCAGACTGGTAACTTCTCGAGAATGCTTCTTATAGTATTCTTAATCTCTTTTTACTTTTCCAGATCGTTTTGAGTCAGTTCCGGCAAACCCGGTGCAAAATGACCGTTTTGCCCCTGGTGGGCCGGTCTCCTTTTCCGACCACACTGGCTCTGGGTATCAAACTGGTAATCCTTTGAGACTACTTTTTATAGTGTTCTCAACCTCTTTTTACCTTTCTGGATCATTCCGAGTCAGTTCTGGCAAACCCAGTGCAAAATGACCGTTTTGACCCTAGTGAGCCAGTCTCCTTTTCCGACCACACCGGCTCTGGGAATCAAACCAGTAACCTTTGGGAACATTCTAAATAATGTTTCCAAATCCCAAGTCTTCTTCCGGGGCAGTCCAAGTCTATCCCGGCAGCTTCCCGATCCGATTGACCGTTTTGCCCCTAAAGGCCCGGTTAACCCTTCCGACACATCTTGTCCTTATTTTTCGAGTCAAATACCTCCGGGATACTATTCTAAGTATTCCTAATCTTTTTCAACCTTCCGAGTCATTCCCGGCTTCTTCAAATCATTCCCGGACTTTTCGGAGTCACTCCTAGTGAAGCCAGGCTAAAAATTACTTGGTAGTCACCAGTACAGGCGTCCAAATCTAGTCAAAGATATGTTGCTTGCTGACCTTAAACATTTCCTAAATGCCTGGTGCCACTGGTAGTGGCGCCAAGCCAAAAATTGGCCTGTTGCCACTCCTAGTGGCGCCAGTGTAAAGTTTGGCCTTGCGCCACTGCAATAGGCGCCAATATTGTCCAACCTCTATAAATACAGAGCCTCTTCCAATGTAAAAAGGATCTGCAAACTCAATCTAAAAGTTGTATATTTCGATATACAGAGCTCGAGCACCTCCTAAACCCTAGCTTCCCTAGGTTTTCCAAACCCTAGCCTCCTATGCACTCATACACACCCCCATACACTCATACACTAACCTTCAACCCTCCTTCGAAGACTTGAAGGGTTGCAATCTGAAGTTTGAAGATTAAAGGCGGCTCTTGAAGATTGAAGACGAAGATCAAGACGAAGACCGAAGAAAGCAAGGCGCGCAAAATAAATAAGATACGAGGTAGGCTCTCCATTTAAATTTCCGCACTTCCCCCTCTCTCTTCTCTCTCCTAACCCACGGGAGTTTTCTCTATTTTAATCCCCCATCTCTTTCCCCCGCTTTCTTTGCATGCTTGAAACAAGGAGATTCCCTGTCCATGTGTAGGATTGGGCTATTGGAGAGTCACCGTGTCGGGGGCTTTCTTCTAGTCTAACCAAAGACCACGTGGATCCGGCCCCCTTGATTATGTGGTGAAGCCTTAACCTTGTATGTTCACGACCCCAAAATTGCAATGTGCATATCATGATCTTGCATCTTCCAAAAATCATTTTCAAAGTTGTCTTCAAAATCGTTTTCAAACTTGTTTTCAAAATTGCATCAAAATTCCCTTTTCAAAAACTTGTTTTCAAAATCACAATCCTAGGGTGATTCTAGCTTTTCCATGGCTAGGATCGCTTTTGGAAAATGTTATATTTGAAGTGACTTTTATAGTCCATATTTTCAACTCTTATTGTTTTCAAAACCGCTTTCCTAAAGTGGTTCTAGCCCTCTTATGGTTTAAATTGCTTTAGGAAAGTGAGATGTTTTTACACCTTCCAGAAACTCTCTCTTCAAAAATCTCTTCCTAAAAATCTTCTTTTTCAACATTCTTCCCAAAAACTCTTCTTTCCAAATTTGTTTTCAAAAACTCCCTCCAAAAGTCTATTTTTCCAAACTCCCTTTTTCAACTCCTTTCCAAAACGTTCTCTTCAAAGTCCACTTTCCAAAAACGTTCCCTAGGTCTCTTTCTTCAAAAAAACTCTCTCCAAAAATCTTTCCAAAAACTCTCTTTTCCAAAATCTCTCTTCTAGAAATTCCCCTCTAGGATTTTCCTTCCAAAACCTTCGTTTTCAAAAATACACTTTCAAAAAACTCCTCTTTAAAATCTTTTTCCAAAAACTCCTCCCGAGGATTCCCTTCTAGAAAACCTTCGTTTCTAAAAACGCACTTTCCAAAAATCCTCTCTCTTTAGAGCCCATATCAAACCCTAGAACTCACAAATAGGAAACCCTAATTTTCTTTCCAAAACCATGATTTTCAAACTTTGCCCCAAACCTAAGTTTCCAAAACCTCTTGTTTTCTACATCAAAACTATACATGTTTCCATAACCTATTTTCTACGTCAAAACTATAATTTTCCAAATCTAGGATTTCTAGAATCTTTCTTTCCAAATCCTTGCCAAATCTTATCTTCCTTTTAGAAAATCAAATCAAATATTCCCGTTTAGGAAACCAAATCCAATCCTCCGTTTTTGGAAACAAAATTCAAACTTTCTCTTTTAGAAACCAAATCCAATCCCTTCCTAATCCAACTCTTTCCTAATTCAAATCCTTCCTAAACTTTCACTTTCCTAAATCTTAAGTTTCCAAAACTTGAACATAAAAATCTTACCTAAATTTTAAAACTCAACTTTCAAATCTTTCCTAATTCAACCCTTTCCTAATTCTACCTTCTTTTCAAATCTTAACTTTTCAAACCTAAGTTTTCAAACATTTCCTAAACTCAAACCTTTCCTAATCTCAAGATTTTCTAAAACCCTAAAACTTTCTAAATCCTAAACTTTCTAAATTTTGAATCTTTCCAAATTCAAAGTTTCCCAAATTCAAAACTTTCTTAAGTTAAATCTTTCTAAACTTCCAAACTTTCTAAATTCTAAACTTTCCAAAACTTCAAAATCTTTCCAAATCTAAGACTTTCTAAACTCAAAATTTTCTTAATTCAAACATTTTCTAAAACGAAACTTTTTTACTTTCAAAACTTCCCTATTTCAAAACGTTCTAAATTCAAAACTCTCCAATTTTCAAAACTTCCCTAAGTCGAAACTTTTCTAATTCCAAAACTTTCCAAAAATGAAACTTTCCTAATTCGAAACTCTCCTAAATTGGATCTTTCCTAATTCAAACCTTTCCTAAATCCAATCTTTCTTAAACTCTCGAGTCTTTCCTAAGTCTCATCTTTCTTAAGTCTAGATTTCCTAAACTTCCATCTTTCCAAAACAAGTCTAAATCTTTTCAAGTTTTACTTTTTCAAATCAAAATTCAATCTTTTCAATTCCAAAAATTTCAAATTCCAATTTTCAATCCTCTATTCAAAGTTCAATCTCTCAATCTTCCAATTCAATTTCCAATTCAATCTCCTTCTTCAAATCAACTCTTCTATTTTCAATCGGACTCCGGTCCGAACTACGAATGACCTTATTCCTCTAAAAAGATACGTTGGCAACCCTCATGGGTGCGGTCACAACTTCTTTCAAATTTCAAATTCCTCCACATTTTTCAAATTTCCAATTCCACAACTTCTTTCAAATTTCAAATACCTCCATATTTTCCAAATTTTAAATTCCAAAATCTTTCCAAATCTCCAATCTATTTTTAAATTTCCAATTTCAAATTTCTATTTTCAAATCTCTACTTTCAATTTCTAAAACTTTTCAATTTCAAATCTATCCAATTTCAAATCTCTTTCAAATCAAATCAATTTCTTTTCAAATTTATTTCCAAATCTATTCTCCAACTCCCTCTTATTTTGCACTTGCATCACATGCATCATTTCTTTTCAAACATTATTTTTCAAAGTAGATAGGATTGATCAATAGTTAGTTAAAGACTCTCCTAGGTGAATCTAGGGTAGATTGACATGTAGGTACCAAAAGGGCGGGGTAGGGTGATGGCTTAGTGCGTCTTTCCTACATGTAACCAACCTCCAAAACTAGAATCACTGTTTTCATAGACCAAAAAGGAGTTATTTTTCAAAAAGGGCTAAATGTTTTCCAAAAGTTGCCAAACAACCTGTTTTCTTAAAAACCCTCTCTTAAGGAGATCTTTTCAAAATCTTTTTCAAAAAACTCTAAGTGTAGTCTTCGGATTATGCTTAGTTTTTAGGTGACCTAACTCACCTTAATCAAGTTAGGTGGCGACTCCAAACTTTTTCTAAAAGCCCTTTATTTAAAATCAATTTTTAATTCAAACCTAGTCGCACTCATTCTTCTAGGAGGGTGAGTTCTAGCGAGAGAGTACAGCATTTTTCCCGCTTGTGTGAGTATTTCTCGAGTGCGAAAAATCTGGGCGCGACGTTTACCCTTCACCCATGCAGAGTCTTCAATTAACTTGTTCAATCTTATTCACTTTAAATTTTCAAAACCAAATTTTCAAAATTGTTTTCAACAAAAAAAAACACATATTTATTCATATTATCTTGTATTAAGTTTGCATCCACATACTGACTCTTGCATCTTTATTTTGTAAGTACACATTTTGTTTAGATTTTATTAATTGTCATGCATGAATGTGATTAACAAGATGAATGAGAGTTTTTGGGCTCTTTCTTCTGCTTTTAAAAATCACACACACACTGCATGTGCACTTGCATTTTGCATACTTGCACTTTACCTTGATATGTCCTTTCTAGTTAGAAAGGAGGAACAGTATATTGATTGTGGGCAAGATGCTGTGTCAGTTTCTTTGCCTACGGCCTCTTGATGGTTGCCCAGCTTGAATCACCAAACGATCATAGCACCACCTCAGGGAGTGGGCCGAGGTTTGAAGATCCGAGGACCAGGCCTTTTTAGAACGCATTAGTCAACCCTCAACCTCATACTCATATAGACACCATGCATAGCCGAACCTCTGCCGGATTTAAGACACGCGCACTATTTTCCAAAACCATGGAGGAAAGGGCGACTGTTCTTACTTTCATTTATACCTGCTTATTTCTGTTGTTATAATGCCTGTATTCTTACTGTTATAATGACTATTTAACTGCTCATGCATGCACGTTTACTTTGCTCTTGCATTTGCTCTCCTTACACTCTTTGCATATCCATGTTCATGCATTCAATATCCCATGTCAAGACAAGAGTTCCAAGTAACTCAAGTCACTACATCCTCACGCATATGATCAACCCATTGAGAGTGACACCAAAGTCACTGTCTCTTGCTTTAAACCTACCTAAACCCTAAGGGTTCCCATGTAACCCTAAAGACTCATAGCATGCATACCAATCCATTCCATAAAGAGGGGCCCCAATCCCTCTATGCTCACGGAAATAGGATTGTCAAGAAGACAATGGGCAATCGATCAATAAGGTCTCTCAGCGACCTCCTCGACATCAAACCCAACGAAGGCGAATCCGAAGACTCAAGAGTAGTTTAGGTTTTTCCTTTGTAAAGCTAGATAGGTGGAAGTCCAAAGGAAAATGCTCCCTTCACCCTGTTGTAATGTATTTCAATTCTTTTGTATCTTAAACCCAAAATTCAATGTATTTCTTTACTTTTGCGAATGAATGCATAGATGGCTTGAAGGTTCCCACTTGACGGTAAGGTATTTGCATACAGAGGCAAATCTCCAATCTCCAAAAGTGAGCCAATACATCATGCTTAGCTTCCCCCTTAAAAGAGGGGCACCCTAGAACATGCATTGCATAAAGACTTGTCAAGATGAAACACTGACTCTTTTCCTTTGTTGGTTTTAGGTACCTCTCCTCGTCCCCCCCGTCTTACAGGCCAAAAACTAAGAAACGCCCATGGAATTCCTTACTCTCGATACCTTAACTCTACTACTAGCGGAGGCAAGAGGAGTTCAGACATAGGATGACCGAAATGGAAGGCATACTTTCTTCACTCTTATCCCACGTAACTCATGAGCAAGCAGAGTCCTCGCAGGCCCAAACCCATGATAGACGAAAAAGGTTGAAGAAGGAAGACCAAGACTATGCCTCGACCATTGCTTACCAACAACCTCCCCAAGCCAAGGGCCTTGCTCGGATGCCTTCCAATCCAACCTCTAACCAAACCCATGGATTATATAATCTCTCCTACACATACTAGCCCAACCCATTTAGCCCTGCCACCGAAAATTGTCCCATTTTGAAACATAAAACCCGAAGCCCTTTCAATTCCCAAACCATCAACCCGACTGTGACCTCACCAAAGCTCAATTCCCAAGTATCAAAAACATCTACAACACCTCCTCGACCTAAGCAAACAAGTGGGAAAAAGCATACATTTACTAAACTCGCGTGTTCACAGATCACGGCCTACTTTGGTCTCCTAGCAGCCGGATATCTGAAGCCTATACCAGCCCAACCCCAGCCCAATCCTCTGCCTCATTATTTTGAATCTGCAGCGAGTTGTGAGTATCATTCGGGCAGCCAAGGACATGACACTGAAGATTGTTTAACCCTCAAGCATAAGATCCAAGACCTGATAGATAACAATATTATTGGCTTACGACCAGCAAATCTTTCTCCGAACGGCACTACGAACCCTCCGTTAGACCACACCATCAACATCATTACAAAGTTTGGTAACAACAAGGTTTGATTTGCTGCATGCCAAGATATATATTACAAGAATGGGGAGGAAATGGAATGCGAAGATGCCTGGTTACAGTATAACCCCGATAAAATGCTGATCCCTGAAGACAAACTCGCATATGAATCTATGAAGAAAATTGACCAGGAGCTGTCCAAACTCAATAATAAGAATCTCCTATTGTGTACACCTGAGGAACACCGAGCCCGGCTGGATACCAGAGCAGAAAACCCCGGGCTCGACCTATCAAGCTGAACAAAGACGAGTCGCCCGAGTTGTTTGTTAGAGAAACTACGGAGCAAACAAATGAAGGCAAGACGGTCAAGAAAGTTGACAATTATGTCATCCTCGCCAACTCACTCGGAACTCTGGGAGAAACATCTACTTATCCTACCTTGGCCAAAGACCCCAACCACGAATGGAATGCTGATATGGGCCTTGTCCCAAAGCCTTACTGAACTGGGTTCCCCTCAAAAGCGTACAAGAGAGGGGTATTTTCACCCACTTTCTTTTTGTCCCTTTTAGTTTTTGTCTTTAAATTGATGTTTACATTCCGTTTTTGCTTAGAAACTTTACGCTTTCCATAAAAAATGATAAATAGTAGTTAAATGATAGTCTTTTATTTCATCGCTATTGTCTTATCTTCTCTTGGGAATGGTAGCTACTTTCTACGCAAGGGGCATGGTCTATCTTAGGGGTCAGTTTGACTTGAAGGGATGATAGCATGAGTCAACCACTCGCCAAATGATCAGCTTTCCACAGAGAGAGAGGATAAGCATGAGTGAGGAAACTACCCAAAGGCAGCACTTATAAGACACTAAAGCTAAGCGATGTGTGGTTAGTTTATCAAAGTGAAGAGGAACCATTTTTCATTTCCCCACATATAAATAAAAGAATAAATAACTACATAAATAAATAAAAATGTGCTTATATTCCCTTTGCTTAACCCCTAGAACCTCACAACAAAACGAAGTTTTCCTTGTCAACCCCAATCCAAGACTGTCCTCCCCACACTAGGGCAGACAATAGTTGAGAACTTTAGAAATGGTATCCATCTTCTATCATGTTAGGACAATAGTGAAAGCTCTATAGGTCAAGCAATCTAATTCAAAGTGAAGAAAGGCCCTCATTTCATTTCCCATTCAGTCAAGAGCAACCCCTTGCGAAACTCGTTGAGCCATCTATCTTTTCTTAACAAAACCCCAACCTAGGGATTACCGGCCACATTGGGTTAGATTGAACCGCCAAGGAAAAGATCTAAAAAAAAAATGGTAGAATTACTCGTTCCACTTAAAAGTAAAGGATAAAAAGGACAAAGCGAAGGAAAGGAGTTGCCAAGGGGCAAGAGGCCGAAAAAAAAAAAAAAAAATCTAAGGCTTGAATAAGTCCACAATTATGCCACAATAAGAAGAAAAGAAAGTCATGTTTATCTCAAAAAAAACATATAGAAAGGGTGAAAGAGAAGAGTCATCTTCACCCTGAGAAGTATATAGAAAAGCAGGAAGGAAATTCAAAGGTGATCCTAGGTTACAAAGAAACCCAGTAGAAACAATAGGTTTGAGCTTTTACCCTTTCTTGCTAAACCCCAAAACCATGGCCTACATTACAACCTTACTAAAGTCCACTCTGATTGAAAATAGATTGCTTGATCTAAATGAGCTAAACACGCTGCCAAAGCCAAGAAGGATGCTAGCCCTACTAAGAAAATGGTCAAGGACAATATGGATCTAAACCCTACTAAGAATAACATCGAATTTGGGCTTATATATATCCTGTTGTTTCAAAAACCCCATAACCTAGCCTACATTACGGTCCTAAACAAAGTCTCCTCGGATTGAAAGGACCGGCCACTTATCAGTCTGCTAAAGGTCAGGTAAACTGTTGCTAAAACCCCGAAAGTCGAGAGTTTCAGCCCAATAATCATATACACTAACCCCGCGGCAGAGAGTCAGAGGGGATCAAAAGGCTGAGAAGGGTTCGAAGTGCTGTCGTCCAATCAAGGTAGGGTTAAGCCAGAAGAGAGGCTAGACCCTCGAAAGGGAAGAAGTTACCATTCCAGAGATACCAAGTTCGACAGCACCCCTTGTCATTCTGCTAGCTAGTGTAATTCTAACATGTGCATATGTTTGAAGAAAAAAAATCAATATGAGCTTTGCACATATAGGATATAACTCCATGTAAAAAATAGAAGTCACCAACATCGACTCATGTAATAGATCTATAACATCATCACCCATTACATGCATCTAATCATATGCCTAGCTATAAAGACCATAAATATTTCTGTCTATCCATACTTCTAAATACCATAAATATCCATCCTTGTACATAGCTTACAAAATAAAAATGTCTAATATAAATACATCTCAGGAACAAGGGGCAAAAGAAGATCAGAATCTCCACAAAGGGCATCTATCACAGGTCAAAATCAATGTCATCTGGATCGAAATTCCCGAAACTCGGCATCGGAGGAGGTGGATAACTACTCGAAGCACCGCCATCCTGCAGGGAAGATAGAACTTAAATCAGCGGCATGAAAGAAGAACTAAACAACGGTAAAATGAACAAAAGAAGTAGAGCAAGAACAACATACCCCGCCACCGCCCATTTGAGATAACCGAGCCGTTAGGGAAGCTACCTCGGCCTGGTACCGATCCCGCTCCATCCAATACTGATCCTTCTGGTTTCTCACAGCAGTAAACTCAGCCTGGGGCATATATCCACTAGCACGGCGCCACAAGTCAACCACCTCCTGGCCCATAGCGTACCTGCCAACTACTACCTTAAACCGGGTGAAAGCACTGACCGAATGAGCCCCAAAGTGCGCAGCATAATCTGTATCTAGAGGGAGCAAGAACTCGGCACTCGGTTGACGCTCCTGATAGGGGATAGGCACTCTTGCCACCAAGGCTCCAAACAAATACTCCGGCGGAGCTCCTGCTGATCGGAACTCCTTATGAAACTGCCGCCAGTGTCACTCTCTGAGATAGGACTCCCAAGTGTCATCACTGAGAAAAGCGACTCTTGATAGGGACAATAGGACCAAGTACCAGACTGTCTCATAATAAACTAATCCAATAAAGGGCCGCCAAGTCATATCCCTCACCTCAATCAGCTCCAAGTTAGCCCGGAGTATCACAAAATCAGTAATCTTCGATCGCTAGGCTACCCGGTCACAAGCCCACCTCAAAGCACAAGGATAGAGGTCATCCTCAACAACTGTAAGGCGACGAACAGAAAGGTACTCGTAGCTCCACCAGACGAGAAAAGGCCATAACTAGTCATACTACCCCAACGGGAAGAAGTCCGGACTCGCATCGACCGAAGAAAGCAGCCAAAGGAGAAGGACCCCCAGTCCAACTCAGATAAAGCTCTAAGATCAGCTACTATACTCACCAACTGACATGGCATGAGCGACTTGTTGTTGTTGCAAAAGTAGTTAAAGATGATGTACAAAACAAGTCGTCGTCTCATAATGTCCCGCCTGGCGGGTAATGGCTCAGCAGCAAAGGTACGATCATCCTGGCTGATCCAAAAGACTGGGAAGGCAGAACGCTCAGGAGGAGGCAAGTCCAGTAGAATGCATGCCTCGTCTCTATTGACTAGCCGTAGAGTGATCTTCCGGCCAACGAAGGAAAGCCCTGTGATGATCTCCCAATCCAAGGGAATGGGACCTAACTCGAAGCCGACAAAATGGAAGGTCCCGGTCTCTCCAAACCACCGCTCAACCAACACTAGTACTAAATGCTGGTTCAGGTGGTTAGCCTGTAATCCCATGAAGGCTCTGAAGCCGATCTCAGCTAAGAAGGCACGATATAATGGGGTAGCCCACTGCATAGTCACAAAGACCTGATGAACAAGCCCTCTAAAAGCTATATGTATCCGCGGAGGGGGCAAATGCTGTCTAGAGTACACATTGGGGTGATAAGCAAGATCCCCGAGTGGTGGGATATCCGGTACCTGCAAATCTCCTAAGTCGGCATCCGTCTGCCTGTGCCTGGAGGAGGCTCTCCCATAGCCAGTGACCTGGTCGCCCAGACCCGGTACCTCCTCCTCTGTGCCAATCTCCTCTACAAAAGCCTGCTCAACCGCAGGAAAGGGGTCGACAGGTGGCCCACTCCCCCGACCACTCCGACTGGACGCTGCCTGCCCAATAGACCGTCGATTACCCCTAGATCGACTAGAGCCACTAGTGGAATCTGTTTGAGCTGCCTTCCTTGAGCGGCATCTCCTCTCAGAACCGTCATCACCCGCATCTGCCATCCTGAAAAGGTAAGTCAAGGTAAGAGGTGTTAATGTACCGCACATGCAGATAAATAATAACGTAATAAAGTAAAATAAAATAAACAGCTAACACAAAAAAAATAATAATAAAAAAATTTTGAATGATAAGTCAAAACAAATTTTCTACATACACCTTTCGATTTTTCAACTTTAAGTTAAATATCAAGGGTTTTTTGTTTTTTTTCTTCAAAAAGATTTTATTTCTAAAACCTTTTCTAACTCTTTCTCTAATTTCTAAAAATTTTGACAGAGTTTTATTTAAAAATAGTCCCTACAAGACCCATGACATCAACACAAAATACAAAACGTGCACTCCACAACGTTACAATCACATAACATCAGCACCCGCGCACACTTTTTGAATTTTCAAAATTTTCAAAACATATGTTTTATTTTTCAAATAAATCAATGGTGTTCCAAGTTGTCTTAAAATTTCTCAAAGTCACCTCAAATGTTTTCTAAAATATTCCAATATTTTTTCAAATTTCAAACTCTAAAATTTTCATCAATATCTCAAGTTTTCTTAATTTTCTTAATTTTTTTCTATTTTTCAAAAAATCAAAAATTCACCAAATTTTGAAAAAATCACGAAACTTCACACGGTGTTAAACACATTTTTCTAAGGCACATGGCATAAATATCTAGCCAGAAAACTCAATGCCCAAGCCTGTCGGAACAAATCCCCTATTCTTACAGAAAATCCTCTTCACATAATCACATAAAATCACTCAAATTCAATCAAACAAGCACCAAAGTGCAAGAATAACATCACCATAATGTTCAAAACATATCAAAACATCAATTTTCATTATTCACATAGTTCAAACGAAATTCTACACATCAAAATCAACAAAAATTTTAAAAACTCACTTTTTTTGGAGTTCTCCGGTGAAATCTTCTCTTCCGGCGACTTTTCTGGCAACGTGGTCTCCTTCCAGCAATCACCCATGGTCTCCAAGAAGTGCTCCTTCAGTATCCAAGTCAGCTTCCTCTCAATGTCTCTCGGATTTGCGAAAATCTTTCAAAATACCTCAAGTGTTCGAACCAAAAAATTTTTTGATTTTGTTCCTAAGCCTGGCACCACTAGCAGAAGCGCCAAGCCTTTTCTGCCAAAGGTGCCACTCCTTGTGGTGCCAGTTTCCAAATTCTAGGCAGCTTTGCCCTTTTTCCGCCAAAACTTATTTTCGAAGGCCTTTGGTCCCAATATCCATTTTCAAACTCTCGTTGTCGAAAAATTCCCAAAGTCCATCCCTCTGACTGCCTCGCGGTCAACATGAGACTCTTACTTTATCATTTTCTGTCTTTGACAAGCAAAGACAGAAAAAGAGGGGCAGCTATAAGCACCCCATTTTTGACTGCTCGGTAGTCTACGGTCCGTCTAGACTTGTTTTCAAGTCAATATGGACATATTCTAGAATTCTAGCCTTAAATCCCGTCTATTCATGGCTTCACAAGCCCACGAGGCCCAAATAGAGGCAAAATGACCAAAATACCCCTGGGGGCATCATTCATTTCCAAATTCTATCAGGCGCGCCTTTCTGAAGATGGTAAGTCCCCTTTCCAATCCTACCAGGCACGTCTTTCTGAAGACGATAAGTCCCCTTTCCAATCCTACCAGGCACGTCTTTTTGAAGACGGTAAGTCCCCTTTCCAATTCCAAATCAGGCACGTCTTTCCAAAGACAGTAAGTCCCCTTTCCAACTCCAAATCAAGCGTGTCTTTCCAAAGATGGTAAGTCCCATTTCCAAGTCCAATTCCAATTCCTATCCCTCTCTCTAGACAGTTGATTCCTCGAGATGGTCCGGCACGTTTTCTGAAAAAAATATCTTCAGAACGGTAAATCCCTTTAAACCTGTCGACCAGGATGAGACCTCAAGTCTCCTAGATGGTAGAACGGTCCACCTTTGGTGCCTGCTAGCCCGCCAATACAGAAATGTCCGTTTAGGCACACCTTTCGAGAAAGTTGATTCTCAGGTGCTAAGTCCCTTTAGCAGCTTCCCCAGATCAGGCAGTCTCAGGAATGATCGTGAACCGTTAGAGTAGCGAAATTACTCACAAACAGGTCGATATAAGGAATTGTCAACAAACCCCTGTATCACACGACCACCATCAGAGTGGCGGAAACACTCAAAACCAAGGTCAACACCAGTGCCTGCTAGCCCACTTCGGTGAAAAATAACCAAACTCCCCATAAAGCCATTTTCTAGCACATTTCTCAAGAGCACATTTGAATCCTCAGAACGGTAAGTCCAACCTTCCAAGTTGTCTTAAAGACAATATGGCATGATTGGGTGCCTTCTAATTATTTCGGGCCAATTCTGAGACTTTTCGGTCTAGATGACCATTTTGCCCCTAAGCATTTGAATGCCCAAGGAACCACACTGGCTCTGGGTATCAAACCGATAACCTCCTAAGAATACTTCTCATAGTATTCCCGACCTTCCATTATCTTTTTGGATCATTCCAAGTCAGCTCCGGCAAACCCAGTGCAAAATGACCGTTTTGCCCCTGGTGGGCTGGTCACCTTCTTCGAGCACACCGACTCTGGGTATCAAACCGACAACCTTTGGGAACATTCTAAATAATGTTTCCAAATCTCAAATATTCTTCCAAGACGTTTCGAGTCCATCTCGGCAGCTTTTCGGCCCGATTGACCGTTTTGCCGCTAACAGCCCGGTCAATCCTTCCGACACATCCTATTCTCATTTTTTTCAAGTCCTCCGGGAAAATTTTCTAAGGGTTCCTGCCCTTTTCCTGGCCTCCCAAGCCAATCCCGGTCCCTTAAATCATTCCCAGACTTTCTAAAGTCACTCTTAGTGAAGCCAAGCTAAAAATTGCATGGTAATCCCTAGTACAGGAGCCCAAATCTTTCAAAGATACGTTACTTGCCGACTTACAAAGTTTCCTAACTAGCTGGTGCCACTAGGAGTGGCGTCAAGCCAAGAAATGGCCTGGCGCCACTACAACAGGCGCCAGGTCTATCTCATATCTATAAATACAGAGCCTACTCCAGAGTGAAAGGGGTCTGCAAACTCAGTCTAAAAACCCTAATATTCAATATACAAAGCTCGAACACTCCCTAAACCCTAGCTTCTCTAGGTTTTCCAAACCCTAGCCACTATACACCAAACCGTAGCCTCTTATACACTCATGCACACTCTTATACACGTATACACTAGCCCCCAACCCTCTATTAGAGACTTGGATTGCTGCAACTCGAAGCACTTGAAGACCAAGACAAAACTCTCAAAAACTGAAGCGAAGACCGAAGAAAAAGCAAAAAAGCAAGGCGCGCAAAGCAAAGTGAAATAAACAAGACAAGGTAGGCTTTCTCTTTAAGTTTCTGCACTTCCCCCTCTATCTTCTCTCTCCTAACCCACTTAGGTTTTCTCTATTTTAATCCCCCATCTCTTTCCCCCCCCCCTTTCTTTGCATGCTTGAAACAAGGAGACTCCTGGTCCATGTGTAGGATTAGACTATTGGAGGGTCACCATGTCAGGGGCTTTCTTTTAGTCTAACCGGAGACCACGTGGGTTCGGCCCCCTTGATTATGTGGTGAAGTCTTAACCTTGTATGTTCACGACCCCAAATTTGCATTGTGCATATCATGATCTTGTATCTTCTAAAAATCGTTTTCAAACTCGTTTTCAAAGCTTGCATTAAACTTATTTTCAAAATTGCTTCAAAATCTCCTTTTTCAAAACTTGTTTTCAAAATCACAATCCTAGGGTGATTCTAGCCTTTCTATGGCTAGGGTTTCTTTAGGAAAACGTTACATTTAAAGTGACTTTTATGGTCTATATTTTCAACTCCTTGTTTTCAAAACCACTCTTTTAAAGTGGTTCTAACCTTCTTATGGTTAGGATCGCTTTAGGAAAGTGAGACGTTTTATACTTTCCAAAAACTCTCTTTTCAAAAGTCTCTTTTTGTAAAACCCTCTTTTTCAACATGCTTTCCAGAAGCTCTTCTTTCCAAAATTGTTTTCTAAAAACTCCTTTCAAAAATTCATTTTCCAAAACTTCTCTTTTTAAACTCCTTTCCAAAACACTCTCCTCAAATTTTGCTTTCCTAAAAACTCTTTCCTAAAAGCTTCTTCCAAAATTTTGTTTTTAAAACTCTCTCAAAGTTTTACTTTCCAAAAACTTCCTTCCTAAAACTCTTTTCAAAATCACTTTCTAAAAACTCCTCTATAGGATTTCCTTTCCAAAATCTTCGTTTCCAAAAACGCACTTTCCAAAAATTCCTTTTCTTGGAGCCCAAGTTAAGCCCTAAAGCCCACAATTAGGAAACCCTAATTTTCCTTCCCTAAAAAAATATGATTTTCAACCTTGCCCCAAACCTAGGTTTCCAAAACCTCCCTTTCTACATCAAAATCATAAGTTTCCAAAAAACCTCTTTTCTACGTCAAAACTATGGTCTTCCAAATCTAGAGTTTCTCAAAACTCCCCTTTTCAAATCCTTGTCAAATCCAATATTCCCATTTAGGAAACTAGATCCAATCCATCGTTTTTGGAAACAAAATCTAATTTTCTCTTTTAGAAACAAAATCCAATCCCTTCCTAATCCAAATCTTTCCTAATTCAACTCCTTCCTAATCTTCTACTTTCCTAAATCTTAAGTTTCCAAAACTTGAACATAAAAATCTTTTCTAAATTCTAAAATTCAAATCTTTCCTAATTCAGCATTTTCCTAATTTTACCCCTTTTTAAATCTTAACTTTCAAAATCTAAGTTTTCAAATCTTTCCTAAACTCAGACCTTTCCTAATCTTAAGATTTTCTAAAACTCAAACTTTAAAACTTTTTAAATCCTAAACTTTCTAAATTCGAAACTTTTAAACTCCAAAATTTTCTAACTGCTAAACTTTCCTAAACTTCAAATCTTTCAAAGTCTAAACCTTTCCTCATTCCAACCTATAAACACCCTATTTTTGCCCACTCGGAGATCTCCTGTCCGACTGGGTTCGGTTTCCAACATCACAACACATGCAAGCTCAAGATGAGCCTTTCAATCTCCAATCCAACCAATTGGTTGCTTCTCGGGCCCACAAGGACCCGCAGGAGCCATAAGCGCCATTATTCCAGGCAGCTTTTAGGACCAGGCAGTCCCGGAAACCAACGCCATCCAGGTAGCTTCCCGGGATCGGGCAATCTCGGGAACCAACACCTCATCAAAACTCCAGACGGTTCACTTCTGGCGCCTGCTAGCCCGCTAACGTAGAATGTCTGCCATTTGGTAGTTCTCCGAGACCGAGCTTTCTCAAAGACCAACACCACCTTTCAGGTTGCTTTTTGAGACCAGGCGTTCTTAGAAACAACACCACCCCTACAGGTAGCTCTCTAAGAAGAGGCATTCTTAGAGACCAACATTGCACAGGTAGTTTTTCGAGACCGGGCGGTCTCGGGAACCAACACCTAGGTCAACACTGGCGCCCGCTAGCCCGACTCGGTGAAAAATGACCAAACCTGCCCCTTGGATCTCCAGGCACTTTTTGGGAAAGATCAAAATCTCTCAAAACGATAAGTCCATCCCACCAAAATGTTGTTAAACCATTAGGCGTCCTCCGCGCGCCATTTGGTCCGAATCCGGTCCTATTTTAGCCCACTCCAGTCAAAATGACCATTTTGCCCCTAAACACCTCAACACTACGCAAACCCCGCCGAACGGTAAAAGACTCTCCCAAAACCATCCCTAAACAACCCTACACACTTAACACAACAAGCCAAACCATTCCTGACCATTTCCAGCCAATCCTGGTCAAAATGACCGTTTTACCCCCGAAAACCCAAATATGCCTCGAAACAGCACCAGCCTTGGGATCTCGAGCAGAGGGTTTCACCACACACCCTTGTTTAACCCAAGGAGGACCCTATGACACTAAACTCACACGACTCAATAAAAGTTCCCTGGACTGTCTCACAAACGCTCCGCCTAAATTGTCTTTTTCTCCAATTTCCTAGTTACAACGCACCGTCAACCGACTTGAGAAATGCATAAATCAGGGAATTCTCGAAAGCTCATCCATAGATCTTCCCATTGATACGGTTCGATGGAATAGATCCCTTCCCGAAACCCTCCATTGTATGGTGTGAAAACTATAACTTTCGACAACCCCTGGAGCGTCTCATAGATGCTCCGCCAAGATTGACTTTTTCTCCGATTCCCTAATCAAAACGCACTGTCAAACGACTTGAGAAATGCGTAAATCTAGAAATTCCTAAAAGTATTTCCAGAATACTTTCCATTGGTACGGTCCGATCGAATAGATCGCTTCTCAAAGGCCTTGATCACACGAAATGAAAACAACCACTTTCAAACACCCAGGGAGCGTATCACAGACACTCTGCAAAAGTGACCTTTCTAGCGCACTTCCCAAGACGATATCACTTACCTCCAAACATAATTCAAACTTTTCAAAAATATGAAAGTTCATCGAAAGAACTAGGAGAACATCCCGAGTGCAACCGATTCCCCCGAAACCTTCCCAGTTGACTCAATTATAGAGGCAAAGTTTGGACAAACCTTCCCGGTGATGGAGCGTATGCTACATGCGCTCAAATTTTGGTCAGATCGACCAACTTTCGATCAACAGTCGAGATTTAACCAGTACATAGGGTGCCACGTGTCATTCTGGCAATGGAACAGTACCTGCGCATGTCTTACATGCGCAAGGCAAAATTTTGGCCATGCGCCTGTAGCATATGCGCCAAGCCTATTCCAAACTGCCTATAAATAGAGGCCTCCCCCTTTGTATATTCCAGGTCCGAAATTGATGCGAAGTTCTACTGAAATCATTCCAGAAACTCGAATCCTTACATATATTTTACCTTTCCAACACTTAGGTTAGATTCTACCTCTCCCAAGCCTATACATTCCATATACAAGGCCTCATACACACTTACACACTCCATTCTAGCCTCTCAAGCCCTTTTGAAGTCACTCAAGCTCCAATCAAGACATCCATTGAAGACTATAAGTGTGGTGAAGGCAAAAGGTGGTATCCCTTTTACATTTGTGCTTTCTCCCACTCTTCTCTTCTCCCTCCTAGCCTACTTAGGCTATTCTCTATTTTAATCCTCATCTTCAACCCCCCATTTCTTGCATGCTTGAGCCAAGAGGGCTCTTAGATCATGCCTAGAGGAAAGCAAGTGAGAGCCACCATGTAGGGGGACGTCTCACTAGCCTACTTTAAGATGGTATGGCCTAGGAGCCCCTTGTTTATGTGGTGTAGCCTAAAAGCCTTGTATGTGAATCATGACCCCTTACATATTACTATTTTGATCATATCTTGTGTGCTTGGCTTCATTTTATGTTCATTGTCATGTTCCACAATGCTTACATTGCCCTTAATTTTATGCCATTTGCAAGTTCTACATTTCTTTCAAAAATTGTTCCAAGAGTTGGCCACTTGAAGTGTAGGATGAGATTTTAGGAATTATACCTTAGAAGACCTCCTACTAATCCCCTAACTTTCATTTTGGTATCATGACATTTTAATTTGCATAAGGGTTGCTTTCTAATTCTCTAATTTTCAAGATTTCTATTCTTTTAAGTGTAGTGGTTAGAATGGCCCCATGGAACCCTCTCTTGAGTGGTCTCCCTTTTGTTTGGCCATATGAACCCTTTCTTGATGGAATGGTCTCCTTGAAAAGTGATTTTCAAATTGCTTGTCAAAAGATGATTTTCAAAAATGCCTTCTCTCCATCTTTGCATCAAAAATGATTTTTCAAAAATTGTCATCCTTATGTTTGATTTTAGAAACCCCCACTCTTGTCAAGATAAAAGTTATAATGGCCACGAGGAAAACATCCTTCGAATAGTTTCCAATCACCAACCATATAAACCATACTCTTGGCTAGAGTCAAAATTTTCATGGAAATGATATTCAAAAAGTTTTCCAACCAAGGTCCATGGCATAACATGTCTTGTTTTTCAAAACTCTTTCCAAGAGGGCATCAAACCAACTTTCAAAACCATTCTACAATCTAACCCTAGGTTAACTTGACCTTAGTTACCTAACCCTAGGTTAACTTGACCCTAGTTGTCCAACCCTAGGTTAACTTGACCCTAGTTACCTAATCCTAGGTTAACTTGACCCTAGTTGTCCAACCCTAGGTTAACTTGACCCTAGTTATCCAACCCTAGGTAAACTTGACCTTAGTTATCCAACCCTAGGTTAACTTGACCCTAGTTCACTTACCTTAGGTTAACCTAACCCTAAGTCATCTTGACCTTAGGTCAACCTAACCCAAGTTAGTTAACCATAGGTCATCTTAACCCTAAGTTAACCTAACCCAAGTTAGTCAAACTTAGGTCACCTCAAACTCTAAGCCAACCCAATCTAGGTTAGTATACTTCAAGGTTCCAACTCTTGAACCCTTTTCTAAATGATCACTCAATTTTAAACCATTCTCACAACCCACTTTTCCAAGACCTCCCACTCTCTTGATTTAAACAAAAAAAAAAAAAACCAACTCCATAAAATCTTCAAATGTTCTTACATTCCATCTTCAAAGCGTTTCCAAAAATGTTTTCAAAAGATCACAAACCTAAGGTGTTCCTAGCCCTCTCATGGTTATGGATTCCAAGGACAAGTGATAAATCAAGATCAACCTCTAAGGTTGTCCATATTAGGATTCCAAACCCTTAGCCATTTCCAAAAACTACTTTCAAAAATTAATCCATCAAAACATTTCTAAAACCATGCCTCCAAGGTTTTCAAAACAAAACTTCAAAAATACTTTCAAGTTCTCTTGAGTCATGCTAAAGCATTTTTTCAAAACTCCGTCAAATTAATCCAAAAACATTTCCAAAACACTCCACCATCTAATTTCAAGTCAAAACTTCCAAGACCGCAAAGAGTCTTTAACTTTCATGACCACAAAGAGTCTTCAACTTCCAAAGATCTCTAAGTGTCTTAAACTTTTTCCAAAAAATTGTCTTAAACTTTTCCAAAAAACCTCAAAGTGTCTTAAACTTTTTTAAAGACCGAAAAGTATCTTCAAACCTTCCAAAGGCCCTAACGTGCCTATTTTCCATCGGGCTCTTGTCCAAACTACGAATGACCTGATTCTCATCAAATGAGATTCGTGGGCAACCTAAAATGGTGCGGTCATAATTTTTATTTCAACTCCAATCCCTTTTTCAAAAATTCTAATCAATTCAAAGTTCTTATTCCAAACTCTCTTAAAACCCTTATTATTTTCAAACTTCTTCCAAAAACTTGCATCATGCATCATCCATCCGAAAAGTGATGACTAAACCCCGTTTTTCAAAATTCTAAAGTGGATATTAAGTGGACAATGGTAACCGGTTATTCTAGTGAGTGAACAAATGGTGATTAGACACGTAGGTACCGAAAGGGCGGGGTAGGGTGATGATCTTAAGATATCTTCCTACACGTAACCAACCCCCAAACTATAGATTTCTGTTTTCCAATGACCAAAATTGAGTTATTTTCTAAAAGGGCTTAAATCTTTCTAAAGGTTGCCAAACAACCTATTTTCTTAAAAACCCTCTCGTGAGGGAGTTTTCAAAATCATTTTTAAAAACTCTAAGTCTAATCTTCGGATTAACACTTAGTTTTAGGTGCCCTAACACACCTTAATCAAGTTAGGTGGCGACTCCTATTTTTCTGAAAAGCCCTTAGTCAAACCAATTTTCAAACTTAGTCGCATTTATCCTTCTAGGAGGACGAGATCTAGTGACAGAATTCCGTGCTTTGGGGTCTCTGAGCCGAAAGGACCTTGGACACCCCAAAAATCGGGGCGCGACAGCTGGTGACTCCACTGGGGAGATTTAGAGGGTTAGGCCATTAACATGTCTTTTCACCCTTCACTCACCCAGAATCTCCGGTTACCTTGTCCAAATTTTATCCACTCTTCGAATTTTTCAAGTTTCCAAAGCAAACCTTATTTTTCAAAATGATTTTCAAATAAGTGTCATCGCTTGCATTCATTGTCTACACTCGTGCTCTTGCATTGACCATCCATTTTACCTGGCATTGAGTTTTTCAAAAAGTTACTAACTCTTCGCATTCTTCCTTTGTAGGTGGACCTTTGTTCACATTTTTGTTTCATATTTGTTGCCATGTAAGTGAATGAATGGACAGGATGTGATGTATGTTGTTGGGTCCTTTCCTCCATTTTTCAAAAATTCCACACACACTTAGTGCGCTCACTTGCATTTGCATCTTACATGTATTACCTGGTTACTACCCTTCTAGATAGAAGGGAGAACAGTATATTGACTGTGGGCGGATGCTGTGTCAGTTTCTTAACCTACGGTCTCTTGATAATTCCCTCACTCGAACCACCAACCAAAGATGGAGTTCACCCGTTCGGGGGTGGACCCGAAAGTTTGAAGGTTTGGGAACCTAGCTTTTTAGGAAGCATTAGTAAACCCCCAACCTTATGCTCATGTAGCACCCCATGCATAGCTGAATCTCTATCGGATTTAGGACACACGCGTCAATTTCAAAATCAAAGAGAAAAGGGCGACCACTTTATTTTTCCTTATAAATTTTGTTTAATTCTTGCCATTATGCCATCTAATTCTTGCTGCCTTTATGTACATTCATCATAACTGTTCATGCCTTGGAACTCATTTTAAGACAAGAGTTCTCAAAGTAACTTAAGTCATTACAACTTCATGCATCCAATCAAACCCTAGAGAAAGGCTCAAAGACCTTCTCGCTCAATTCAAGCCAACCCAAAACTCCTAAGGGTATCATGAGACCCTAAGGATTCATGGCATGCATCAAGTCATCAGGGGCCGTAATCCCTCTTCGCTCATGGAGATAAGGTTGCTATGAAGACAAGGGAGCAATTCAAATCAAGGGTTCCTACCAACAAAGCAGATTTGAAGGCTCAAAAGGAGTTTAAGATCCTATAATATAAATGTAGAGATAGGTGGAAGTCCTAAGGACAATGTTCCCCCTCCTCATTTCTATGTATTTTTGAGAAAATTCTATGTACGAAAAAGAATTCATCTTAATAAAATCGTTCTTTTTGTCAAATGGATGAATGAATCTACGAATGGATGAACGAACAGGGGCAGGTATAGTATTTGCATGCAGGGGTAATCCCTTATCTCCAGGCATGAGCCAAAGCATCATGCTTAGTTCCCCTCAAAAGGCAGGGGCATCCTTAGGACACGCATCGCATAAAGCCTTTCCAAATCAGGAACCTAACATGCAATCTTTTTGTTTTGTTTTTCTTTCAATTCTTTTCCTCCCCCCATCTCATCAAAAGACTAGCCATAGCTTTGGTGAGATTGTTTGCATTATAGGTCACCTTTGCTCCAAGGAAAGGAAGAAGAGAAACACGAGTGACCCCTGTCCTTCGAACGCCAGTCCATACTCGATAAAGAACAGCACAAATGTTGAGCGAAGGCAATATTCCCAATCAACAGAATAGTTCAGTGACACGTGAAGAAGTGAATGAAATGAAGGCAAAAATAGGCGAACTGTTCAAACTCATATAACTAATGGCCTTCAAAGGGCCCGTCACGAACCCTTCGGCATTCACATCCTATCCTAAGGAAACTGAAGCAATCCCACCAAGAGTCGTCCTGTGAACTAACGGTACAACAAAGAGCAAGGAGATCCCTAAAATAGTACAAATCAAGGAAGGAGAGGAGGATAACCCTGAAACCATCTTGCTGACTACCACTTCAAAGAAGGAGGGCCCAAACCCCCTCGATCTCAAGATACAAGGCTTGGAGGAGTCCCTGCGCAGCCTCTAAGGTCATGACACCTTCGGCGGGATGGCTTATGACGAACTCTACTTCTTCCCTGACCACCCGAGGCCACCCAAGTTCAAAATGCCCGACTTTCAGAAGTATAACGGGAGCGGGGACCCCGTAGCACACTTGAGGTTGTACGCTGGGGCGCTAAGCGGACATGGGAACGACCCCAAACTTTTGATGCAATTGTTTCAACACAGCCTAACTGGGCCTGCTTTGCAATGGTTTGCTCGCTTAGACTTGAGGAAAATAACAACCTGGAATGAATTAGTCATAGCCTTCCGATCTCAATATCGGCATAACAGTGACCTGACCGTAGACAGATGCGCCTTGATGTTAATGACTCGAGGAGAAAAAGAAAGCTTCAAAAGTTATGCTTTGAGATGGAGGGAGGCAGCTACGCAAGTTAACCCTCCACTACTAGAGAAAGAATACGTACAGCTGTTTGTGAACACCCTCCAAGGGCTGTACTATAAGTGTCTGTGCTTAAGTATCGGAAAGAGCTTTTCTAAGTTGATAATGCAAGGGGAAATGATTGAGAGTGGGCTGAAAACTGGTAGAATCACTGACCCCTATGCTAAGACAAGTGAGGGATTTGCAAACGCGGCCAAGAAGGTGGCAACCACTCGGGGTACGGGCAAGAAAGAGGGAGAAGTATCTGCTATCTTACCTACACAGCAACAACCATATTACCCCTAATACCAAGCTCGACCTTCACCACCTGCTCCCATCATCAATATCCCCGTTGCTGCTACCCAAGCACCCCCAACTGGACTTGCTGCAACCCGACCCTACTTCAACCCCAACAAGAACAATAACTGACGGAATCGAGAATTCACATGTTTGGCATGCACCCAGACAGAGGCCTATCATGATCTCCTTAAGGCCAAGCATATAAACCCTATTCCCTCGCGGCATTGCCAAGCCCACTGCCGCCAACTTTCAACCCTGCCCTTACCTGCGAGTACCATTCTGGGGGACAGGGGCATGACACAGAATCCTGTTTTTCCTTGAAACGTAAGATTCAAGACCTCATTGACAACAAGGTCATCAACACCCAAGAAACAAAGGCGATCCCCGCGCCCAATGTCACGGCAAATCCCTTACCAGACCATGCTGTCAACATCATCACCGAGGATGAGGCGGATCCTGATGGCATCATAACCGCAGAGTACTTCAAGGGTGAGTCAGACATTGAAAGTGATTGGGAGGAAGAACTGCCACCATGCCCCATCTCTCTCTACAATACAAGTGGAGAGCAAAACCCTTTCGACTGGCCCATGGATGAACCTGTTGCAAACATTCCCAATGATACTGCACCTGTTGATGGCTGGGGAGAAGAATTCCTACATCCTAGATATGTTGAAGCCAAGGCTTGCCTAAAAGAGGAGCTTTTTGATTACGAGGACATGGGCTGGGGTATCTATGAGCCAAAACTGCCAAACCCACCAAATTCAACGAAGGCGATCTGGATAGCCTGTTTGAAGAGATTGACAAAGAGGAAGCCAAAAAAGAAGAAGCCAAGGAAAAGTCGTCACAAGCCTCTAAAGAAGGTCTGGTTATGAAATCCCAAGAAGCCGAGCAAGAGAAAACTGTTCAACTAAAGGAAAGCCAGCAGAAGTCCCAAGAAGGGACGCACAACCCCGCTGGCCCCACTAAAGAAAAAGAAGGAAAAGGAGGAAGCCTTGGTTACGCTATGGCCGATGATCTCTGCCACCCCGCAGTTAACGCATTAATTTGCCCAGCACAACCAAGTGAAGAAGCCTTCAAATGGAGCATGGAGGAGGCAGACGTGGTCCCAAAGCCTACCTACAAAAAGTGATTACCAAAGGGATATCCTTCTACCAAACTTTGTCTTTACTTTCCTATTAATCTTTGTTTCGTTAACTCTACTTTCATCTTTTTCTAATCAAGAGCTCATCATGTAAACAGAACTTTTGAAATGAAAGAAGTTGAAATTTGCATTTATCATCTTTGGCACTTGCTCTTTCTCAGAATTTTCCTGTTTTGTTGTTATGCCCTAACTTGAAAGGAGGGATGGTACGTGCAGCCCGGGGGGACCATTTCTGATCCAAAAGAAAGATAGCAAAAGAAAGGAAAGGGAATGGGTCACAAAAAAGGTGGCTCCCGAAGGATGCCATGGTAAAGCGGTCAGCAGTTAGACCCTCGAAAGGAGGAGAAGCCCTCATTTCAAATCCCTGGAATAGCAAACATAACTCCCTTGGTCAGCCCACTCGAGCCACAAGTAATTCTCATTTAAATACCCTGACCAGGAATCACCCCCCATATTGGGGCAAGTGCAAGTAATAGAATAGTTAAACTAACTCTTGTTTGTTTCAAAGGATAATGCCGAAACCTCTAAAACTGAACTTCATGGTCTAAGCAATCTTGTCTAAAAGGAAAAGGGGCCATCTATTCTGCTACCATACAGTTAAAAGAACACTCTTTGAAAACCCCCATTGAGCCGAATTATATTCCTTCGAAAAACCCACCCTGGTGATCACTCCCTGCAATGGGCAAGAGCAAACTTGGAAGAAAAAGTGACAAAAAGGAGCATGGAGAGAAAG
The DNA here is from genome assembly GCA_033060915.1 of Euryodendron excelsum. Lineage (NCBI taxonomy): Eukaryota > Viridiplantae > Streptophyta > Magnoliopsida > Ericales > Pentaphylacaceae > Euryodendron > Euryodendron excelsum. The sequence continues at coordinate 41,729,957 of CM065380.1, read as the reverse complement.
AAGGCCCCCTCCTACATTGAAAAAGGAGGGAAACAAGGCAATACTCCACAAAAAAAAAAAAAAATGATGATAATGATGATGAAAAATGATAAAAATGAAATAATGATTAGTGCCTCCTGAAAGTTAATAGACTGCGTAAGCAATAATACTGGGGCAAGAACTAAAAGAAATGATGGGCCCTATATAGGCACAAATTCGTATAAAGAAGAGAAGAGAGAAAAAGGAGGGAGATCGAGAAAGAAGCCCGCAGACAAAAGGAAAAAACTTGAAAAGGTGATCACTAGTAAACCCCAGAAACCACATCACGCTTTGAGCCATCAATACCCTTTCCTTCAAAAACCCGCAACCTGGTCACATTACAACCCACAGAAAGTCCCCCAGATCAAGGCAGATTGCTTAGTCTAAACAAGTTTAAGAGAAAATGGCGATATCCGAAAAAGAAAAGGGAACAAAGCAGCAAAAGCTTACCCAAGGTGGTTCTGGTTACTATCACCCTAAAATGAAAAAAAAAAAAATCGTTTGAGCCTGGATACCACTTCATTTTTCACCCATTACCTAGCCTACATTACTGTCCAAAGTAAAGTCTTCTCGGATTAAGGATGGAAACTGCTCGCTCCTTTACTAAAGGCTACTTCGACCGTCACCTGGAGAGTCTACCAGATCAAACATAAGGCCCCTGAGAGAAAATCAATTGAGTGACAGTTCCTCAACTAAGAGAAAGGTGTGGTCGGATCCGAAAATGAAAACCCTAGGAATGGGGTTGCTGCTATCTCGCCATGACAGGAAAAAGACGCAACAAAAAGGGGAATCTCCAAAGAAAGAGCAAAGTGCCGAAATGACAATTTTCGGGGAACGCCCGATCTACCTCTAGACCTGTCCTCATGAAGTTATATGCACGCCTATGCACCCTGCCTAACATTTTTTTGCACATATCCACCATGTCTCATGCATACCATGATTCCTGTACCCCTGTGTTTGCATTCATACCCATCATATACCAACATAACATATATGACGAGACAAGAAGGAAGAAATAATCATCACCGCATGCAAGAAACAAAAATAATGTACATAAAATCATCATACAGTCATCATCCATGAGGGCCAACATACGGCCTCAAAAACATAAAACAATACAGCCAAACTAACTGAACTACAACTGTGTCAACAGATTAAAAATGGGCGCCTCAAGGAGCAGGGTCGTCATCCAAGTTAAAATCGCCTATATCTGGCACAGACGGAGAGGGCTGGCTGGAGGAAGCTCCTGCATCAAAAGGACCCTGACCAAAGAAAAAGGCAAAAAGGGAAGAAGAGCTAGCGTCAAAAAATAGCAGATTGTCGCGTCTAGATTTTTCGCACTCGAGGAATACTCACACAGGCGGGAAAAATGTTGTACTTGTTATAACTCACCCTCCTAGAAGAATAAGTGCGACTAAGTTTGAATTGATAATAAATTTGAATAAAGGGCTTTTAGAAAAGATTTGGAGTCGCCACCTAACTTGATTAAGGTGAATTAGGTCACCTAAAAACTAAGCATAATCCGAAAACTACACTTAGGGTTTTGAAAAACGATTTCGAAAATATCACATCAAGAGAGGGTTTTTAAGAAAAACAGGTTGTTTGGAAACCTTTAGAAAACATTTAGCCCTTTTTGAAAAATAACTCTATTTTGGTCTATGAAAACGGTGATTCTAGGTTCAGAGGTTGGTTACATGTAGGGAAGACGCACTAAGCCATCACCCTACCCCGCCCTTTCGGTACCTACATGTCAATTTACCCTAGATTCACCTATGAGAGTCTTTAAGTAACTAATGTTCAATCCTATCTACTTTGAAAAATAATGTTTGAAAAGAAATTAACATGATGCATGATATGCAAGTGCAATAGAAGAGAGTTGATTTAGAAAATAGATTTGAAAAGAGATTTGATTTGATTTGAAAAGGAGGAGATAGAAGTTTGAATTTGGAAAAAAAGATTTTGGGAATTGAAATTGAAGATTGAAAATAGAAATAGATCATGAAATTGGAAACTTGAAGAAAATTGTAGGATTGGAGATTGGAAAGAAGTTGTAGAAATAGAAATTTGAAAAATGTTGTGGAATTTGAAATTCAAAAGAAGTTGTGACCGCACCTATGAAGGTTGCCTACGTATCTTTTTGGAAGAATCAGGTCAGTCGTAGTTCGGACCGGAGTCCGATTGAAAATAAAAGGTTGGATTGGAAGAAAGAGATTGAATTGAAAATTGGATTTGATTTGAAATTAGAAGAGGACATTGGAATTTGAAATTTTGGAAAAGATTAGACTTTGATTTGAAAAGATAGATTTGGACTTATTTTGGAAAGACGAAGGTTTAGGAAACCTAGACTTAGGAACTTAGAAAAGAAGGATTGGACTCGACTTGGAAAGTTTTTAAAAAAGATTTGACTCGAATGCTGGACTTGGAAGATTTAGGAAATGATTGGATTTAGGAAAGATTCGAATTAGGAAAGGTCCGATTTAGGAAAGTTTCAAATTAGGAAAGTTTCATTTTAGGAAAGTTTTCGGATTAGAAAAGTTTTTGAAATAGGAAAGTTTTGGAATTAGAAAAGTTTCAACTTAGGAAAGTTTTGAAATTGCAAAGTTTCGTTTTAAGAAAGCTTTTGAAATAAGAAAGTGTTGAATTTAGAAATGTTTTGAATTAGAAAAAGTGTTGTTTGAGAAAGGTTTAGAATTGGAAAAGTTTTAAGTTAAAAAAGTTTTGAATTTGGAAAGCTTAGAATTTTAGAAAGATTTTAAATTAGGAAAGATTTAAAAAAGGTTTGAATTAAGAAGGTTTCAACTTAAGAAAGTTTTGAATTAAGAAAGATTCGAAATTTAAAGAGTTTAAGATTTACAAATTTTTAGAGTTTTAGAAAATCTTGAGATTAGGAAAGGTTTGAGTTTAAGAAAGATTGGAAAACTTAGGTTTGGAAAGTTAAGATTTGGAAAGGGGTAGAATTAGGAAAGGGTTGAATTAAGAAAGATGTGGAAGTTTAATGTCTAAGAAAAGATTTGAAAGTTTTAAGAAACTTATGGTTTAGGAAGGATTTAAATTTTGAGTTTTAAAACTTAGGAAAGATTTTTATGTTCAAGTTTTGGAAACTTAAGGTTTAGGAAAGGAAAGGAGAAGTTTAGGAAGGAGTTGAATTAGGAAAGATTTGGATTAGGGAGGGATTAGATTTTGTTTCTAAAAGGGACAGTTTGATTTCGTTTCCAAAAACGGAGATTAGGATCTAGTTTCCTAAATGTGGAGATTGGATTGGTTTCCTAAAGGGAATATTTGATTTGACAAGGATTTGGAAAGGGGAAGTTTTAGAAGCCCTAGATTTGGAAGGCTATAGTTTTGATGTAAAAAATAGGTTTTTGAAAATATGTGATTTTGATGTAGAAAACAGGGGGGGTCTTGGAAACCTAGGTTTTAAGGCAAGTTTGAAAACCATATTTTTGGGAAGAAAATTAGGGTTTCCTAATTATGAGTCGTAGGGCTTGATTTGGACTCTAAGGAAAAGGATTTTTGGAAAGTGCATTTTTGGAACTAAAGATTTTAGAAGGAAAATCCTAGAGGGGAGTTTCTAGAGGGAAGATTTTGGAAAGAGAATTTTTTAGAAAGATTTTTGGAAGGCGAAAGTTTTTAGGGAAGTGAATTTAGGAAGTGTTTTTAGAAAGTGAATTTTAAGGAGAAAGAGTTTGGAAAGAGTTGAAAAAAAAGGAGTTTTGAAAAATAGATTTTTGGAGGGAGTTTTTGAAAACAACTTTGGAAATGAGAGTTTTAGGAAAGCACGTTGAAAAAGGAGGTTTTAGGAAAGAGAATTTTGAAAATAGAGTTTTTAGAAAGTATCAAAACGTCTCACTTTCCTAAAGCGATTCTAACCATAAGAAGGTTAGAACTACTTTAAGAAAGCAGTTTTTAAAAACAACAAGGGTTGAAAATATGGACCATGTTGGTCACTTTAATTGTAATACTTTCCTAAAGCAATCCTAGCCATGGAAAAGTTAGAATTACCCTAGGATTGTGATTGTGATTTTGAAAACAAGTTTGAAAACGATTTTGAAAATGAATTTTGGAAGATGCAAGATCATGATATGCATAATGCAAATTTGGGGTCGTGAACATACAAGACTAAGGCTTCACCACATAATCAAGGGGGCTGAACCCACGTGGTCTCCAGTTAGCCTAAAAGAAAGCCCCCGACACGATAACCCTTTAATAGTCTAATCCTACACATGGACAGGGAGTCCCCTTGTTTCAAGCATGCAAAGAAAGGGGGGGAAAGAGATGGGGGATTAAAATAGAGAAAACCCAAGTGGGTTAGGAGAGAGAAGAGAGAGGAGGAAAGTGTGAAAATTTAAAGAGAAAGCCTACCGTATGTCTTGTTTATTTTGCTTGCTTTGCTTGTCTTCGATCTTCGGTTCGCTTCAGTCTTGATCTTTGAGGGCTCGTCTTTAACCTTCAAGGCTTCGGTTTGTAGCTCTTCAAGTCTTCAAAAGAGGGTTGGGGGCTAGTGTATAAGTATATGGGGAGGTGTATGAGTATATATAAGGCTAGGGTTTAGTGTATGGTGTCTAGGGTTTGGAAAACCTAAGAAAGCTAGGGTTTAGGGAGTGTTAGAGCTTTGTATATCGAAATATATGATTTTTAGAATAAGTTTGCAGACCTCTTTCACGCTGGAAAACGCTCTGTATTTATAGAGGGAGGAATACACTGGCGCCTGTTGTAGTGGCACCACGCCAAAAATTACACTAGCGCCACTAGGAGTGGCGCCAGGCCATTTTTTGGCTTGGCGCCACTACTAGTGGCGCCAGCCATTTAGGAAATATTTAAGGTCGGCAAGCAACGTATCTTTGACTAGATTTGGGCACCTGTACTAGTGACTACCATGCAATTTTTAGCCAGGCTTCACTAGGAGTGACTTCGAAAAGTCTGGGAAGGAGTTTGGGAAACCGGGAATGACTCGGCAGGTCAAAAAAGAGCAGGAACACTTAAAACAATGTCCCAGAGGTATTTGACTTGAAAAATGAGGATAGGATGTGTCGAAAGGGTTGACCGGGCCTTTAGGGGCAAAACGGTCAATCGGATCAAGAAGTTGCTGGGATGGACTTAGACTGTCCTGGAAGAGACTTAAGATTTGGATACATTATTGAGAATGTTCCCAAAGGTTGCCGGTTTGATATCCAGAGCCGGTGTGGTCAGAAAAGGTGACCGGCCCACCAAGGGCAAAACAGTCATTTCGCACCAGGTTTACCAGAATTGACTCGGAATGATCCGAAAAGGTAGAGAAAGGTTGAGAGTACTATAAAAAGCATTCTCAGGAGGTTACCAGTTTGATTACCCAGAACCGGTGTGGTCGAAAAGGAGACCGGCCCACCAGGGGCAAAACGGTCATTTTGTACCGGGTTGGCCGGAACTGACTCGGAATGATTCGGAAAGGTAGAGGAAGGTTGAGAATACTATAAGAAGTATTCTCAGAAGGTTATCGGCTTGATACCCAGAGCCGGTGCGGTTTCCGGGGCGTTCAGATGCCTAGGGGCAAAATGGTCATCTTGACCGGAAAGACTCAGAAAAGGCCCAAGGGGCAGTTTGGTCATTTTTCACCGAAGTGGGCTCGCCGGCACTGGTGTTGATTTGGGTTTCGAGTGTTACCGCTGTCGCGCCCAGATTTTTCGCACTCGAGGAATACTCACCCAAGTGGGAAAAATGTTGTACTCTCTCGTTATAACTCACCCTCCTAGAAGAATGAGTGCGACTAGGTTTGAATTGAAAATTGATTTGAATAAAGGACTTTTGAAAAAGATTCGGAGTCGCCGCCTAACTTGATTAAGGTGAGTTAGGTCACCTAAAAACTAAGAATAATCCGAAGACTACACTTAGGGTTTTTGAAAAATGATTTTGAAAATATCTCCTCAAGAGAGGGTTTTTAAAAAAACAGGTTGTTTGGCAACCTTTGGAAAACATTTAGCCCTTTTTTAGAAAAATAACTCCGTTTGGTCTTTGAAATCAGTGATCTAGGTTTGGAGGTTCGTTACCTGTAGGGAAGACGCACTAAGCTATCACCCTACCCCGCCCTTTCGGTACCTACATGTCAATCTACCCTAGATTCACCTATGAGAGTCTTTAATTAACTAATGGTTCAACCCTATTCACTTTTAGAAAAACAATGTTTGAAAAATATGATGCATGATATGCAAGCAATAGAAAAGAATTAAAAAATAGATTTAAAAAGAGATTGCTTTAATTTGAAAATAGATTTGAAAAGATGGAATTGAAATTGGAAATTTTGAAAATTTGGAAATAGAAATTTGAAATTGGAAGTTTGAAAGTAGATTGGAATTTGAGATTTGAAAAGATTTTGAAAACCACACTCATGAGGGTGGAATTGAAAGTTTGAAAAATGTTGTGACTGCACCTATGAAGGTTGCCTACGTATCCCTTTGGGGGAATCAGGTCAGTCGTAGTTCGGACCGGAGTCCGATTGAAAATAGAAGGTTGGATTGAAGAAGGAAATTGAATTGGATTTGAAATTCGAAGAGGAGATTAGAAATTGGAAATTGAGGACTTTGATTTGAAAAGATAGATTTGGACTTGTTTTGGAATAAGAAGGTTTAAGAAAACCTAGACTTAGGAAAGAGAAGAGACTTAGGAAAGATTTGACTTGGCTTAGAAGATTTGGAAAGATTGGATTTTAGGAGATGTTCAAATTAGGAAAGGTCCGATTTAGGAAAGTTTCGAATTAGGAAAGTTTTATTTTTGGAAAGTTTTCGAATTAGGAAAGTTTTAGGTTTAGGAAAGTTTTGAATTTAAGAAAGTTTTGAAAATCGGAAAGTTTTGAATTTAGAAATGTTTTGAAAAAGGGAAGTTTTGAATTTGGAAAGTTTTGAAAACAAGGAAGTTTTGAAAATAAGAAAGTTCCGTTTTAAGAAAGGTTTGAAAAAGGAAAGTTTATAGTATAGGAAATGTTCGAATTAAGAAAGTTTTGAGTTTAGAAAAGTCTTAGATTTGAAAAGATTTTGAAGTTTTGGAAAGTTTAGAATTTAGAAAGTTTGGAAGTTTAGGAAAATTTATCTTAAGAAAGTTTTGAATTTAGGAAACTTTGAATTTAGAAAAATTTGAAATTTAGAAAGTTTAGGATTTAGAAATTTTTAGAGTTTTAGAAAATCTTGAAATTAGGAAAGGTTTGAGTTTAAGAAAGGTTTGAAAGCTTGGATTTGAAAAATATTTTGGAAAGGGGTAGAATTAGGAAAGGGTTGAACTTGGAAAGATTTAAAAGTTGAGTTTTAAAGTTTAGGAAAGATTTTTATGTTCAAGTTTAAGATTTAGGAAAACGGAAGTTTAGGAAGGATTCGAATTAAGAAAGGGTTGGATTTTGAAATTTAAGGAAAGATTTAAAATTTAGGTTTAGGAAACTTATGGTTTAGGAAGGCAGGAAATTAAGAAGAAGTTGAATTAGGAAAGGTTTGGGATTTGTTTCCAAAAACGGAGGATTGGATTTAGTTTCCTAAACGGGGAGATTGGATTTGGTTTCTTAAAGGGAAGATTTGATTTGACAAGGATTTGGAAAGGGAGATTCTAGAAATCCTAGTTTTGAAAAATTGTGGTTTTGACGTAGAAAAGAAGTTTTGAAAACATGTATAGTTTTGATGTAGAAAACAAAAGATTTTGGAAACCTAGGTTTGGGGCAAAGTTTGAAAATCATGTTTTTGGAAAGAAAATTAGGGTTTCCTAATTGTGGGTTCTAGGGCTTGACTTGGGCTCTAAGGAAAGAGTTTTTAGAAAATGCGTTTTTGGAAACGAAGGTTTTCTAGAAGGGGAATCCTAGGGAGGAGTTTTTGGAAAGTGAATTTGGAGATGGAGTCTTTGGAAAAAGATTTTTGGAAAGAGGGAGTCTTTGGAAAGTGTGCTTTTGAAAACATAGATTTTGGGAGGGGAGTTTCTAGAACGAAGATTTTTCGAAAGAGAGTTTTTTAGAAAGATTTTTGGAGAGAGTTTTTAGGAAGGTGAATTTAGGGAGTGTTTTTAGAAAGTGAATTTTGAGGAAAAGATTTTGGAGAGGAGTTGAAAAATGGAGTTTTGAAAAATAGATTTTGGAAGGGAGTTTTTGAAAACAATTTTGGAGAGAGTTTTAAGAAAGTAAGTTGAGAAAGAGATTTTTAGGAAGAGATTTTTGAAGAGAGAGAGTTTTTTGGAAAGTATGAAAACGTCTCACTTTCCTAAATCGATTCCAACCATAAAAGGGCTAGAACCACTTTAAGAAAGTGGTTTTGAAAAACAATAAGATTTGAAAATATAAACCAAAAAGGTCACTTTTAATGTAACACTTTCCTAAAGCAACCCTAGCCATGGAAAGGCTAGAATCACTCTAGGATTGTGATTTTGAAAACATGTTTTTGAAAAAGAGTTTTTGATGCAATTTTGAAAACAAGTTTGAAAACGATTTTTGAAAACAACTTTTTGAAAACGAATTTTGAAAAATGCAAGACTATGATATGCACAATGCAATTTGGGGTCGTGAACATACAAGGTTAAGGCTTCACCACATAATCAAGGGGGTCGGACCCACGTGGTCTTTGGTTAGACTAGAAGAAAGCCCCTGACACGGTTACTCTCCAATAGTCCAATCCTACACATGGACCGGGAATCCCCTTGTTTCAAGCATGCAAAGAAAGGGGGAGAAGGAGATGGGGGATTAAAATAGAGAAAACCCAAGTGGGTTGGAGAGAGAAGAGAGAGGGGGGAAGTGCAAAAAATTAAATAGGGAGCCTACCTTGTATCTTCTTTAATTTGCGCGCCTTGCTTGTCTTCGGTCTTCGGTCTTCGTCTTGATCTTCTTCTTCAGTCTTCAAGGGTTGTCTTCAAGCTTTGGATGGTAGCTCTTCAAGTCTTCGAAGGGTGGTGGAAGACTAGTGTATGAGTGTATGGGGGAGTGTATGAGTGTATAGGAGGCTAGGGTTTGTGTATAGTGGCTAGGGTTGGGAAAAACCTAGGGAGGCTAGGGTTTTGGAGGTGCTCGAGCTCTGTGTATCGAAATATAGGATTTTTAGGTTAAGTTTGCAGACCCTTTTCACGTTGAACGAGGCTCTGTATTTATAGAGGGAAGACAAACCTGGCACCTGTTGCAGTGGCGCTAGGCCAAATTATACACTGGCGCCACTAGGAGTGGCGCCAGGCCATTTTTTGGCTTGGCGCCACTACTAGTGGCACCAGCCATTTAGGAAACAATTAAGGTCGGCAAGCAACGTATCTTTGACTAGATTTGGGCGCCTGTACTAGTGTCTACCATGTAAACTTTAGCCTGGCTTCACTAGGAGTGACTCCGGAAAGTCCGGGAATGGTTTGAAGGAGCCGGGGATGACCCGGAAGGCCAGAAGAGAGCAGGAACACTTAAAATAGTGTCCTGGAGGTATTTGACTTGAAAAGTAAGGATAAGATGTGTCGGAAAGGTTGACTGAGCCTTTAGGGGCAAAACGGTCAACCGGACCGGAAAACTGCCGGGATAGACTCAAACTGTCCCGGAAGAAGACTTGGGATCTGGAAACATTATTTAGAATGTTCCCAGAGGTTGCCGGTTCGATACCCAGAGCCGGCGTGGTCGGAAAAGGAGACCGGCCCACCAGGGGCAAAATGGTCATTTTGTACCGGGTTTGCCGAAACTGACCCGGAATGTTCCGGAAAGGTAAAGGAAGGTTGAGAACACTATAAAAAGTATTCTCGGGTCATTACCGATTTGATACCCAGAGCTGGTGTGGTTGAAGAAGGAGACCGGCCCTCTAGGGGCAAAACGGTCATCTTATACCGGGTTGGCCGGAACTGACTCGGAATGATCCAGAAAGGTAAAGGAAGGTTGAGAATACTATAAAAAGTATTCTCGGGTCATTACCGGTTTGATACTCAAAGCCGGTATGGTCGAAGAAGGAGACCAGCCCTCCAAGGGCAAAACGGTCATTTTGTACCGGGTTGGCCGGAACTGACTCGGAATGATCCGGAAAGAGAAGGGAAGGTTGAGAGCACTATAAAAAGCAATCTCAGAGGGTTACCAGTTTGATACCCAGAGCCGGTATGGTTCCCGGGGCATCCGGATGCCTAGGGGCAAAATGGTCATCTTGACCGGAAAGTCTCGGAAATGTCCTAAGGGTAATTTGGTCATTTTTCACCGAAGTGGGCTAACAGCCACTGGTGTTGACCTAGGTTTTGAGTGTTTCCGCCACTCTAATGGTGTGAGTATTTCTGCTACTCGGACGAGGTTGAGTATTTCCGCTACTCGGACGGGGTTGATGATTTGTGAGTATTTCCGCTACTCGGACGGGGTTGATGATTTGTGAGTATTTCCGCTACTCTAACGGTTCTGTGAGTATTTCCGCTACTCTAACGGTTCTGTGAGTAGTTTTGCTACTCGGACCGTCTTGAGGAATAAACTATCTCAAGAGAGGGATTGGAAATGGGTCTTACCGTCTCCGAAGAGACGTGCCTGAATTGGAACTGTGTCGAGGAATAAACTGTCTCGAGAGAGGGATTGGAAAAGGGTCTTACCGTCTCCGAAGAGACATGCCTGGGTTTTGAGTGTTTCCGCCACTCTAACGGTTTTGTGAGTGTTTCCGCCACTCTAACGGTTTTGTGAGTAGTTTTGCTACTCGGACCGTCTCGAGGAATAAACTGTCTCGAGAGAGGGATTGGAATTGAAATAAGAAAGGACAATGCCCCTAAGGGCATTTTGGTCATTTTGCCTCTATTTGGGCCTGACAGACCCACGAAGAATTGGAAAGACGGAATTTGGACCTAGAGAATTGGTTTCGATTGGAATATGCCCAAAATGACTTGAAAACAAGTCTGGACGGAGTGTAGACTGCCGAGCGGTCAAAAATGGGGTGTTTACAGCTGCCCCTCTTTTTCTGTCTTTGCTTGTCAAAGACAGAAAACGATAAGAGTAAGAGTCCCATGTTGACCGCGAGGCAGTCGGAGGGACGGACACCGGAAATCTTTCGACAACAGGGGTCGAAAACGAATAACGGACCAAAAAGGCCTTCAAAAACAAGTTTTGGCGGGAAAAAGGGCAAAACTGCCCAAAATTTATAACTGGCGCCACTAGCAGTGGCGCCTTTGGTAAAAAAGCACTGGTGCCTCTGCTAGTGGCGCCAGGCTTAAGGTTAAAAACCAGAAAATTTATGGTTCGAACACCCACGGGATTTGAAGAGTTTTTTGCAAATTTGTGAGGCATTGCGAGGAATCCGTCTTGGACATTGAAGGAGCACTCCTTAGGGACCACGGGTGATTGCCGGAGGGAGTCCACGTCGCCGGAAAAGTCGCCGGAAGTGAAGATTTTGTTGGAGAACTTCCAAAAGGTGAGTTTTTAAAGTTTGTTGATTTTGATGTGTAGAACTTCGTTTGAATCATGTGAATAATGGAAATTGATGTTTTGATACGTTTTGAACACTTTGGTGATGTTGTTTTTGCATTTTGATGGTTGTTTGATTGAATTTGAGTGATTATATGTAAATGTGTGAAGGAGGTTTTCTGCAGGAATAGGAAAGTTGTTCCTATAAGCATGGGTATTAGGTTTTTTGGCTATGTTTTTGTGCAATGTGTCTTAGAAAAATGTGTTTACCAACCGTATGAAGTTTCGTGATTTTTTGAAAACTCGGTGAATTTTTTATTTTTTAAAAAATAGAAAAATATTTAGAAAATTAGAAAAAAATTAGAAAATTCAAAAAATTGACGAAATTTTTGAAGTTTGAAATTTGGAAAAATGTAGGAATATTTTGAAAACATTTGAGGTGATTTTGAAAAATTTTGGAAGCCTTTTGAAAACCATTGACTTATTTGAAAAATAAAACATGAGTTTTGAAAATTTTGAAAAATTGGAAAGTGTGCACCGGTGCCATTGTTATGAGATTGTGATGTTGGAAGGTGCATATTTCGTGTTTTGATGTTGATGTCATGGGTATTGTAGGGGCCACTTTTAAATGGGACTCTGCCGAAATTTTTTAGAAATTATGGAAAGAGTTGGTTAAAATTTTAGAAATAAAATCTTTTTGAAGGGAAAAGGCAGAGAACCCTTGAGATGTGATTTGGAGTTGGAAAATCAAGATGTGTGAAGATTTTGTCGTTGATTTGTTATTACGAAATCCTTTATTTGTTTTGTGTTATTTGCTTGTTTTATTTTACTGTTATTTAAACTGCATGGATGGTATATTTACATCACTTACCTTTTCAGGATGGCAGACGCAGGTGATGACGGTTCTGAGAGGAGGTGCCGCTCGGGGAAGGCGGCTCGGACAGATTCTGCTGGCGGCTCTAGCCGATCTAGAGGTAGTCGACGATCTACCGGACGATCTTCGTCTAGCCAGAGCGGGCAGGGGAGTAGACTACCTGTCGACCCTTTTCCTCCGGTTGAGCAGGCTTTTGCCGAGGAGGTTGATGCCGAGGAGGAGGTACCGGGCCTTGGGGACCAGGTGACCGGCTATGGGAGAGCTTCTTCCCGGCATAGGCAGACAGACGCCGACTTGGGAGATTTACAGATACCAGATGTCCCACCTCTCAGGGATCTGGCCTATCACCCTTGTGTATATTCCAGACAGCATTTGCCACCTCCGCGGGTACATACAGCTTTTCGAGGGGCTGTTCATCAGGTTTTTGTGACCATGCAGCAGGGTGCCCCATCATACCGCGCCTTCTTGGCAGAGATCGGGTTTGGCGCCTTTATGGGATTACAGGCTAACCACCTGAACCGGCATTTGGTACTGGCACTTGTCGAGAGGTGGTTCGGGGAGACTGGAACCTTCCATTTTGTCGGCTTCGAGTTAGGCCCCACTCCTTTAGATTGGGCGATTATTACAGGACTCTCCTTTGTCGGCCGGCGGATCACCTTGCACCCGATCAGCAGGGACGAGGCCTGTTTCCTGTTGGATTTGCCTCAGCCTGAGCGTTCTGCCTTCCCAGTCTCTTGGATTAGTCAGGGTGAGCGTACTTTTGCTACTGAGCCATCGCCTGCCCGGCGGGACATCATGAGACGACGACTTATGTTGTACATCATCTTTAGCTGCTTCTGCAACAACAACAACAAGTCACTCGTGTCGTGTCGTTTGGTGAGTATAGTAGCCGATCTGGGAGCTTTGTCTGAGTTGGACTGGGGGTCCTTTTCTTTTGGTTGCTTTCTTCGATCGATGCGGGTTCGGACTTCTTCTCGTTGGGGCAGCATGACTAGCTTTTGGCCCTTCCTTGTCTGGTGGAGTTACGAGTACTTGCCGGTGCGTCACCCTGCAGTTGTTGATGATGATCTCTATCCTCGCGCTTTGAGGTGGGCTCGTGACCGGATAGCCCAGCGATCGAAGATTACTGACTTCGTGACGCTCCGGGCTAACCTGGAGCTGATTGAGGCGAGGGATGTGACCTGGCGGCCCTTCATTGGATCAGTCCATTACGAGACAGTCCGATACCTTATCCCGTTGTCCTTGTCTAGAGATGCTTTTCTCAGTGATGACACTTGGGAGTGCTATCTTGGAGAGCGGCACTAACGGCAGTTCCATGAGGAGTTCCGATCAGCAGGGGCTCCGCCAGAGTATATGTTTGGAGCCCTGGTGGCCGGAGTGCCCATCCCCTACCAGGAGCGCCAGCCAGGTGCCGAGTTCTTGCTTCCTCCGGATACGGATTATGCCGCGCACTTCGGGGCCCATTCGGTTGGTGCCTTCACCCGATTTGAGGTAGTAGTCGGCGGGTATGCTGTTGGCCAGGAGGTGGTTGACTTGTGGCGTCGGGCTGGAGGATATGTGCCCCAGGCCGAGTTTACTGCTGTGAGAGACTAGAGAGATCGGTACCAGATGGAGTGGGACCAGTACCAGGCCGAGGTAGCTTCCCTGACGGCTCGATTATCGCAGATGGGTGGTGGGGGGGGGGGGGGGTATGTTATTCTCTCTCTGCTTCTTCTTGCTCTGCTGTTGCTTAGCTCCTTTTGCTTGCAGCTGATTTTGGTTTTATCTCCCCTGTAGGATGGCGGTGCTTCAAGTAGTTATCCTCCTCCTCCGATGCCGGGTTTCGGGGATTTTGATCCAGATGATATTGATTTTGACCTGTGATTGATGCCCCTTGTGGAGACTCTGATCCTCTTTTGTCCCTTGTCCTTGAGATGTATTGATGTTAGACAGTTTTCTTTTGCTTAGTTTTGTATAAGGATGGATGTTTATGGTACTTAGATGCACAGATAAACATATACATATGATCAGAGGCATGTGATGTATGATGATGTTAGATGTTTATTACATGAGTTGATATTAGTGATTTCTATTTCTACAGGGAGTTATGTCCTACATATGCAAAGCTCATGCTGATTTTTTTTTTTTTTTTTTAACATATGCACAAGTTAGAAATATGTTAATAGAATGACACAGGGTGCTGTTAAACTTGTAGCCTTGGGAATGGTAACTCCCTCTTCTTTGGGGGTTTAGCCTTTGTTCTAGCGTTCTCCTTACCTCGATGGGATGATAGCATTTCGTACTTTACTCAACCTCTTGATCACCCCCAGCTCTTAGGGTTAGTGTATAGGGTTATTGGGCTGAGACTCTCAACTCTCGGGGTCTTAGCAACAACTTACTTGACCTTTGGCAGAGTGATAAGTGGCCAGTCATTTCAATCTGAGAAGACTTTGTTTAGGACCATAATGTAGGCTAGGTTATGGGGTTTTAGAAACAACAGGATATGTAGGCTCAAATTCAATGTTATTTTCAGCAGGGTTTAGATCCAAACTGTCCTTAACCGTTTTTTAGTAGGATTAGCATCCATTTTTTTTTTTTTAAGCTTTGGCAGCGTATCTAACTCATTTAGATCAAGCAATCTTTTTTCAATTAGAAGGGACTTTAATAGGGTTGTAATGTAGGCCATGGTTTCGGGATTTTGCAAGAAAAGGTAAAGGTTCAAACCTATTGTACCTACTGGGTTTCCTTGTAACCTAGGATCACCTTTAAATTTCCTTCTCGCTTTTGGCCATATATTTCTCAGGGTGAAAATAACCTCGTTCTTTCACCCTTTCCATGTACTTCTTGAGATAAACATGATTTTCTTTTCTGTGCCCTTGAAGTTAACTCAATCACGATTTTCTTCAGGCCTTTCTTTAGAATCATGGTTTTTATTTATTATTTTTTTTTTTTGGCCTCTTGCCCCTTGGCACTCCTTTCTTTTGCTTTTCCTTTCTATTTGCTTTCTTTTCTTTTATGAAATGAAACAATTCTTTAACCCTTTCCCCTTAAATCTTTTCCTTGAAAGTTCAATATACCCGGTGTGGGCGGTGATCCCTAGGTTGGGATTTTGTTAAGAAAGGATAAGTGGCTCAACGGGTTTGGCAAGGGGTTGCTTTTGACTGTTTGGGAAACGAAATGAGGGCCTCTCTTCACTTTGAATTAAATTGCTTGATCCATAGAGTTTTTCAACACTATCCTAGCATGATAGAGGTGGACACCACTCTTAGCGTTCTCAACTATTGTCTGCCCCAGTGTGGGGAGGACAGTCTTAGATCAGGGTTAACAAAGAAAATTTTCGCTTTCCGCGAGGCACTAGGGGTTGAGCAAAGGGAATATGAGCACATTTGTTCATTTATTTAGTTATTTATTCTTTATATGTGGGGGAATGAAAGATGGCTCCTCTTCATTTTGATAAACTGGCCACACATCACTTAACCTCAGAGTCTTGCAAGTGCTGCCTTTGGGTAGTATCCTCACTCATCCTTATTCTCTCTCTCTGTGGAAGGCTGATCATTTGGCGAGTGGTCAACTCATGCTATCAACCCTTCAAGTTGGATCATTCCATAAGACAAACCATGCCCCTTGCGTAGGAAGTGGTCACTATTCCCAAGGAAGACAAGACAACAACAATGGAATAAAAGACTGTCATTTGATTATTATTATTATTTTTACGAAAAGCATAAGGTTCTTAGGCAATAAGAAAATGTAAACATTAATTTAAAGACAAGAAGTAAAAGGGATAGAAAGAAAGTGGGTGAAACCACCCCTCTCTTGTACGCTTGTGCAAGGAACCCATTTCTAGTAAGGTCTTGGGCCTATGCCCTTGTCTGCATTCCATCCACGGTTGAGATTTTCAGCTAAGGCAGGATAGGTAGATGCTTCTCCCGGAGTTCCAAGTGAGTTGGCGGTGATGATGTAATCGTCAGCTTTCTTGATTGTCTGGCCTTCATTTGTTTGCTCCGGAGTTTCTCTAACAAACCACTTGGGCGATTCGTATTCGTCCAGCTCGATAGGTCGTGCCCGGGGCTTTATGCTCTGGCCTCCAATTAGGGCTCGACGCTCCTCAAGTATACACAATGGGGAATTCTTATTACGGAGTTTGGACAGCTCCTCATCAATTTTCCTCACAGACTCGTATACAAGTTTGTCTTCGGGGGTCGGCATCTCATCAGGGTTACATCGTGACCAGGCATCTTCGCATTCCATTTCCTTTCCGTCCTTGTAATATATCTCTTGGCATGCAGCAAAACAAACCTTGTTCTTACCAAACTTTGTAATGATGTTGACAGCATGGTCCAGTGGAGGGTTTGCAGAGTCGTTCAGAGAAGGATTTGTCGGTCATATCCCAATGATCTTATTATCTATCAGGTCTTGAATCTTATGCTTGAGGGCCAAACAATCTTCAGTATCGTGTCCTTGGCTATCCGAATGATACTTACAGCTTGTTGCAGATTTGAAGTAATGAGGCGGAGGATTGGGCTGGGGTCGAGCAGGTATAAGTTTCAGGTACCCAGTTGCTAAAAGGCCAAAATAGACCGTGGTCTGTGAGCACGCGAGTTTTGTAAATGTCCGCTTCTTCCCACTTGTTCGCCTAGTCCGAGGAGGTATTGCAGATGTTTTTGATGATTGGGGACCACGTTTTGGTGAGGTCGCCGCTGGGTTGATGGTTCAGGAATTGAAAGGGCTTCGGGTTCTATGTTTCAAAACGGGACCATTCTCGGTGGCAGGGCCAAAAGGGTTGGGATGATATCCGAAGGGAAGGTCATATAATTCTTGTGTTTGGTTAGGGGTTGGTTTGGAAGGCATGCGAGCAAGGCCCTCGGCCCGGGGAGGTCGTTGGGAAGCAATGATGGCGGCATAGTCATGATCTTCTTTCTTCGTCCTTTTTCGTCCATCATGGGTTTGGGCCCGCAAGGACTCTACTTGCTCTTGGGTTGTGTGAGATAAGAGTGAGGAAAGCATGCCTTCCATTTCAGTCATCTTGTGCTTGACTCCTCTTGTCTCTGCTAGTAACTGAGTTAACGTATCAAGAGTAAGCAATTCCATGCTTGTAAGGTCGGGGAACGAGGGAAGGTACCTAAAACCAAAAAAAGGGAAGAGTTAGTATTTGACCTTGACAAGTCTTTATGCAATGCATGCTCTAAGGTGCCCCTTTTTTTAAAAGGGAGAAACTAAACATGATGTATTGGCTCACTTTTGGAGATAGGGGGTTTGCCCCTATATGCAGACACCTTACCGTCAGGTGGGAACCTTCAGCCATTCATGCATTTATTCATAAAAATAAAGAAGTACATTAAATTCTGGGTTTGAAATACAAAAGAATTGAAATACATTTTAATAGGGGGAGGGGGAACATTTTCCTTTGAACTTCCACCTATCTATTTTTACAAAAGGGAAAACCTAAACTACTCTTGAGTCCTCGAATTCGCCTTCCATGGATTTGATGTTGAGGAGGTCGCTGAGAGACCTTGTTGATCGATTGCCCCTTGTCTTCTTGGCAACCCTATCTCCGTGAGCATAGAGGGATTGGGGCCCCTCTTATGGAATGAATCGTGATGCATGCAATGAGTCCTTAGGGTTACGTGGGAACCCTTAGGGTTTGGGTAGGTTTAATACAAGGGAGAGTGACGTTGGTGTTACTCTCAATGGGTTGATCATATGCATGAGAATGCAGTGACTTGAGTTACTTGGAACTCTTGTCTTGACATGGAATATTGAACGCATGAACATGAATATGCAAAAAGTATAAAGAGAAAAGGTACAATTGAAATAAACATGCATGCATGAACAGTTAGACAGGCATTATAACAGTATAAATACAAGCATTATAACAGCAGGTATAAATGAAAGTAAAAGCCGTCGCCCTTTCCTTCGTGATTTTGAAAACGGTGCTCGTGTCCTAAATCCGGCAGAGGTTCGGCTATGCATGGTGTCTATATGAGTATGAGGTTGAGGGTTGACTAATGCGTCCTAAAAAGGCTCGGTCCCCGGATCTTCAAACCTAGGCCCACTCCCCGAGGTGGTGCCATGATCGGTTGGTGATCCGAGCGGGGGAACCATCAAGAGGCCGTAGGCGAAGAAACTAACACAACATTTTGCCCACAACCAATATACCGTTCCCCCTTTCTAACTAGAAAGGACATATCAGGGTATGCAAGTATGCAGAATGCAAGTGCACATGCAGTGTGTGTGTGATTTTTAAAAGTGGAGGAAAGGGCCCAACAACTCCCATTCATCCTGTACATCACATTCATGCAAAGCAGTTAATAAAATTTAAACAAAATTTGTACCTACAAAACAAAGATGCAAGTGTTAGTATGTGGATGACAAACATAATACAAGATAATATGAGTAATGCATGTTTTTTTTTTTTTTTTGAAAACAATTTTTTTGAAAATTTGGTTTTAAAAGTTTAAAGTGAATAGGATTGAACCAAGTTAATTGAAGACTCTACATGGGAAAAGGGTAAAGAGACATGACTAACAGCCTAACCCTCTAAGTGTCCCCAGTGGAGTCGCCAGCTGTCGCGCCCAGATTTTTCGCACTCGAGGAATACTCACCCAAGTGGGAAAAATGTTGTACTCTCTCGTTAGAACTCACCCTCCTAGAAGAATGAGTGCGACTAGGTTTGAATTGAAAATCGATTTGAATAAAGGACTTTTGAAAAAGATTCGGAGTCGCCACCTAACTTGATTAAGGTGAGTTAGGTCACCTAAAAACTAAGAATAATCCGAAGACTACACTTAGGGTTTTTGAAAAATGATTTTGAAAATATCTCCTCAAGAGAGGGTTTTTAAAAAAACAGGTTGTTTGGCAACCTTTGGAAAATATTTAGCCCTTTTTTAGAAAAATAACTCCGTTTGGTCTTTGAAATCAGTGATCTAGGTTTGGAGGTTGGTTACCTGTAGGGAAGATGCACTAAGCTATCACCCTACCCCGCCCTTTCGGTACCTATATGTCAATCTACCCTAGATTCACCTATGAGAGTCTTTAATTAACTAATGGTTCAACCCTATTCACTTTTAGAAAAACAATGTTTGAAAAATATGATGCATGATATGCAAGCAATAGAAAAGAATTAAAAAATAGATTTAAAAAGAGATTGCTTTGATTTGAAAATAGATTTGAAAAGATGGAATTGAAATTGGAAATTTTGAAAATTTGGAAATAGAAATTTGAAATTGGAAGTTTGAAAGTAGATTGGAATTTGAGATTTGAAAAGATTTTGAAAACCACACCCATGAGGGTGGAATTGAAAGTTTGAAAAATGTTGTGACCGCACCTATGAAGGTTGCCTACGTATCCCTTTGGGGGAATCAGGTCAGTCGTAGTTCGGACCGGAGTTCGATTGAAAATAGAAGGTTGGATTGAAGAAGGAAATTGAATTGGAAATTGAATTGGATTTGAAATTAGAAGAGGAGATTGGAAATTGGAAATTGAGGACTTTGATTTGAAAAGATAGATTTGGACTTGTTTTGGAATAAGAAGGTTTAAGAAAACCTAGACTTAGGAAAGAGAAGAGACTTAGGAAAGATTTGACTTGGCTTAGAAGATTTGGAAAGATTGGATTTTAGGAGATGTTCAAATTAGGAAAGGTCCGATTTAGGAAAGTTTCGAATTAGGAAAGTTTTATTTTTGGAAAGTTTTCGAATTAGGAAAGTTTTAGGTTTAGGAAAGTTTTGAATTTAAGAAAGTTTTGAAAATCGGAAAGTTTTGAATTTAGAAATGTTTTGAAAAAGGGAAGTTTTGAATTTGGAAAGTTTTGAAAACAAAGAAGTTTTGAAAATAAGAAAGTTCCGTTTTAAGAAAGGTTTGAAAAACGAAAGTTTTTAGTTTAGGAAATGTTTGAATTAAGAAAGTTTTGAGTTTAGAAAAGTCTTAGATTTGAAAAGATTTTGAAGTTTTGGAAAGTTTAGAATTTAGAAAGTTTGGAAGTTTAGGAAAATTTATCTTAAAAAGTTTTGAATTTAGGAAACTTTGAATTTAGAAAAATTTGAAATTTAGAAAGTTTAGGATTTAGAAATTTTTAGAGTTTTAGAAAATCTTGAAATTAGGAAAGGTTTGAGTTTAAGAAAGGTTTGAAAGCTTGGATTTGAAAAAGATTTTGGAAAGTGGTAGAATTAGGAAATGGTTGAACTAGGAAAGATTTGAAAGTTGAGTTTTAAAGTTTAGGAAAGATTTTTATGTTCAAGTTTAAGATTTAGGAAAACGGAAGTTTAGGAAGGATTCGAATTAAGAAAGGGTTGGATTTTGAAATTTAAGGAAAGATTTAAAATTTAGGTTTAGGAAACTTATGGTTTAGGAAGGCAGGAAATTAAGAAGAAGTTGAATTAGGAAAGGTTTGGGATTTGTTTCCAAAAACGGAGGATTGGATTTAGTTTGCTAAACAGGGAGATTGGATTTGGTTTCTTAAAGGGAAGATTTGATTTGACAAGGATTTGGAAAGGGAGATTCTAGAAATCCTAGTTTTGAAAAATTGTGGTTTTGACGTAGAAAATAGATTTTGAAAACACGTATAGTTTTGATGTAGAAAACAAAATATTTTGGAAACCTAGGTTTGGGGCAAAGTTTGAAAATCATGTTTTTGGAAAGAAATTTAGGGTTTCCTAATTGTGGGTTCTAGGGCTTGACTTGGGCACTAAGAAAAGAGTTTTTAGAAAATGCGTTTTTGGAAACGAAGGTTTTCTAGAAGGGGAATCCTAGGGAGGAGTTTTTGGAAAGTGAATTTGGAGATGGAGTCTTTGGAAAAAGATTTTTGGAAAGAGGGAGTCTTTGGAATGTGTGTTTTTGGAAACATAGATTTTGGGAGGGGAGTTTCTAGAAGGAAGATTTTTGGAAAGAGAGTTTTTTAGAAAGATTTTTGGAGAGAGTTTTTAGGTAGATGAATCTAGGGAGTGTTTTTAGAAAGTGAATTTTGAGGAAAAGATTTTGGAGAGGAGTTGAAAAATGGAGTTTTGAAAAATAGATTTTGGAAGGGAGTTTTTGAAAACAATTTTGGAGAGGAGAGTTTTAAGAAAGTAAGTTGAGAAAGAGATTTTTAGGAAGAGATTTTTGAAGAGAGAGAGTTTTTTGAAAAGTATGAAAACGTCTCACTTTCCTAAAGCGATTCCAACCATAAAAGGGCTAGAACCACTTTAAGAAAGTGGTTTTGAAAAACAATAAGATTTGAAAATATAAACCAAAAAGGTCACTTTTAATGTAACACTTTCCTAAAGCAACCCTAGCCATGGAAAGGCTAGAATCACCCTAGGATTGTGATTTTGAAAACATGTTTTTGAAAAAGAGCTTTTGATGCAATTTTGAAAACAAGCTTGAAAACGATTTTTGAAAACAACTTTTTGAAAACGAATTTTGAAAGATGCAAGACTATGATATGCACAATGCAATTTGGGATCGTGAACATACAAAGTTAAGGCTTCACCACATAATCAAGGGGGCCGGACCCACGTGGTCTTTGGTTAGACTAGAAGAAAGCCCCCGACACGGTGACTCTCCAATAGTCCAATCTTACACATGGACCGGGAATCCCCTTGTTTCAAGCATGCAAAGAAAGGGGGGGAAAGAGATAGGGGATTAAAATAGAGGAAACCCAAGTGGATTGGAGAGAGAAGAGAGAGGGGTGAAGTGCAGAAAATTAAATAGGGAGCCTACCTTGTATCTTCTTTAATTTGCGCACCTTGCTTGTCTTCGGTCTTCGGTCTTCGTCTTGATCTTCTTCTTCAGTCTTCAAGGGTTGTCTTCAAGCTTTGGATGGCAGCTCTTCAAGTCTTCGAAGGGTGGTTGAAGGCTAGTGTATGAGTGTACGGGGGAGTGTATGAGTGTATAGGAGGCTAGGGTTTGTGTATAGTGGCTAGGGTTTGGGAAAACCTAGGGAGGCTAGGGTTTTGGAGGTGCTCGAGCTCTGTGTATCGAAATATAGGATTTTTAGGTTAAGTTTGCAGACCCTTTTCACGTTGAACGAGGCTCTGTATTTATAGAGGGAAGACAAACCTGGCGCCTGTTCCAGTGGCGCTAGGCCAAATTATACACTAGCGCCACTAGGAGTGGCGCTAGGCCATTTTTTGGCTTGGCGCCACTAGTAGTGGCGCCAGCCATTTAGGAAATAATTAAGGTCGGCAAGCAACGTATCTTTGACTAGATTTGGGCACCTGTACTAGTGACTACCATGTAAACTTTAACCTGGCTTCACTAGGAGTGACTCCGGAAAGTCTGGGAATGATTTGAAGGAGCCGGGGATGACCCGGAAGGCCAGAAGGGAGCAGGAACACTTAAAATAGTGTCCTGGAGGTATTTGACTTGAAAAGTGAGGATAAGATGTGTCGGAAAGGTTGACCGAGCCTTTAGGGGCAAAACGGTCAACCGGACCGGAAAACTGTCGGGACAGACTCAAACAGTCTCGGAAGAAGACTTGGGATCTGGAAACATTATTTAGAATGTTTCCAGAGGTTGCCGGTTCGATACCCAGAGCCGGTGTGGTCGGAAAAGGAGACCAGCCCACCAGGGGCAAAATGGTCATTTTGTACCGGGTTTGCCGGAACTAACCCGGAATGGTCCGGAAAGGTAAAGGGAGGTTGAGAACACTATAAAAAGTATTCTCGGGTCATTACCGGTTTGATACCCAGAGCCGGTGTGGTTGAAGAAGGAAATCGGCCCTCCAGGGGCAAAACGGTCATCTTGTACCGGGTTGGCCGGAACTGACTCAGAATGATCTGGAAAGGTAAAGGAAGGTTGAGAATACTATAAAAAGTATTCTCGGGTCATTACCAGTTTGATACTCAGAGCCGATATGGTCGAAGAAGGAGACCGGCCCTCCAAGGGCAAAACGATCATTTTGTACCGGGTTGGCCGGAACTGACTCGGAATGATCCGGAAAGAGAAGGGAAGGTTGAGAGCACTATAAAAAGCAATCTCAGAGGGTTACCGGTTTGATACCCAGAGCCGGTATGGTTCCCGGGGCATCCGGATGCCTAGGGGCAAAATGGTCATCTTAATCGGAAAGTCTCGAAAAAGGTCCTAAGGGTAATTTGGTCATTTTTCACCGAAGTGGGCTAACAGCCACTGGTGTTGACCTAGGTTTTGAGTGTTTCCGCCACTCTAACGGTGTGAGTATTTCCGCTACTCGGACGGGGTTGAGTATTTCCGCTACTCGGACGGGGTTGATGATTTGTGAGTATTTCCGCTACTCTAACGGTTCTGTGAGTATTTCCGCTAACGGTTCTGTGAGTATTTCCGCTACTCTAACGATTCTGTGAGTATTTTCGCTACTCTAACGGTTTTGTGAGTAGTTTGGCTACTCGGACCGTCTCAAGGAATAAACTGTCTAGAGAGAGGGATTGGAAAGGGGTCTTACCGTCTCCGAAGAGACGTGCCTGGATTGAAACCGTCTCGAGGAATAAACTGTCTTGAGAGAGGGATTGGAAAGGGGTCTTACCATCTCCGAAGAGACGTGCCTGGGTTTTGAGTGTTTCCGCCACTCTAACGGTTTTGTGAGTATTTCCGCTACTCTAACGGTTTTGTGAGTGTTTCCGCCACTCTAACGGTTTTGTGAGTAGTTTTGCTACTCGGACCGTCTCGAGGAATAAACTGTCTTGAGAGAGGGATTGGAATTGAAATAAGAAAGGACAATGCCCCTAAGGGCATTTTGGTCATTTTGCCTCTATTTGGGCCTGACAGGCCCGCGAAGCGATGGAAAGACGGAATTTGGCCCTAGAGAATTGGTTTCGATTGGAATATGCCCAAAATGACTTGAAAACAAGTCTGGACGGAGTGTAGACTGCCGAGCGGTCAAAAATGGGGTGCTTACAACCGCCACTCTGACGGCGGTCATCGTGACACAAGGGTTTGTTGGCAACTCCCTACATCGACCTGTTTATGAGTATTTCCGCTACTCAGACGGTTGTGATGTTTGCGAGTATTTTCGCTACTCAGACCGTCTTGAGAAATAAACTGTCTCAAGAGAGGGATTGGAAAGGGGTCTTATCATCTCCGAAAGACGTGCCTGATTTGGGACCGTCTCGAGGAATAAACTGTCTCGAGAGAGATTGGAAAGGGGTCTTATCGTCTCCAAAAAGAGGTGCCCGATTTGGAACCGTCTCGAGGAATAAACTGTCTCGAAAGAGGGATTTAGAAAGGGGACTTACCGTCTTCGGAAAGATGTGCCTGATTTGGAATCGTCTCGAGGAATAAACTATCTCGAGAGAGGGATTTGGAAAGGGGACTTACCGTCTTCAAAATGACGTGCCTGATTTGGAACAGTCTCGAGGAATAAACTATCTCGAGAATAGGTTGGAAAGGGGACTTACCGTCTTTGGAAAGACATGCCTGATTGGAATAGATTTACTGTCACAAGGAATCAACTGTCTCGAGAGAGGGGTTGGAGTTGGAATTGGAGAGAACAATGCCCCTAAGGGTATTTTGGTCATTTTGCCTCTATTTGGGCCTAGCGAGCCCGCGAAGCGATGGACAGACAGGATTTGGACTTAGAAAGTTGGTTTTGGTTGGAATATGCCCACAATGACTTGAACACAAGTCTGGACGGAGTGTAGATTGCTGAGCGGTCAAAAATGGGGTGCTTACACAGATGCATAAGGAACATGAAAGTAATGAACCACAAATAACATACCCAACGGGCCTCCATCAGAGATATGCGGGCAATCAGGACCTCCACCTCAGCATGATACTGATCTCGTGCCTGGCAAGCTGCTAGGTACTCCTCCTCAGATACAAAGCCCTGGGCCCGATGCCAAAGCTCCACCAGCTCATGGCCGGCCACTTGCCCTCCGACCACCAGATCCAGCTGGGTGATAGCGCCAATAGATCTTACTTAGAAGTGAACCTCATAATCCACATCCGGCAAAAGCAAGAATCGCTCACCAGGGACCCCAACTATATAAGGGATCTCTACCCCGGCCCGATAAAGTCCAAACATCTACTGGGGAGGATCCATGGCCGCGCAGAAAGCAGTATGAAGCTGTCGCCAGTGACGCTCCCCGAGGTACGTCTCCCATGACATCAGACCCCTGAAGGTGATCCGTGACCTGGATAAGAGGATGACATCCCTCATACCGGCATACTGGGTGGATCGGTGATAAGGTGCCCAAGTCACATCCTGAGGCCTTAGCAACTCTAAGTTAGCCCTGAGGGCTACAAAATATGTGAGCAAGGACCGCTGGACTACCTGATGCCTGGCCCATCTCGTGGCCCACAGGAAGGCATCGCCTGCTAACACCTCTAGTCGGCGAACTGGAAAATACTCGTAGCTCCATCATACCAAAAACGGCCAAAAGCTCGTCAAGCTCCCCCAAGCCCCGGATGTCCTCACTCTCATCCCTCATAAGAAGCAGGCAAAGGTGAAAGCACCCTAGTCAACATAGTCTAGCGCGTCCAAATCCACTACCAGGCTCACCAGAGACAAAGGGACCATCGACCTATTATTGTTGCAAAAGCAACTAAAGACGATGTACAGCACCAACAGGCGCTTCATAATAACCTGGTCATCTAGTAAAGGCTCAAAAGCAAAGGCTGTCTCGGCTAAGCATAAAAGTGAAGCTGGGAAACTCGAGCCCCCAAGCCCTGGCAAACCCACAAGAAGACGGGCCTCCTCCAGAGACATGTCCCATAGAGACAACGGTACCCTTCCGAAAGATAGCCCGGTAATCATAGCTCAGTCAACGGGGGTAGGTCCCAACTCGAAACCCAGCAAATGCACGGTCCCTGTCTCCCTGAACCACCACTTCAACAACCCCATAGCGATCCCGTGATCAAGTCTATCAGTCTGCAGGGTCATAAAAGTGTCAAAACCTATCCGATGCAAAAAGTCCTGATAGGATGAAGTTGATGCCTATATAGCCCTCAAGGCCGAGATACTGGCCGCTCTAAATGAACTATGGGTAGACGATGGCATCCGACCATAGCGCGAATATAGGCTTGGATGGAACGCCAAATCACATAGAGGGGAATATCAGGAATGGCTAGCTGATCATCGGTAAATGAAGTATCCCTCCGCCTGTCCCGAACAGAGGCCATACTGTATCCTGTCCGAGGGTCCACAAAGGAGTCGGCCTCATCCTCAAATCTCTCATCAGGAGCCGCCGAGGGCTGTCCCCTCACAGAGCTCCCACTAGAAGCTGTCTTGCTCGAAGATCTCTGTGACCCATTGTGGCCGCGCCCGAGGAGAACTGACCCTACCATTACTCCGCGCAGAAACACCCCTATTACCTCCTCGCGCTGTGCCGCCCCGACCACTAATCCGAGCTGAGCCGCTCCGGCTGCTACCTCTAGCCGAGCTACCCCGACTACTGCCACCCTCCTCGAGCTCTATTCGCGGCGCCTTTCCATGGCGCCTCCTATCCGGACCGTCACCCCTAGCCTCCGATATCCTAAAAAATGACAACATTCAATAGAATCAATCAGTCACCATATGTGAAAAGTGCAAAGATAAGTGCGTCAATGTATATACAAAAAAAAAAAAAAAAGAAGAAAGAACAGAAAAAAAAAAGAAAAAAAAAAAAAGAAAAAAAAAGAAGAAAAGAAGAAAAAGGAAAAAGAAAAAAGAAAAAGTGGAAGGGCAAGGGCTCTACCTATCACTGTTAAGAGATTTCCAATGGTGTTCAAGCTTTTTCCCAAAAAAAAAAAAAAAGGGTTTGGTTTCGAAATTTCAAAAATCGGTTTTTCGAGTTTTCTCTTTCAAAAATCCTGGTTCAAAAATTTTCTAAGGGTTTTCAAGCTTTTTCCTCAAAAAGTTTGGTTTCAAAACTCAAAATAGGTTTTTCAGGTTTTCTCCTTCAAAAACCTTGATTCAAAAATTTTCTAAGGGTTTCCAAGCTTTTTCCTCAAAAAGTTTGGTTTCAAAATTCAAAACCGGTTTCTCGGGCTTTTTCCTTCAAAAGCCCTGATTCAACATATTTACGATTTTTCTGAGGTTTTCCTTCAAAAAGCCCCCATTTCAAGTACTTAACGGTTTCTTAGGCTTCCACCTTCAAAAGCCCTGTTCTTCAAGTTTTCTAAAAAACAGTTTCCCGGGGCTTTTCTAGTTCAAAAATCCCACTCCCAAAAATTTCTTCAAAATCGCGGTTTCTCCGGGCTTTCTCCCTCAAAAGCCCCTTTCTCAAAAGAATTTGCTTTACCGAAAGGTTTTAAAGCTAAGTGTTAAAATTTTTAAAAATTTCGACAGAGTTTTGCCTTAAAACGTCACTACCCTGAAATTTCACAAGTCACAAATGCAGCCCGGAGCAGCCCCAGACCTTCCACCACATCAGTCAAAACAATCTCACCCCCCCCCCCCCCCCCCCAACCCACAACATACATCTTGTCCTCAAACACAAATTTTAGGACAATTACTTCAGTTTCCAAGATTTTTCGGTCTTAGTTTTATTTCCAAAATTTCAAAGAAACTTCCAAAATTTTCAAGAGTGTCACCATAATCTTCTAGAAATGTTCTGTGTTTTTTCGACCTTCAACAAGACCCGTTTTCTAATTTTCTTTAATTTCTCCTATTTTTCATAATTTTCAAAAAATCCAAAAATTCAAAATTTTTCAAAAAATTACAAAACTTCATACGTTTGTTCTACACATTTTTCTAAGGTTCTCGGTGCAAAAATCGCACGCAAATGGTTAATGCCCAAGCCTGTAGAGGCAATTTTTCGGGCCTTGCAGGAAACCCTCTTTCACAAACATACAATATCATCCAAAACACACTCAAAACTCCACTAAATCACAAAAACAATTCAATCATTGTGTTCTAAACATTCTAAAAGATGGGATTACACTGTTCATATGCAAAAAATGAAAGCAAACGTATCGAAATCGACGAATTTTTGGAAAACTAACCTTTGAAATTCTTTGGCGAAAAACAGGCTTTTCGGCAAGAATCCAGTGACAATGACGATCCTCAGTACGAGCCCAACGTCTCCCAACACTCCCCTAAAGATTCTCGAGCAAAACCCCTCAAAATCCTTCAGAGAAAATTCTGAAATCAACCAAAGCTCAAAGGCGCAGTGAACAAAACGCGAACCTACTCTGTTTTAATGGCCACGGGCTGGCACATGTAACAGGCGCGCCAGAACAACAATTCAACCGGCGCATGTATTTGATGCACAAGGCTTACATCACCGAATGCGCGTGTGCTATATGCGCTCAGCCCTTCAGCTTCCCGCCAAAATCAATTTCAAGGTTCCCAAAAATCTGAATTTGCTCGTAAGGGCCTTGTCGAAAGCCGAAAGTCGAGCCTTCAACTTTCACTGGCAGGAATCGGTTGCCCTGGACCAAACTGTGTCAAGCTGGCGACCTGATTCCTGACCTAGGCCTAAGACTTTTCGAATTCCAAGATCTTCCAGACCAGTAACCCATAAGAGGTTTCGAAGTATTCCAAATTCACCGGCACGTCATCCCTTCTATTGCCTCGCGACCAAAAAGGGAATCTTACCTTCTTATTTTTCTGCCTTCGGCAAGCAAAGCCAGAAAAAGAGGGGCAGCTGTAAGCACCCCATTTTTGCACGCTCGGCAATCTCCTGTCCAACCAGGTTCGATTTCCAACATCACAACACATGCAAGCTCAAGATGAGCCTTTCAATCTCCAATCCAACCAATTAATTGCTTCTTGGGCCCACAAGGACTTACGGGAGCCATAAGCGCCATTATTCCAGGCAGCTTTCCGGACCGAGCGGTCCCAGAAACCAATGCCATCTAGATAGCTTCTCGGGATCGGGCGATCTCAAGAACCAACACCTCATTAAAATTTCAGACGGTTCACTTCTGGCGCTTGCTAGCCCGCCAACGTAAAATGTCCGTCATTTGGTAGTTCTCCAAGACCGAGCGTTCTCAGAGACCAACACCACCCTTCAGATAGCTTTCTGAAACCAAGCGTTCTCAGGAACCAACACCACCTTTACAGGTAGCTCTCTAAGAACAGGCATTCTTGGAGGCCAACACCACACAGGTAGTTTTTTGAGACCGGGCGGTCTCGGGAACCAACACCTAGGTCAACACCGGCGCCTGCTGGCCCTACTCGGTGAAAAATGACCAAACCTACCCCTTGGGCCTCCACACACGTTTTGGGAAAGATCAAAATCCCTTAAAACGATAATTCCATCCCACCAAAATGTTGTTAAACCATTAGGTGTCCCCCGCGCGCCATTTGGTCCGAATCTGGTCCCATTTTGGCCCATTCTGGTCAAAATGACCATTTTGCCCCTAAACACCTCAACACTGCGCAAACCCCACCGAATGGTAAGACTCTCCCAAAACCATCCCTGAACAACCCTACACACTTAACACAACACGCCAAACTATTCCTGACCATTTCCAACCAATCCTGGTCAAAATGACCGTTTTACCCCCAGAAGCCCAAATATGCCTCGAAATAGCACCGGCCTTGGGATCTCGAGCAAAGGGTTTCACCACACGCCCTTGTTTAACCCAAGGAGGACCCTACGACACTAAACTCACACGACTCGATAAAAGTTCCCTGGAGCGTCTTGCAGACGCTCCACCTAAATTGTCTTCTCGCCCAATTTCCTGATTATAACGCACCGTCAACCGACTTGAGAAATGCATAAATCAGGGAATTCTAGAAAGCTCATCCATAGATCTTGCCATCAATACGGTTCGATCGAATAGATCGCTTCTCGAAGCCCTCCATCGTACGGTGTGAAAACTATAACTTTTGGCAACCCTTGGAGCGTCTCACAGACGCTCCGCTAATGTTGACTTTTTCTCCGATTCCCTAATCAAAACGCACCATCAAACAACTTGAGAAATGCATAAATTTGGAAATTCCCGAAAGTAGTTCCAAAATACTTTCCATCGGTACGATCCGTTCGAATAGATCGATTCTTGAAGGTCTCGATCACACAAAATGAAAATAGCCACTTTCAAACACCCAAGGAGCGTATCACAGACGCTCCGCAAAAGTGACCTTTTTAGCACACTTCCCAAGACGATATCACTCACCTCCAAATATAATTCAAACTTTCCAAAAACATGAAAGTTCATCGGAAGCACTAGGAGAGCATCCCAAGTGCGACCGATTCCCCCGAAACCTTCTCGGTTAACTCAATTATAAAGGCAAAATTTGGACGAACCTTCCCGGTGATGGAGCGTAAGCTACATGCGCTTAAATTTTGATCAGATCGACTGACTTTCGATCAACAGTCGAGATTTAACCAGTACATAAGGTGCCACGTGTCAATCTAACAATGGAACAGTACCTGCACATGTCCTTCATGCGCAAGGCCAAATTTTGGCCATGCGCATGTAGCACATGTGCCAGGCCTGTTCCAAACTGCCTATAAATAGAGGCCTCCCCCTTTGTATATTCCAGGTCCAAAATTGATGCGAAGTTCTGCTGAAATCATTCCAGAAATTCGAATCCTTACATATATTCCACCCTTCCAACACTTAGGTTAGATTCTACCTCTCTCAAGCCTATACATTCCTTATACAAGGCCTTATACGCACTTACACACTCCACTCTAGCCTCTCAAGCCCTCTTGAAGTCACTCAAGCTCCAATCAAGACATCCATTGAAGACTACAAGTGTGGTGAAGGTGAAAGGTGGTATCTCTTTTACATTTGTGCTCTCCCCCACTCTTCTCTTCTCCTTCCTAACCTACTTAGGCTATTCTCTATTTTAATCCCCATCTTTAACCCCCCCTTTCTTGTATGCTTGAGCCAAGAGGGCTATTAGATCATGCCTAGAGGAAAGCAAGTGAGAGCCACCGTGTAGGGGGACCTCTCACTAGCCTACTTTAAGATGGTATGGCCTAGGAGCCCCTTGTTTATGTGTTGTAGCCTAAAATCCTTGTATGTGAATCATGACCCCTTGTATATTACTATTTTGATCATATCTTGTGTGCTTGGCTTCATTTTATGCTCATTGTCATGTTCCACAATGCTTACATTGCCCTTAATTTTATGCCATTTCCAAGTTCTACATTTCTTTCAAAAATTGTTCCAAGAGTTGGTCTCTTGAAGTGTAGGATAAGATTTTAGGAATTATGCCTTAGAAGACCTCTTACTAATCCCCTAACTTTCATTTTGGTATCATGACATTTTAATTTGCATAAGGGTTGCTTTCTAATTCTCTAATTTTCAAGATTTCCATTCTTTTAAGTGCAGTGGTTGGAATGGCCCCGTGGAACCCTCTCTTGAGTGGTCTCCCTTTTGTTTGGCCATATGAACCCTTTCTTGATGGAATGGACCCCTTGAAAAGTGATTTTCAAAATTCTTGTCAAAAGATGATTTTTAAAAATGCCTTCTCTCCATCTTTGCATCAAAAATGATTTTCCAAAAATTGCCATCCTTATGTTTGATTTTAGAAACCCCCACTCTTGTCAAGATAAAAGTTATAATGGCCATAAGGAAATCTTCTTTGGAATGGTCTCCAATCACCAACCATATAAACCATACTCTTGGCTAGAGTCAAAATTTTTATGGAAATGATCTTCAAAAGTTTGCCAACCAAGGTCCATGGCATAACATGTCTTGTTTTTCAAAACTCTTTCCAAGAGTGCATCAAACCAACTTTCAAAACCATTCTACAATCTAACCCTAGGTTAACTTGACCTTAGTTACTTAACCCTAGGTTAACTTGACCCTAGTTGTCCAACCCTAGGTTAACTTGACCCTAGTTACCTAACCCTAGGTTAACTTGACCCTAGTTGTCCAACCCTAGGTTAACTTGACCATAGTTACCCAACCCTAGGTTAACTTGACCCTAGTTATCCAACCCTAGGTTAACTTGACCCTAGTTGTCCAACCCTAGGTTAACTTGACCCTAGTTGTCCAACCCTAGGTTAACTTGACCCTAGTTACCCAACCCTAGGTTAACTTGACCCTAGTTATCCAACCCTAGGTTAACTTGACCCTAGTTCACTTACCTTGGGTTAACCTAACCCTAAGTCATCTTAACCTTAGGTCAACTTAACCCAAGTTAGTTAACCATAGGTCATCTTAACCCTAAGTTAACCTAACCCAAGTTAGTTAACCTTAGGTCACCTCTAACCCTAAGCCAACCCAACCTAGGTTAGTATACTTCAAGGTTTCAACTCTTGAACCCTTTTCTAAATGATCACTCAATTTTAAACCATTCTCACAACTCACTTTTCCAAGACCTCCCACTCTCTTGATTTAAACAAAAAAAAAAAAAACCAACTCCATAAAATCTTCAAATGTTCTTACACTCCATCTTCAAAGCGCTTCCAAAAATGTTTTCAAAAGATCACAAACCTAAGGTGTTCCTAGCCCTCTCATGGTTAGAGATTCCAAGGACAAGTGATAAATCAAGATCAACCTCTAAAGTTGTCCATATTAGGATTCCAAACCCTTAGCCATTTCCAAAAACCACTTTCAAAAATTAATTCATCAAAACATTTCTAAAACCATGCCTCCAAGGTTTTCAAAACAAAACTTCAAAAATACTTTCAAGTTCTCTTGAGTCATGCCAAAGCATTTTTCCAAAACTCCATCAAGTTAATCCAAAAACATTTTCAAAACACCCCACCATCCAATTTCAAGTCAAAACTTCTAAGACCACAAAGAGTCTTCAACTTTCAAGACCACAAAGAGTCTTCAACTTCCAAAGACCTCCAAGTGTCTTAAACTTTTCCAAAAAGACCTCAAAGTGTCTTAAACTTTTCCAAAGACCGAAAAGTATCTTCAAACCTTCCAAAGGCCATAACGCGCCTATTTTCCATCGGGCTCTTGTCCGAACTATGAATGACCTGATTCTCATCAAATGAGATACGTAGGCAACCTAAAATGGTGCGGTCATAACTTTTATTCCAACTCCAATCCCTTTTTCAAAAATTCTAATCAATTCAAAGTTCCTATTCTAAACTTTCTTAAAACCCTTATTATTTTCAAACTTATTCCAAAAACTTGCATCATGCATCATCCATCCGAAAAGTAATGACTAAATCCTATTTTTCAAAATTCTAAAGTGGATGTTAAGTAGAAAATGGTAACCAGTTATTCTAATGAATGAACAAAGGGTGATTAGATATGTTGGTATCGAAAGGGCGGGGTAGGGTGATGATCTTAGGATATCTTCCCTACACGTAACCAACCCCCGAACCATAGATTTCTATTTTCAAATGACCAAAATGGAGTTATTTTTCAAAAGGGCTTAAATCTTTCCAAAGGTTGCCAAACAACCTATTTTCTTAAAAACCCTCTCGTAAGGGAGTTTTCAAAACCATTTTCAAAAACTCTAAGTCTAATATTCGGATTAACACTTAGTTTTAGGTGCCCTAACACGCCTTATTCAAGTTAGGTGGCGACTCCTATTTTTCAGAAAAACCCTTAGTCAAACCAATTTTTAAACCTAGTCGCACTTGTCCTTCTAGGTGAACGAGATCTAGTGATAGAGTTCCGTGCTTTAGGGTCTCTAAGCCAAAAGGACCTTGGACACCCCAAAAACCAGGGTGCGACACAACCTTTCTTAATTCCACACCCTTTCCAAACTTTAACTCCTAGATCTAGATTTTCAAATCTTTCGAAAACTCAAACTTTGAATCTTCCAAAAATTCTAAAGCTTTCTAAATTCAAATCTTTGTAAAATTCTAATCTTTCCAAATTCAAAACTTTCTTAAATTGAAACTTTCTAAATTCTATACCTTTCTTAAACTAAACTTTTCCTAATTCAAAACATTTCTAAATTCAACACTTTCTTATTTCAAACCCTTTCTTAAAATAAAACTTTCTTAATTCAAAACTTTCTAAGTTGAAACTTTCTTAATTCCAAAACTTTCCTAAGTTGAAACTTTCCTAATATGAAAACTTTCCTAAACCTAAAATTTTCCTAAGTTGAAAATTTCTTAAATCAACATATTTCCTAATTCCAATCTTTCCTAACCTCGAAGTCCAATATTCGAGTCAATTCTTTTCAAAAATCTTTCCAAGTCGAGTCAAAACTTTCTTAAATCTCAAGTCTTTTCTAAAGCCTATCTTTCCTAAGTCTAGGTTTTGCAAAACTCTATCTTTCTAAATCAAAGTCTAATCTTTTCAAATTCAAATTTCAAATTCCAAATTCTAATCTTCTATTCTAAGTTCAAATCAAATTATTGTTTATATCAAAATCTTCTATATTTTATTTTCAATCGGACTCTTGTCCGAACTACGACTGACCTGATTCCTCCAAAAGGATACGTAGGCAACCCTCATGGGTGCGGTCACAACATTTTTCAAGTTTCTATTTCCACAACTCTTTTTCAAATCTCAAATTCCACAATCTTTCCAAATCTCCAATCTATTTTTAAACTTCTAATTTCAAATTTCTATTTTCAAATCTCTATTTTCAATTTCCAAAACCTTCTTTCCAAATTCAAACTTCTATCTCTTCCTTTTCAAATCAAATCAATTTCTTTCCAAATCTGTTTTTCAATTCTCTTTTCTTGCATTTGCATATCATACATCATATTAGTTTCTTTTCAAAATTCCTTTCTAAAGTGGATAGGATTGAACTATAGTTAGTTGAAGACTCTTATAAGTGAATCTAGGATAGATTGACATGTAGGTACCGAAAGGGCAGGGTAGGGTTATGGCTTAGTGTGTCTTCCCTATACGTAACCAACCTCCGAACCTAGAATCACTGTTTTCAAAGACCAAAACGGAGTTATTTTTCAAAAAAGGGCTTACGTATTTTCCAAAGGTTGCCAAATAACCTGTTTTCTTAAAAACCCTCTCTCGAGGAGATATTTTCAAAATCGTTTTCAAAAACCCTAGGTGTAGTTTTCAGATTATGCTTAGTTTTTAGGTGACCTAACTCACCTTAATCAAGTTACGAGGTGACTCCAAATCTTCTCTAAAAGCCCTTTATTCAAACCAATTTTCAATTCAAACCTAGTCGCACTCATTCTTCTAGGAGGCTGAGTTCTAACGAGAGAGTATAGTATTTTTTTACTTGTGTGTGTATTCTTCGAGTGCGAAAAATCTGGGCGCGACATTCTTCTAGGAGGATGAGTTCAAACGAGAGAGAACAGTATTTTTTCTGCTTGTGTGAGTATTCCTCGAGCGCAAAAAAACTGGGCGCGACACTCGTCTGTGCCTTATGTTGGGCAGGTGGCAAGGTATTACATGTTTGGTGATGTTGTGAGTTTGCGGTTGTGTGGCATTGTAAAGATCTTTTACAAATGTTACTCTATAGGATTTTTCAGAAAATTTGGCACTTAGAATTTTTATGGAAAAAAAAGGTTTAGGAAATTTTTTTTTAAAAAAAAAGGGTTCTTTAGAACAGAGAGAGGGATAGGCTTTTGAAGGAAAAGCCTTGTTGACTCAAGGTTGATCTCCATGTTGATTTTGATGATAACTAAACCTTGTGTTATTCTACTAATGCATTTACTTAGTGTGCACATTAATAAATATTATAATTTAGACTTAAATGTTTTGACTTAAAGTCTAATACATGTCAAAGTGGATGCACAACAAGCCAAGTCAAGCAATGCACTCTAAGAGTCATGCCATGCACCAAACAGAGCGATGACACCTTTTCCAACTTCAATAAATGATTTGCATTCGAAGAGATTGAAAGTGTTCAAAAAAAGATTTCATCAAGTGTGCATAGAATCAATGAAGTTGACTTGAATTCGAAGAGATTGAAGGTGTTCAAAAAAAAAATTTCATCAAGTGTGCATAGAATCAATGAAGTTGACTTGAATTCAAAGAGATTGAATGTGTTTAAAAGTAGACTTCATCAAGTGTGCAAAAACTAATTGAAGATGACTTGATTTCGAAGAGAATAAAGGTGTTCGAAAAGAGAATTCATCATAATTGCAAAATCTCTACAAAGAATCCAAGTAAAGACTTTATCTGGGATGTGAAGAGTCAATGAAAATGATATGTGTTTGAAGAAATTGAAGATGTTCAAGATTAGACTTCATTAAGCTTATAAAAGACTCATTGAAGTGATCCTAAGGAAGAAATAAGAATTAGTAGCAAAAAGAAGAGCTCGACAATGAGACATCATAAATATGAAGCTCTACATAGATAAAAAATAAAATAAAAAAAGACATTAGCAGCAAATGAAAAGAACTCGGCAATCAAGAAGAAGAGCTCGACAACAATAAAAAGGAGTTCTGGCAGCTTGGAAACAAAGAAAAGATGAGTATCAAAAGATAAATTCAATCTAAATTGAATAGAAGACAGCTTTGATGAATTGAAGACTTTGATCTATTATCATACCCCAAAGAGAAGACTCCTTAAAGATTTTATAGTATTGTTAAAGCTGAACTTGATCAAAGGAAGGATGAATGAAGATTTCTAGGTAATATGTCTACACATGAGAACAAAGGCCAAAGTTTGAAGACAGTATGATCAAGTGTCGGCACATGCAGTTGATGTGTCGACACATGGAGACAGTGAACAATATCTAGAAAATGCAAGTTGAATGTGTTGACACATGAAACCAAGTGTCGATACCAGGGGACTAATGACTAGTTTTTCTAGCGTTATAATGGACTGAACTTGCATTAAATGAACCCCTAACAACTACCAATGGATGAAATTACTACAATGGTTTATATACAAACTTCTAACTGCATTTATATACAAGAGAGACAAGAAAAACAACATTCACTGACTGATTGAGCTAAAAAATCTGAACATTCCTTTTGTCTTCAAATTGGCACTTAGTGAGCTATTATTTTCCTATCCATTCTTGATAGAGGGTTTGTATTTCGTTTGTATAACTTTCATACACTTGTAAGTAAAAGTTCTCTTGTAAAAGACAAACTCTTATAAGTTGAAGTAGATCTTGGACAAAACCACTTGGTAGCTGGAAGAACTTGAGAAGAAATTCTTGTTTAAAAATGAGCTGAGCAGTTGGGAAATCAGCACCTACTTTGTAATTGGAGATTGCATAGTGGAAGGAGGCTTCAAAGGGATCTTAGGGTGAGAACGTAGACCACAAGTTGTGGTTGAATCTTGGTAATTCCTGGTTTACTTTCTGTTGCTCTGTTTTTATTTCTTTGTTAATTATATTGCATTGCATATATTTTAAATCACTGTTTCATTGATTAAGATTATTTTTAATTAATCTTAATTGCTTTAATTTTTTGAAAAACCCAATTCATCCCCCCCCCCCTCTCCCCCCTCTCTTAAGTTGCCTTTTGGGCCAACAATTGGTATCAAAGCTTGTATTCCTGATTTAGGCTTAACATCCTAGGAATAGATCCATGGCAACAAATTTTGGAAGCTGTCTCAGTGAGGTTCAATCTACAAACAGACCACTTATGTTTAATGGCACCAATTACAACTATTGGAAGAATATAATGAGAATCTATATTCAATCGGTAAATTATGAATTATGGAGACTTATAGTAAATGGTCCCAAAACTCCTACAACAATAGTAGAAAGAACTGATATTCCTAAACCCGAATCCAAATGAGATGAGGATGATTTGAAAATGCTGCAATCTAATGCCAAAGCCATAAATATTTTATATTGTGCATTTGATCATAATGAATTCAATCGCATTTCTACTTGTAAATCAGCTAAAGAAATATGGGATAGACTAGAGATAACACATGAAGGTACCAATCAAGTTAAGAAATCTAAAATCAATATTTTGGTACATAGTTATGAATTGTTTAAAATGAAACCTGATGAGTCTATCACCGAAATATTCACAAGATTCACCGATATTATTAATAGCTTGAAATCTCTTGGAAAGGTGTATCCTAACAATGAGCAGGTAAGGAAGATTCTAAGGTCATTGCCAAAGGCCTGAGAAGCTAAGGTCACGACAATTCAAGAAGCAAAGAACTTCAACACATTACCTCTTGAAGAACTCTTGGGCTTTCTTATGACTTATAAGCTCACTCAAAAGCAACATGCCCAAGAGGATGATGAGAAGAAGAAAAGGTCAGTTGCATTCAAGTCTACCAGCCAACATGATGAATTAGCAAGTGATGAGGATGAGGATGAAATTGCTCTCATCACTCAAAAATTCAGAAGATTCATGAAGAGGAAATGGAAAGGTGGAAAGAAACATGAAGCCAAAGGAGATTCTAGTAAAGAATCCACTATCATATGCTATGAGTGCAAGAAGCCTGACCATATAAAGACTGAATGCCCTAAGCTTAAAAAGAAAGGAAAGAAAACCCAAGGAAAGAGAGCAATGACAGCTATAACATGGAGTGATGATGAAGCATCAAGCTCCGAAGAAGAAACTGAACCTCAAGAGGTGGCTAACCTCTGTCTCATGCCACATGAGGAAGACAATGAGGTATCAGACTTATCCCAATTTACTTTCAATCAATTACAAGATGCATTTGATGATTTACTTTGTGAATTCAGAAAAATGAAAATAAAAAATGGACTTCTCAAAAAGATGGTCTCTACTCTTAAAAAGAAAAATAAGGATTTACAAAAAGAAAATGAAGTCTTGAAAAATGATGTTTGTGCTTTGAATGATAAGATTAAGAAAAACTCTTTTCCAAAGGATTCTTCAAAGGAAAACCAAATTCTGCATGATAAAGTTAAAGATTTGGAAAAAACTCTTTTTAGATGTGTTAATGGAAAAAAAAAAATTGGATGTAATATTAGGAAAACAAAAGTGCTCACTAGACAAAGCAGGACTTGGCTTTAATCCTTTTAAAAGAAGAAAATCTTCAAAAGGCAGATTTGTTGCTTCAACTAAAAAACTACAAATTTCATGCTTTTATTGCCACAAACTAGGACATATTGCTAGTAGATGCTATACTTTACAAAAATCTATTGCTCCTAGCAATGCAGGGGTCCCTAAAAGACCATTGAGGACTAATCCCTAAGGGCCCAAGATGATTTGGGTACCTAAAGTCAAATGAACTCTTTTGTAGGTATGTCTTCAAGTTAAATCCAAAAAAGACCATTGGTACTTGGATAGTGGGTGCTCAAGGCATATGACAAAAGATGAAGCACAATTCACATCTCTCTCATCAAAAGATGGAGGTCTTGTCACATTTAGAGATAATGGCAAAGGGAAGATCATCGGTGTAGGTAGTGTTGGTAAGAACACTTCCACCTCTATTGAAAATGTATTGCTTGTTAAACGACTCAAACACAATCTTTTGAGCATTAGTCAACTTTGTGACAAAGGATGCAAGGTTGTATTTGAATCCTCTAAATGTGATGTAATTGACATCAATAGTAACAAGACTATTCTCACTAGGCATAGACAAGGCAATATATATATTTTTGAACTTAATGATTTATCTTCTTGTAAAGTTAAATGCCTTGCCGCTATGAATAGTGATGAGAGTTGGTTGTGGCATAGAAGACTTAGTCACATTAGTATGAGCATTCTCGGGGAGTGGGACTAGGTTTGAAGATCTGGGAAACGAGCCTTCTTAGGATACATTAGTAAACCCTCAACCTCATGCTCATATAGACACCATGCATAACCGAACCTCTACCGAATTTAAGACACGTGCATTGATTTCAAAACCATGAAGGAAGGGGCGACTGCTTTTACTTTTCTATATATTTGTTTATTTCAGTTGTTATAATGATTATATTCTTACTGTTATAATACTTGCCTAACTACTCATGCATACATATTTACTTCGTAATGGCATTCTTTCTGCATCCATGTTCATGCATATAATATTTCATCCTAAGACAAGAGTTCCAAAGTAACTCAAGTCACTCCATTCTCATGCATATGATCAACCCATCGAGAGTGACACCATGGTCACTCTCCCTTACGTTAAACCTACCCAAACCTTAAGGGTTTGCATGTAAACCTAAGGATTCATTGCATGCATTTCAAGTCATTCCATGAGAGAGGCCCCATTCCCTCTATGCTCACGGAGATAGGATTGTCAAGAAAATAAGGGGCAATCAATCAACAAGGTCTCTTAACAACCTCCTCTACATCAAATCCAAAGAAGATGAATTCGAAGACTCAAGAGTAGTTTAGGATTTCAATTGTAAAAGTACATAGGTGGAAGTCCAAAGGAAAATGTCTCACTTCCCCCTATTAAAATGTATTTCAATTCTTTTATATTTAAACTCAAAAAGTTCTATATACTCCTTTATTTTTCAAGAATGAATGGATGAGTGAATGTTCCCGCTCAACGGTAAGGTATTTGCATGTAGGGGTAAATCCCTATCTTCCAAAAGTGAGCCAAAGCCACCATATTTTGTCTCCCTCTCAAATAAGGACACCCTAGGGTATGCATTGCATAGAGTTCTCTAAAAACCAAAAACTAACTTGTGATTTGTGTCCTTATTTTTCTACTTCTTTCTTTTTCATTTATAGAGATCACACCATAGCAAGTCAACATTGCTCTAAAGAAAGGTCAACATCCCTCTAGAGACCCCATTATCACCCGACAAAGAGCATCACTTATGGCTGCCAACCCTGAAGAATCATCCCCAGTCTCTCGAGAGGAGATCAACGAAATGAGGACCAAGATTAATGAAATGTTCAAGCTCATTCAAACCATAGCCATGAAAGATGCTATTGCAATCCCATCGTCGTCCATGACTTTTTCTAAGGACCATGAACCCGCCAACTCAAGGATTGTGCTGCAATCTAATGATGCTAGAAAAAACAAGGAAGATGCCAAGGGGGCTAATACTGAGGAAGGAGAAACCATACTGCTCTCACCAGCTATGAAAAGAACTCCCCTAAACCCTCTTAGTTTGAAAATCCAAGGGCTAGAAGATTCACTACGAAGTCTCCACGGCCATGACGCTTATGGGTTTACTTCCTATGAAAAGTTATGTTTCTTCCCAGACCATCCGAGACCTGCTAAGTTCAAAATGTCTGACTTTCAAAAGTATGATGGCACTAGTAACCCTATTGCTTATATTCGCCTGTATGCTAGGGCACTGAGCGGTCATGGCAACGATCCGAAACTCCTCATGCAGTTGTTCTAACACAGTCTCACGGGGTCTGCTCTACAATGGTTCGCCCGTCTAGACCTAAGGAAGATTACGACTTGGATTGAACTGGTCAATGCATTCAAGGCCTAATACCGTCACAACATTGACCTCACCTCCGATCGGTGGTCCTTGATGACGATGAGTAAAGGTGAGAAAGAAAGGTTCAAGGGCTATGCCTTGAGATGGAGGGAAGCTGCCACACAATTCAATCCCCCACTAGAAGAAAAGGAGTATGTGCAATTGTTTGTGCACACTTTCCAAGGCATATACCACGAGAAGCTTTGCACTAGCGTGGGAAAGCGTTTCTCTTAGCTTATCATGCAAGGGGAAATGATAGAAAATGGTCTTAAGACGGGGAGAATTACTTATTCCTATATAAAAACCGAAGAAAACTCGGCCAACATAGCTAAGAAAGTGGCCACTACAAGGGGAGTAATCAAAAGAGAAAGCAAGGTGTCTGTTATCTTACCTGTTCAACCACCCCAATATCATCCCCCACTTCAGTCTCACTCTATCTTACCCACGCCCACTCTAAACATGCCTGCTCAAGCACCCAATATTGGCCCAACTAGGGCACGACCTAATTTCAATAGGCTTGCCCGACGCTTCCGTAATTTGGATGCCTTAGCCTGCACCCAAACTGAAGCCTATCATAATCTCTTAAAGAATAACATCCTAAAACCTATACCGGCCCGTCCTTTACCAAGTACCCTACCCCCAACTTTAATGGTGCCCTCATCTGCGAGTACCATTCGGGCAGCCAAGGACATGACACCGAGAGTTACTTTTCCCTCAAACATAAAATCCAAGACTTAATCAACAATAAGACCATTGATTTGCAACCCATGAACCTTGCTCCAACCCCCAATGTGACCACCAACCCTCTCCCAGACCACA
Source organism: Euryodendron excelsum (assembly GCA_033060915.1). Classification (NCBI taxonomy): domain Eukaryota; kingdom Viridiplantae; phylum Streptophyta; class Magnoliopsida; order Ericales; family Pentaphylacaceae; genus Euryodendron; species Euryodendron excelsum. The sequence goes on along the minus strand of CM065380.1, from coordinate 41,687,957 downwards.
CAGTCAATGTGATATTAGTATAAATAGAGGATGAAAGAGAGTTAGATGAGGCCATGGCTGAGGATTACGAGGAGGATTGGGAGACTGATGAAGAGAATGATTGAGAGGAGGATCTCCCGTTATGCCCGATCTATCTCTATAACCCTAATGATGTGCCTGATTCTTCTAACTGGCCAGTTGAGGAGCCAATGCTTCTAGAAGAAGATCTTGTTGAAAACATAGCTGTTGATGGATGGGGTGCTGAGTTTCTACACCCGAGGTATCCTGCCGCTGAACGAAACTTATTGGAGAACCCTTAGCCCGGGACCGAGTGTGACTATAAAGATATGGGCTGGGAGCTAAAAGAGCCAAAGGCATTAACAAAGCCACTCAAGTTGGAGGGAGGCGAGTTAGCCATTCTGTTTACAGAAGAATTTGCCGCTAAGGACATCAAGGAGGTTAATAAAGCAGACAAATGCACCGTCACTGCCAACATACCTGGAGTTCTAGAAGAAGTTTTTGCCCGCCTTGCCTTAATTGGAAGCTATGACTGTGGATGGAGTGTGGAAGACATGGACATCGTCACAAAGCCCAACTAAGAAGGACTCTCCACAAAAGCGTACAAGAGAGGGGTGTTTTCACCCACTTTCTTTCTATTGCTTTACATTTTGTCCTTAAATTAGTGTCTGCATTTCCATTCCTTTAAAAGAACTATATGTTTGTCACTAACATAATAAAATGGTAGTTCTTCATTCATTGTTGTTATTTTATATTTCTCTTGTGAATGGTGGATGTTTCCTACACAAGGGGCATGGTCTATCTTATAGAGGATCTGACTTCAAGGAATGATAGCATGAGTTAGCAACTCGCCAAATGATCAGCTTTTTGAAGAAAGAGAGGATAAAGACGAGTGAGGAAACCACCCGAAGGCAATATTTGCAAGATACCAAAGCTAAGAGATGTGTGGCCAGATTATCAGGATGAAGAGGAGCCATCTTTCATTTTCCCATAAAGAAAAAATGTGTTTATATTCTCTTTGCTTAGCCCACTAGTGCCACGCAAAAAGCAAAAGTTTCTTGTCAACCCTAATCCAAGACCATTCCCCCACATAGGGGTAGGCAGATAATTGAGAACTCTAGGAATATCATCCATCTTTTATCATGCTGGGGCAAAGTTGAAAACTCTATGGATCAAGGAATCTAGTTCAAAGTGAAAAGAGGCCCTCATTTCATTTCTCATACAGTCTGAAGCAACCCTTGTCAAACTCGTTGAGTCATTTACTGTTTTTCGAGAAAACCCCCAACCTAGGGATCACCGCCCACAATGGGTTAGATTGAGTTGTTAAGGAAAAGGTCTAAGAAAAGAAGGGTTGTAGAAGTGTTCGTTTCATGAATGGAAAGGGAAAAAATGAAAAAAAAGAAAAGCATATCTTAGAAAAGGCCAAAAGAAAATCATGTTTGTGCCATTTTGAAAAACGTATAGAAAGGACGAAAGAGAAAAGAGTCATGCTTATATAAAAAGGTCGAAAAAAAAGAAAATTGTCTTTTCATCCTGAGAAATATGTAGTAAAGGCAAGAAGGAAAGTTCAAAGGTGATCCTAAGTGAGAAAGAAGCTCAATAGAAGCCGTAGGTTTGAGCCTCTACCTTTTCTTGTTAAACCCCAAGCCATGGCCTACATTACAACCTTATCAAAATCCACTCTGATTGACATTAGACTGCTTGATCTAAATGAGCTAGACATGTTGCTGAAGTTAAAGAAGGATGCCAACCTTGTCGAAAAAAAAAACAAACAATCAAGGATGGTATGGATCTAAGCCCTATTGAAGGCAAAATCAAATTTGAGCCTGCATATCCCATTGTTTTGAAACTCCATAGCTTAGCCTACATTACAGTCCTAAGACAAAGTCTCCTCAGATTGACAGACCAGTTGCTTATCGCTCTACTAAAGGTCAAGTAAGTTGTTGCCAAAGCCTCGAGAGTTGAGAGTTCCAGCCAAATAATCCTATACACTAACCCAAGGTAGAAATTCAGAGGCAGTCAAAAGGTTAAAAAGGGTACGAAGTGCTATCATCCAGTCAAGGTAAGGTTGAGCCAAAAGAGAGATCAGACCCCTGATAAGGAAGGAGGTGCCATTTCAAGGATGTATAATTTGACAGCGCTCCATTCATTGTATTAATTGTTGCATCCCTAACATGTGTATGTACTTCTGTAAAAATTTTGGCATGAGCTTTGTACATATAGGACATAGCTCCCTGTAGAAACAGAAGTCACCAATAACAGTTTAATATCATCCCATGTAATGAATACATCATCATTATCCCTGTACATGCATCTATTCATATACCTAATTGTGTAAATATCATTGCATATTCATGCATCAATACATACATCTAGCTGTCTAGAATCATAAACATCCACCCCATTTAAAATTTATAAAAATAAATTGTCTAACAATGAATACATGTCCAGGATAGAATATAGGAAAAAGCTGAGCCCCATATCAAGGAGCACTCGTCAAAGGTTGTAGTCAACATCCGGATCAAAATCACCAAAACTTGGATCAGGAGGAGGCGGATAGTCACTGGAAGCACCGACCTCCTACAAAAAAGGGAAGAGTTTTGAATCAGCAAAAGTGGACGAAAAATTGCGGTACAGAAAAATAAAGGAGGAAAAAAACAACATACCCTGTCACCGCCCATCTGAGCTAACTGCACCGTCAAGGAAGCTACCTCTGCCTGGAAATGATCCATCTCCATCTGGAACTAGTCCCTCTGGTCCCTTACAGCGGTAAACTTAGCCTGAGGCATGTATCCTCTAGCTCAGCACCACAAGTTGAACACCTCTTGGCCAATAGTGTAACCACCCACTACCACCTCAAACTGAGTAAAGGCACCCACAGAATGAGCTCCAAAATGTGTGGCATAGTCAGTCTCTGGAGGAAGAAAGAATCAGGCGCCGAGATGGCACTCTTAATAGGGAATAGGAACTCCCTCCACCAAAGCTCCAAACATATACTCCGGTGGATCCCCTGCTAACCTGAACTCCTCATGAAACTGGCACCAATTCCGATCTCCTAAGTAGGACTCCCAAGAATCATTGCTGAGAAAGGAAGCTCTCAATAAGGATAACGGGACCATATACCTCACCGTCTTATAATGAACTGATCTAATGAAAGGCCAGTCACGTCCCTTGCCTCAATGAGCTCCAGCTTAGCTCGGATAGACACAAAGTCGGTAGTCTCTGATCATTGGGCTACTCGGTCATGAGCCCCCCGCAAAGCACAGGGATAAAGGTCATCCTCAATAACCTCGAGATGATGGACTGGCAGATACTCATAGCTCCACCAAACAGGAAAGGGCTAGAAACCAGTCAAACTTCCCCAACGGGAGGAACTCCGGACCTGCAACGAGTGAAGGAAACAGCCAAAGGAAAAGGACCCCCAATCTATCTCAAACAAAGCCTTAAGATTGACTACAATGCTCACCAACCAAAAAGGGACCAGCGACTTGTTATTATTGCAGAAGCAACTGAAGATGATGTATAAAACAAGCCACCGCCTCATGATGTCTCGCCGAGCAGGTAGTGGCTCGACAGCAAAGGTGCTGTCATCCCAACTGAGCCAAGAGACCGGGAAGGCAAAACGCTTAAGAGGGGGCAAGTCCAGCAAAATGCACGCATCGGCTCTACTAACTGACTGCAAGGTGATCTACCGACCGACGAAGGAAAGCCTCGTGATGATGGCCCAATCCAACGGAGTGGGTCCTAACTCGAAGCCCACAAAGTGGAAAGTCCTGGTCTCCTAGAACCATCTCTCAATCAAAGCTAGCACTAGATGTCTGTTCAGGCGGTTAGCCTATACTCCTATAAAAGCTCTAAATCCAATCTCTGCCAAGAAAAGCCTGGTAAGATGGAGTCGCCCGCTGCATGGTACTAAAGATAAGATGAACAGCCCCTCTGAAAGATGTATGTACCCGTGGAGGAGGCAAATGTTATCGTGAGTAGACACTAGGATGATAGGCAAGGTCTCCCAGCGGTGGAATATCCGGTATCTCTAGATCACCAAGATCAAGATCTGTCTGTTTATGTCTAGAAGAGGCCCTCCCGTAACCGGTCACCTAATCACCAAGACGCAGTACCTCCTCCTCTGCATCTATCTCCTCCTCAAAGGCCCGCTTAACTAGAGGGAAGGGGTCGATTGGAAGTTTACTCCCCCGTCCGCTCTGTCCGGAAGATGCCTGTTCAGCAGATCGCCAACTATCCCTGGATCGACTGGAGCTGCCGACAAAATCTATCCGAGCCGCTTCCCGGAGCGGCGTCTCCTCTCGAAACCGTCATCGCCCGCATCTGCCATCTTGAAGATCAAGGTAAGAATATCGACATGAGGTCAGTATAACTCACAAAGGGAAAAAAGATAAGAAGTAAAAAGAAAAAAAGGGAAACAATAAAAAATAAATAAATAAATTTCAAATTATGAGTCAAAATAAATTTCTTACACATTTTGATTTCAAAATTCCAGTTTCAAGTCAAAATAAATTTTCTATACATTTTGTCTTTTAAAAACAAAAAAATTGCAACTTTCGAGTCAAAGTGAATTTCATATACATTTTGCTTTTAAAATATTTTCAATTTCGAGTCAAAATGAATTTTCTAAATATTTTGCTTTCAACTTTTAGGTTAAAACGGATTTTCTACATGTTTTGTCCAAATTTTCAAAATGATTTCTAATTCAAAATCGACTTTCAAAATTAAATCTCAAAACTTTCCAATCAAAGTCTATCCCAAGCTTTTACTCCAAAAGAATTCTATTCCAATCAAGGCCTTCCAAAACTTTCTCTTTCAAAAAGTCTTCTTCAAAATTAAAATTTCTTAAGTTTTCAAATCTTCCAAAATTTCTATTCCCGAGTTTTTCAAAGTCAAAATCCATTTTCAAATCTTTCAAAATACTTTTCTTAAAAGTTTTATTCAAAGTTCCATTTCAAAAGTCTTCCTAAATATTTCTTCCAATAGTTTTAGGCTCCCCCGAGTTTTTCGGGGCCTTCTCTGCCAAAAAGGCCCCGCCCTCAACGGTTTTATATCTTTTTTCTTCAAAAAGACTTTAATTCAAAAATTCTCCAGCCCTTTTCTAAATTTCAAAAAATTTTAGCAGAGTTCTGCTTAAAAATGGTCCCTACAACACCCACGACACTAGAACCAAACACGAACCATGCACTTCACTACATCACAATCACACAGCACTAACATCCATACACATTTTCAAGATTTTCAAATTTTCAAAAGACATGTTTTATTTTTCAAAAAACCAATGGTTCCAAAGTTGCCACAAAATTTCTCAAAATCATTTCAAATATTTTCTAAAAAATTCTCGTATTTTTCTAAATATTAAACTATAATAATTCCATCAGTCTCTTAAATTTTTTTTATTTTCTCTATCTTTCAAGTATTTTTTTATTTTTCAAAAAAATAAAAAATTCACAGAACTTTCAAAAAATCATGAAACTTCACACAGTTGTTAAACACATTTTTCTAAGGCATATAAGATAAAAATCTATCCAGAAAACTCAATACCCAAAACTGTGGGGACAAACCCCCAATTACTGTAGAAACCCTTTTCACATAATTATGCAAATTTTCTCTAACTAAATCAAACAAGTATCAAAATATCAAAATAACATCACTAAAGCATTCAAAACATGCTAGAACATCAATTTCGACTGTTTACACGACTCGAACGGAGTTCTATACGTCAAAATTAACAGAAAACAAAAATTTTACCTCTTAGAGTTCTCCGGCGAAATCTTCTTCTCCGGTGACTTTTTCGGCGACGACGATAACTTCTGGCAACTATTTGGGGTCCCAAAGATCACTCTTCCAATATTCAAGCTTCTCTCTTTACAAAACACTCGAAGTAGCTCTTTACTCCCCCAAAATCGCAAAGCTTCGAACCAGAAGTTTGTTGGTTTTAATCCCAGGACTGGCGCCACTAGCAGTGGTGCCAAGGCAAAATTAAGCTAGGCACCAAGTCACGTTCCTCTCCTCAATGAGCTCTAGGTTAGCCCAGATCGTTACAAAGTCGGTAATCTCTGATCGCTGGGCTACCGGGTCACGAGCCCACCGTAAAGCACGGGGATAAAGGTCATCCTCAATAACCTCGGGACGACGGACTGGTAGATACTCATAGCTCCACCAGACAAGAAAGGGCCAGAAACCAGTCATACTATCCTAACGAGAGGAAGTCCGGATCTGCATTGAGCAAATGAAGCACCCAAAGAAGAAGGACCCCCCAATCTAGCTTAGACAAAGCCTCAAGATTGGCTACAATGCACACTAACCGAAAAAGGACCAGCGACTTGTTATTATTGCAGAAGCTGCTGAAGATGATGTATAGAACAAGCCGCTGCCTCATGATGTCTCGCCGGGCAGGTGGTGGCATGACAGCAAAGGTACTGTCATCCAGACTAAGCCAAGAGACTAGGAAGGCAGAACACTCAGGAGGGGGCAAGTCCAGCAAAATGCACGCGTCGGCTCTACTGACTGACTACAAGGTGATCCGCTGAAGGATGAAGGAAAGCCCTGTGATGATGGCCCAATCCAACGGAGTGGGTCCTAACTCGAAGCCCACAAAGTGGAAAGTCTTGATCTCCCGAACCATCTCTCAATCAAAGCTAGCACTAGATGTCTGTTCAGGCGGTTAGCCTGTAGTCCCATGAAGGCTCCGAATCCAATCTTTGCTAAGAAAGCCCGGTAAGATGGAGTCGCCTACTACATAGTACTGAAGACAAATTGAACAACCCCACTAAAAGATGTATGTACCCGTGGAGGAGGCAAATGCTGTCGTGAGTAAACGCTGGGATGATAGGTAAGGTCTCCCAACGGTGGAATATCCGATATCTCCAGATCACCATGATCAGGATCCGTTTGTCTATGTCCAGATGAGGCCCTCCCGTAACCGGTCACCTCATTGCCAAGATCCAATACCTCCTCCTCTACATCTATATCCTCCTTAAAAGCCTGCTTAATTGGAGGGAAGGGGTTGATTGGAAGTCTACTCCCCCGTCCGCTCTAGCCGAAAGATGCCTATCCAGCAGATCACCAACTATCCCTAGATCAACTAGAGCTGCCGACAGAATCTGTTCGGGCCACCTTCCCGAAGCAGTGTCTCCTCTCAGAACCGTCATTGCCCGGGTCTGTCATCCAGAAGATCAAGGTAAGAATATCGACATGAAGTTAGTATAACTCACAAAGGGAAAAGAGATAAGAAGTAAAAAGAAAAAAGGGAAAAAATGAAAATAAATAAATAAATTTTAAATGGTAAGTCAAAATGAATTTCCAACACATTTTGATTTTACAATTCCAGTTTCAAGTCAAAAAGAATTTCTTATAAATTTTGTCTTTTAAAAACAAAAAAAAAATTGCAACTTTCGAGTCAAAATGAATTTTATATACATTTTGCTTTTAAAAGATTTTCAATTTCAAGTCAAAATGAATTTTCTAAACATTTTGTTTTCAAATTTTAGGTCAAAACGAATTTTCTACACGTTTTGTCCAAAATTTCAAAATGATTTCTAATTCAAAATCGACTTTCAAAATTAAATCTCAAAATTTTCCAATCAAAGTCCATCCTAAGCTTTTACTCGAAAAGAGTTCTATTCTAATCAAGGCCTTCTAAAACTTCCTTCTTCAAAAAGTCTTTTTCAAAATTAAAATTTCTTAAGTTTTCAAATCTTTCAAAATTTTTATTCCCAAGTTTTCCAAAGTCAAAATCCATTTTCAAATCTTCCAAAATATTTTTCTTAAAATTTTTATTCAAAGTTCCATTTTCAAAAGTCTTCCTAAATATTTCTTCTAATAGTTTTAGGCTCCCCCAAGTTTTTCGAGGCCTTCTCTGCCAAAAAAGCCCCGCCCTTAATGTTTTTATATCTTTTTTCTTCAAAAAGATTTTATTTCAAAAATTCTCCAACTCTTTTCTAAATTTCAAAAAATTTCGGCAGAGTTCTGCTTAAAAATGGTCCCTACAACACCCACGTCACTGGAACCAAACACGAACCATGCGCTTCACCGCATTACAATTACATAGCACTAACAATTGTACACATTTTCAAGATCTCTAAATTTTCAAAAGACATGTTTTATTTTTCAAAAAACCAACAAGTTCTAAAGTTGCCACAAAATTTTTCAAAATCATTTCAAATATTTTCTAAAAAAATTCTCATATTTTTCTAAATATTAAACTCTAATAATGCCATCAATCTCTTAAATTTTCCTAATTTTTTCTATCTTTCAAGTATTTTTCTATTTTTCAAAAAAATCAAAAATTCACCGAGTTTTCAAAAAATCATGAAATTTCACACAGTTGTTAAACATATTTTTGTAACGCACATAGGATGAATATCTAGCCAAAAAACTCAATACCCAAAGTTGTGAGGACAAACCCCCAATTCTTGCAGAAACCCTCTTCACAAAATCATGCAAAATTGCTCTAACTAAATCAAACAAGCATCAAAATAACATCACTAGAGCATTCAAAACATGCTAGAACATTAATTTCGACTGTTTACACGACTCAAACGGAGTTCAATACGTCAAAATTAACGCAAAACAAAAATTTTACCTCTTAGAGTTCTCCGGCAACGACGACAACTTCCGATAACTCCTCGGGGTCCCCAAAAATCACTATTTCAGTATTCAAGTTTCTCTCTTTACAGAACACCCGAAGTAGCTCTCTACTCCCCCAAAAACGCAAAGCTTCGAACCAGAAGTTTGCTGGTTTTAATCCCAGGCCTGGCGCCAAGGCAAAATTAAGCTAACCGCCACTCCTGGTGGCGCTAGTGTCAAATTCTAGGCAATGTTCCTTTTCCTGCCAAAATTCAATTTCAAACACCCCCTTCGGCCAAATATCCATTTTCAAACTCTGATTTGCAAAAAAATTTTCAAAATTCATCCCTCCAATTACCTCCCGGTCAACATGGGACTTTTTCTTTATCGTTTTCTAAAGGGCAGGTGTAAGCACCCCATTTTTGCCCGCTCAACAATCTCTGGTACAACTGAACTCATATTCAAAGTGATATAGACATATGCGAGTTCAAAACAACTTTTCAATATCAATCCAATCAATCAATCTCTTCGTACGCCCGTTAGATCCAATAGAGGCAAAATGCCCTTGTGGCATTGCTCGGTCCAATTCATGTTGGCACGTCTTCTTGGCGACAGTAAGTCCCTGTTTCAATCTCAAATTCAACTTCAAGTCTAATTCTAATTCCAAAATCAAATTTGGCGTTCCTTTCGAGAAAGTTGATCCCTCAAGTGAGAAGAGCATCTAGTTTGGCACGTTTTTCAAGAAAACTCTTCAAAATGGTAAGTTTCTTCAAACCCATCGACCGGGACGAGATCCCAAGTCCCTGAGATGGTAGAACGGTCCACTTTTGGCATCTGCAAGCTCGCCAGTAAAAAAATGTCCATTATTCGGCATGTCTTTCGAGAAAGTTGATTCCTCATACGATAAGTCCGCCTAGCGGCTTTTCGAGATCAAGTAGTCTCCAAAATGAACGCGAACTATCAGAGTGATGAAAACACTTGTAAACATCGCAACCGTCAAAGTGGTAAAAATACTCGTAAATAGGTCGACATTAGGAATTGCCAGCAAACCCCCTATGTCATTAGACCGAATTCCCCATATGTCATGAGACCGAATTCGCCTCTTGGCCGTGATACGTTTACCAAAGGACAAGATACTTTTGGAAACCAACTCGTCACAGACCATCAGAGTGACAAAAACACTCAAAACTTGGGTCAACACAAGTGCCCGCTAGCCCACTTCGGTGAAAAATGACCAAACTACCCTTGGGCCATTTTTGGCACGTTTCTCGAGAAAGTACCTAAGTCCTTAAAACGGTAAGTCCACCCTTCCAAGATCGTCCCAAAGATGATCCAACATGTTTAAATGCCTTCCAGTCGATTTCGGGCTAATTTCGAGACCATTCGGTCAAAATGACTATTTTGCCCCAAGGCATCCGAGTGCCTCCGGGAACCACATCGGCTCTGGGTATCAAATCGGTAACTTCCCATGAATGTTTCTAATAGTATTCTCAATCTTCCACTACTTTTTCATATTATTCCGAGTCAATTTCGATAAACCCGGTGCAAAATGACAGTCTTGTCCCTGGTGGGGCAGTCGCCTTTTCCAACCACACCGGCTCTGAGTATCAAACCGTCACTCCCTTGAAACACTTTGGATATTGTTTCCAACCTTCAAGTCCGCTAATGGATCATTCCGAGTCCATTCTGGTGGTTTTCCGTTCTAGTTGACCGTTCTTCCCCTAATTGCCCGGTTGACAATTCTGACCTTGTTTTTCAAGTCTATTACCCCTGGGACAATATTTTAAGGGTTTCCAACCATTGTTGGCTTTCCGGACCATTCCCAGACTTTCAGAGCCTTCTCGAACCTTCCAGAGTCACTCCTAGTGGAGCTAGGCTAAATCTTCTGCCTTGCATATCAAGAGTCGAAGATACGTTTCTTACCGCCCTAAAATATTTCCTAAGTGGATGGCGCCACTAGTGGGATTTTAAGCCTGGTGCCACTGCAACAGGTGCCAGGTCAATGTTTTGTCTATAAATACAGAGCCTCCTCCCTACATAAAAAAAAGTTGGCAATCTAACTCCAGAAACTCTCTCTCTCTCGAGATACAGCCCCCGAACTCTCTCCAAACCCTAGCTCTCTTAGGCTTCTTCAAACCCTAGCCCCTATACACCTTAACCCTAGCATACATACACTCAATACGCGCCTATATGAGCCTCCAAGCCAACCATTGAAGACTCAAGGTGCTACCATCTCGAAGCTCTAGAAGATCAACGCGAAGTAAAGCAAGTAAAGCAAGCAAATCAAAGAAGACGCAAGTGTGATTTTCTATTTACGGGTTTATGCAATTCCCTTCATATGTAGGAAAATGGTTGAAAGTCACCGTGTCAGGGGTTTTTCTCTAATTCGACCTTACACCATGTGGATTCGGCCCCCTTGATTATGTGGTGAAACCTAAACGTTATATGTTCACAACCCCACTTGCATTGTGCATATCATACTCATATATTTCTTCAAAATTGTTTTCAAAACTTGCATAAAAAATATTTTTCAAAACTTGCATTAAAATCTTCTTCTTCCAAACTTGTTTTCAAAATCACAATCCTAAGATGATTCTAGCCGTTTCATGGTTAGGGTTGTTTTAGGAAAGTGTTACATAAGTTTTTGGGTGTAAACCTTAAAATCATTTTTGTTAAGATCACAATTCTAAGGTGATCTTAGCCATTCCATAGTTAGGGTGGCTTTAAAAAAGTGTTATATTTAAGGTAACTATCATGGTCCATATTTTCAAATCCTCATTGTTTTCAAAACCACAATCCTAGAGTGGTTCTAATCTTCCTATGGTTAGGATTGTTTTAGGAAAGTGACATATTTTTTTTAGAGACTTGTAAAAGTTCATATTCCATTCTCTTTCCAAATCACTTTTTGAAAATCTCCTTTCCACAACCCCTTTTAAAATCGCCTCCAAAAATCTCTTTTTAAACCTACTTTCTAAAATTCTCTTTTTCCAATCTACTTTCTAAAATTTCTTTTCAAACTTACTTTCCTAAAAACTCTTTTCAAAAACTCTTTTCAAAATTCTACTTTTTAAAAACACTCTTCAAATTTCCTTCCCAAAAACTCTTTCAAAAAACTTACTTTCCAAAATCTCATTTTCTTGAAGCCCAAGTTAAGCCTTAGAGCCAATGATTAGAAAACCCTAATTTCCACTTTCCTTTTCCACATCCAATCATAGATTTCCAAAATTCTATTTTCCTACATTGAACTCTAAGGTTTCCTAAAACTCTTTTTCATATCAAATCATATTTTCTAAATCCAAGTTTTCCAAATCTCAACATTTCCAATTCCATGTCAAATCTAGTCTTCCAACTTAGGAAACCAAATCTAATCCTTTGTTTTTTGAAACAAAATCAAATCATCTCTTTTTGGAAATAGAAATCAAATTTTTTTTAATTCATTCCTTTCCTAATTCTAAACTTTCTTAATGTCAAACCTTTCCAAATTTCAAACTTTTCAATCTTTTTAAATTTAAACATTTGCTAATTTCTAAACTTTCTAAATCTTTCTTAGATTTAAATCTTTCCAAAACCAAAAATGTTTCAATTTTAAAGTTTTCTAAATTTAAAGCTTTCCAAATTCTAAAGCTTTCCAAAGTCCAATCTTTCCTAAATCCTAACTTTCTAAATCCATTCCAAGTCAAATGTTTTCAAATCAAGTCAAATCTCTTTTCAAGTCTTCCTTAAATCCAACTTTCCTAATTCGAATCTTTCCTAATTCGAACCTTTCCTAAATCAAACTTCTTAAATCTAAATCCTTTCCAATTCAACTACATGTTCCAATCTTAGGTAACCTAAACCTTAGGAGGTCTAAGTCTTAGTTCAATCCTAAACCTAAAGTTAGGAAGCTTCCACTCTTTTCTAAAACTCTTTTCTAAACAAAAATGGTTTTTTAATTTCAAATTCCAAAATGTTGTCAAATCTCTCTCTTTCCAAATCTAGTCCAAGTTCTCTTTCAATGGTCAAATCCTCTTTCAAGTTCAATTTTAGGTCTAAGTTCAATCTCGATTCCAATCTTCCATTCTAAATTTCAAATCAAACTCTTTTTTCAATCAACATCTTCTATTTTCAATCAGACTCTTGTTCGAACTACGACTGACTTGATTCCCAAAAAGGGATACATAGGCAACCCTCATGGGTACGGTCCTAACCTTTTTCAAATTTCCAATTCCACAACCTTTTTCAAGCTTCTATTTTCATAACTGTTTTTTCAAATCCCCAAATTCCACAATCTATTTCAAGTTTCCAAATTCTAAAACTCTTTTTTCAAATTTCAAATTTATTTCAAATTTCAAATCAAGTTTTTTCAAATCTATTTTCAAAATCAAATCTTTCCTTCCAAATCTATTTTCAAACTCAATCTTTCTCTTGCACCTACATGTCATTGTCGTGCCCAGATTTTTCACACTCGAGGAATACTCACACAAGCGGGAAAAATGTTATACTCTCTCGTTAGAACTCACCCTCCTAGAAGAATGAGTGCGACTAGGTTTGAATTGAAAATTGATTTGAATAAAGAGCTTTTTGGAAAATAATTGGAGTCACCACCTAACTTGATTAAGGTGAGTTAGGTCACCTAAAAACTAAGCATAATCCGAAGACTACACTTAGGGTTTTTGAAAAACGATTTTGAAAATATCTCCTCAAGAGAGGGTTTTTAAGAAAACAGGTTGTTTGGCAACCTTTGGAAAACATTTAGCTCTTTTTGAAAAATAACTCTGTTTTGGTCTTTGAAATCAGTGATCTAGGTTCAAAGGTTGGTTACGTGTAGGGAAGACGCACTAAGCCATCACCATACCCCGCCCTTTCAGTACCTACATGTCAATCTACCCTAGATTCACCTATGAGAGTCTTTAACTAACTAATGTTCAATCCTATCCACTTTGAAAAAAAAAATGTTTGAAAAGAAACTAACATAATGCATGATATGCAAGTGCAAGAAAAGAGACTTGATTTGAAAAAAGATTTGAAAAGAAATTGATTTGATTTGAAAAGAAATTTGAAGAGATAGAATTGAAATTGGAAAGTTTGAGAAATTAGAAATAGAGATTTGGAAATAGAAATTTGAAATTTGAAGTTTGAAAATAGATTGGAGATTTGAAAGGATTGTGGAATTGGATATTTGAAAAATGTTGTGGAATTAGAAACTTCAAAAATGTGGCGACTGCACCCATAGGGGTTGCCTACGTATCCTTTTGGCGGAATCAGGTCAGTCGCAGTTCGGACAAGAGTCCGATTGAAAAGAGATTGATTTGGAAAAAAGAGATTGAATTGAAAATTGGATTTAAAGATTGAAAGATTGAACTTTGATTGGAAGAGATTGAGGTTTAGGAAACCTAGACTTAAGAAAGATGAGACTTAGGAAAGACTCGAGAGTTTAAGAAATATTGAATTTAGGAAAGGTCAGAATTAGGAAATGCCCAATTTAGGAGAGTTTCAAATTAGAAAAGTTTTCAAATTAGGAGAGTTTCGAAATTAGGAAAGTGTCATTTTAGAAAAGATTTTGACCTACGAAAGTTTTGAATTAAGAAAATTTCAACTTAGGAAATTTTTGAATCAGGAAAGTTTCAACTTAGGAAAGTTTTGAATTAGGAAAGTTTCAACTTAGGAAAGTTTTGAATTAATAAAGTTTCATTTTAAGGAAGGTTTTGAAAAATGAAAGGTTTTGAAAATAAGGAAGTTTTGAAAAAAAAAAAAAAAAAAAAAAAAAAAAAGGTCTTGAGTTTAGAAAACTTTAGATTTGGAAAGATTTGAAGTTTAGGAAAGTTTAGAATTTGGAAAGATTGGAAGTTTAGAAAGATTTAACTTAACAAAGTTTTGAATTTAGAAAGCTTTGGATTTGGAAAGACTTAAAATTTGAAAAATTTAAGATTTAGAAAGTTTTGAGATTAGGAAAGGTTTGAATTTAGGAAAAATTGAAAAACCTAGATTTGGAAAGTTAAGATTTGAAAAGGAGTAAAATTAGGAAAAGGTAGAATTAGGTGTGGAAGTTAAGTTTTAAAATTTAAGAAAGGTTTTTATGTTCAAGTTTTGGAAATTTAAAATTTAGGAAATGAGAAGATTAAGAAGGATTTAAATTATGAAAGATTTAAACTAGGAAGGGTTAAGATTCCTATTTTCTAAAACAAAGGATTGGATTTTGTTTCTAAAGGGAAGGTTTGATTTTGTTTCCAAAAACGGAGGATTGGATCTAGGTTCCTAAACAGGAAGATGAGATTTGGTTTCCTAAAGGGAAAAATTGATTTGACAAGGATTTGGAAAGGGGAAGTTTTAGAAACCTTAGATTTGGAAGGCTATAGTTTTGACGTAGAAAATAGGTTTTTGAAAATATGTATAGTTTCGATATAGTTTTGAAAACCTAGGTTTTGAAGCAAGTTTGAAAACCATGTTTTTAGAAAGAAAATTAGGGTTTCCTAATTGTGGGTTCTATGGCTTGACTTGGGCTCTAAGGAAAACGTTTTTGGAAAGTGTGTTTTTGAAAACGAAAATTTTGGAGGGAGATTCTAAAGAGGATTTTTTTAGAAAGTGTATTTTGAAAAGAATTTTAGGAAGGAAGTTTTTGGAAAGTAAAATTTTGAGAGAGTTTTTGGAAAGAGTTTCTAGAAAGAGTTTTTTAGAAAGAGATTTTTAAGAAAGAGATTTAGGAAGAGGTTCTTCTAAGAAGGAAACCTAGGAAACGTTTTTGGAAAGTGGACTTTGAAGAGAGCGTTTTGGAAAGGAGTTTAAAAAGAGAAGTTTTGGAAAATAGATTTTTGGAGGGAATTTTTGAAAACAACTTTGGAAAGGGGAGTTTTAGGAAAGTATATTGAAAAAGAAATTTTTAGGAAGATATTTTTGAAAAGAGAGTTTTTGGGAAGTATAAAAATGTCTCACTTTCCTAAAGCGATTCTAACCATAAGAAGGTTAAAACCACTTTAAGAAAGTGGTTTTGAAAACAACAAGGGTTGAAAATATGAACCATATTGGTCACTTTGAATGTAACACTTTCCTAAAGCAATCCTAGCCATGGAAAGGCTAGAATCACCCTAGGATTGTGATTTTGAAAACAAGTTTTGAAAAAGAGATTTTGATGCAATTTTGAAAACAAGTTTAATGCAAATTTTGAAAACGAGTTTGAAAACTATTTTTGGAAGATGCAAGATCATGATATGCACAATGCAAATTTGGGGTCGTGAACATACAGGATTAAGGCTTCACCACATAATCAAGGGAGCCGAACCCACGTGGTCTCCGGTTAGCCTAAAGGAAAGCCCCTGACACGGTGACCCTCCAATAGTCTAATCCTACACATGGACCGGGAGTCCCCTTGTTTTAAGCATGCAAAGAAAGGGGGGGGGGGGGAAGAGATAGGGGATTAAAATAGAGAAAACCCAAGTGGGTTAGGAGAGAGAAGAGAGAGGGGGAAATGCAGAAATGTAAAACGAAAACCTACTTTGTGTCTTGTTTATTTTGCGCGCCTTACTTGTCTTCGATCTTCATCTTGATCTTCGTCTTCAATCCTCAAGAGTTGTCTTCAATCTTCAAACTTCAGATTGCAGCTCTTCAAGTCTTCAAATGAGAGTTGGAGGCTAGTGTATAAGTGTATGGGGGTGTGTATGAGTGTATAAAAGGCTAGGGTTTAGTGTATGGTGGCTAGGGTTTGGAAAATCTAAGGAAGCTAGGTTTTAGGGAGTGCTCGAGCTCTGTATATCGAAATATAGGATGTTTAGACTGAGTTTGCGAACCTCTTTCACACTGGAGAAGGCTCTGTATTTATAGATGTAGGACAGACCTAGCGCCTGTTGTAGTGGCGCCAGGGCAAAATTCCTCTTGGCGCCACTATTAGTGGCGCTTGCCAGTTAGGAAAGTATTTAGGTCGGCAAACAACGTATCTTTGACTAGATTTGGGCGCCATTACTAGTGACTACCATGCAATTTTCAGCCTGGCTTCACTAGGAGTGACTCCGGAAAGTCCGGGAATGATTTGAAGAGGCCGGGAATGACCCGGAAGGTCGAAAAAGAGCAAGAACACTTAAAATAGTTTCCTAGAAGTATTTGACTTGAAAAGTGGGGATAGGATGTGTCGGAAGGGTTGACTGGGCCTTTAGGGGCAAAACGATCAATCGAAACGGGAAGCTGCCGGGATGGACTCAGACTGTCTCGGAAGAAGACTCGAGATTTGGAAACATTATTTAGAATTTTCCCAAAGGTTGTCGTTTTGATTCCCAAAGCCGGTGTGGTCGGAAAAGGCGACCGGCCCACCAGGGGCAAAACGGTCATTTTGTATCGGGTTTGCCGAAACTGACTCGAAATGATCCGAAAGGATAAAGAAAGGTTGAGGACACTATAAAAAGCATTCTCGAGAAGTTACCGGTTTGATACCCAGAGCCGGTGTGGTTGGAAAAGGCGACCGACCCACCAGGGACAAAACAGTCATTTTGTACCAGGTTTGCCGGAATTGACTTGGAATGATTCGAAAAGATAGAGAAATGTCAGGAATACTATAAGAAGTATTCCCGGGAAGTTACCGGTTTGATACCTAGAGCCGGTGTGGTTCCCGGGGCGTTCGGATGCCTAGGGGCGAAATGGTCATCTTGATCGAAAAGTCTCGGAATTGGCCCAAAGGGCAGTTTGGTCATTTTTCACCGAAGTGGGCTAGCAGGCACCGATGTTGACTTGGGTTTTGAGTATTTCCGCCACTCTGACGGCAATCATCGTGATACAGGGGTTTGTTGGCAATTCTCTATATCGACCTGTTTACGAGTATTTTCGCTACTCTGACGGTTCGCGATCATTCCCGAGACTGCCTGATCTCGGGAAGCTGCTAAAGGGGACTTAGCGCCTGAGAAGTCAATTTTCTCGGAAGGCATGCCTAAACGGACATTTCTACATTGGCGGGCTAGCAGGCGCTAAAGGTGGACCGTTCTACCATCTAGGGGACTTGGGGTCTCGTCCCGGTCGACAGGTTTACAGGGACTTACCGTTTCAAAGAGGTTTTCTTCAAAAAACGTGCCGAACCGTCTTCAAGGAATAAACTGTCTCGAGAGAGCGATTGGAATTGGAAAGGGGTCTTATCGTCTTCGGAAAGACGTGCCTGATTTAGAACTGTATCGAGGGATAAACTGTCTCAAGAGAGGGATTGGAAAGGGGTCTTATCGTCTTTGGAAAGACGTGCTTGATTTGGAACCGTTTCGAGGAATAAACTGTTTCGAGAGAGGGATTGGAAAGGGGTCTTATCGTCTTCGGAAAGATATGCCTGATTTGGAACCGTCTCGAGGAATAAACTGTCTTGAGAGAGGGATTCGAATTGAAAATGGGACTTACCGTCTTTAGAAAGACACGCTTGATTTGGAATAGATTTACCGTCTCGAGGAATCAACTGTCTCGAGAGAGGGGTTAGAGTTGGAATTGGAAAAGATAATGCCCCTAAGGGCATTTTGGTTATTTTGCCTCTATTTGGGCTTGGTGGGCTGACAAGGCCATGGACAGATGGGATTTGGACTTAGAGAGCTGGTTTCGATTGGAATACGTCCATATTGACTTAAGTACAAGTCTGGACAGAGCGTAGGCTGCCGAGCGGCCAAAAATGGGGTGCTTACAGTCATGCATCATGTCAATTTTCTTTCTAAAAGTTCTTTTCTAAAGTGGATATAATTGGGCATTTATTAATCAAAGATTCTAAATGAGTGAACCTAGAGTAAATAAACATGTAGGTACCGCAAGGGTGAGGAAGGGTGATGGCTTAGTGTTTCTTCCCTACATGTATCCAACCTCTGAACCTACATCACTGTTTTCACAGACCAAAATGAAGTTATTTTCAAAAAAGGGCTTAAATATTTTCAAAGGTTGCCAAACAACCTATTTTCTTAAAAACCCTCCCTTGAGGAAATTTTTTAAAATCTTTTCAAAAACCATAAGTGTAATCTTCGGATTGTGCTTAGTTTTTAGGTGACCTAACTCACCTTAATCAAGTTAAGTGGCGACTCCAAATTGTTTTCGAGAAGCCCTTATTCAAAATCAATTTTGAATTCAAACCTAATCGCACTCATCCTTCTAGGAGGATGAGTTCTAAGGAGAGAGCACTAAATTTTTCTCACTTTTCTTTTTCAGGTGCGAAAAATTGGGGCGCGACACTAATGCATTTACTTAGTGTGCAGATTCATAAATATTATAATTTAGACTTAAATGTTTTGACTTAAAGTCTAATACATGTCAAAGTGGATGCACAACAAGCCAAGTTAAGCAATGCACTCTAAGAGTCATGTCATGCGCTAAACAGAGCGATGACACCTATTCTAACTTCAATCAAATGATTTGCATTTGAAGAGATTGACGGTGTTCAAAAGAAGATTTTATCAAGTGTGCATAGAATCAATGAAGTTGATTTGAATTCGAAGAGATTGAAGGTGTTTAAAAGAAGACTTCATCAAGTGTGCAAAGAGACTTCATCAAGTGTGCAAAGACTAATTGAAGATGACTTGAATTCGAAGAGATTGAAGGTGTTCAAAATAAGACTTCATCAAGTGTGCAAAGACTAATTGAAGATGACTTGATTTCGAAGAGATTGAAGGTGTTCGAAAAGAGAATTCATCATAATTGCAAAATATCTACAAAGAATCCAAGTGAAGACTTCATCTGGGATGTGAAGAGTCAATGAAGATGATATGTGTTCAAATAAATTGAAGATGTTCAAGAGTAGACTTTATCAAGCTTATAAAAGACTCATTAAAGTGACCCTAAAAAAAAAAGAAGGATTAGTAGTAAAAGAAGAGCTTGGCAATAAGACATCATGAATATGAAGCTCTATATAGATGAAAAAGTCATTAGCAGTAGATGGAAAGAACTCGACAATCAAAAAGAAGAGCTCGGCAACAATAGAAAGGAGTTCTGGAAGCTTAGAAACAAAGAAAAGATGAGTATCAAAAGATAAATTCAATCCGAATTGAATAAAACACAACTTTGATGAATTGAAGACTTTGATCTATCATCATACCCCAAAGAGAAGACTCCTTGAAGATCTTATAGTATTGTTAAAGTTGAACTTGATCAAAGGAATGATGAATAAAGATTTTTGGGTAATGTATGGACACATGAGGACAGAGGCCAAAGTTTGAAGATAGCATGATCAAGTGTCAACACATACGATTGATGTGTCGACACATAGAGACAGTGGACAATATCTAGAAAATGCAAGCTGAATGTGTCGACACATGAAACCAAGTGCTGACACATGGGGACTAACGGGTAGTTTTTCTAACGTTATAACAGACTGGACTTGCATTAAATGAACCCCTAACAACCACCAACAAAC
Source organism: Euryodendron excelsum (assembly GCA_033060915.1). NCBI lineage: Eukaryota > Viridiplantae > Streptophyta > Magnoliopsida > Ericales > Pentaphylacaceae > Euryodendron > Euryodendron excelsum. The sequence continues at coordinate 41,668,060 of CM065380.1, read as the reverse complement.
GAAATTACTACAGGAGTTTATATACAAGTTTCCAACTGTATTTATATATAAGAGAGACAAGAAAAACAACATCCAATGACTGATTGAGCTGAAAAATCTGAACATTCCTTTTTTATTCAAATTGGCACTTAGGAAGCTATTATTTTCCTATCCACTCTTGATAAAGAGTGTGTGTTTCATTTGTATAACTTTCATAAACTTGTAAGTGAGAATTTGAGAGTTCTCTTAAAAAAAAAAAAAAAACTCTTGTAAGTTGAAGTAAATTTTGGACAAAACTACTTGGTAGCTAGAAGAACTTGAGAAGAACTTCTTGTGTAAAAGTAAGCTGAGCACTTAAAAAATCAGTACCTACTTTGTAATTTAAGATTGCATAGTGGAATGAGGCTTCAAGGGGATCTGGGGTGAGAACGTAGACCACAAATTGTAGTTGAACCTCGGTAATTCTTGGTGTGTTTTCTCTTGCTCTATTTTTATTTCTTTGTTGATTACATTACATTGCATATATCTTAAATCACTGTTTTATTGATTAAGATTATTTTTAATTAATTTTAATTGCTTTAATTTTTCAAAAAACTCAATTCACCCCCCCTTTTGGATTGCCTTTTGGGCCAACAATCCTTAGAAACTATTGAACCAGGACTTTTGAGGGAAAGCCCAAAGAAACCATAGGACATGGGCTTTTGAGGGAAAGCCCTAAGAAACCGTAGGACCCGACGTTTTTGAGGGAAAGCCTTAAAAACCATGCTTTTTTGGAGGGAAAAGCTTTTTCAAAACCCGGGCTTTGGGCCCAGATTGGGGGACTTTTTGGGAAAAAGTTTTGAGAAATCGAGGTTAAAACTGATTTAAACTTTTTAAGGAAAAAGTTAAAAAATCGAAATTGAAATTGAAACTAACTTTTTGAGGATAAAAGTTTAGAAAACTGAGACAACTTTTTGAGAATAAAAGTTTTTTAAAAATTGGGAATGATTTTGAAAATAACTTCTTTGAGGAAAAAACTAGAAAACCAAGATTGAAATTGAAACCAACTTTTTGAGGATAAAAGTTTAGAAAACCGAGGATTGATTTTAAAAACCAACATTTTTGCTGACTGATAGATCTTGACATGTTTCTTTTCTTTCTTCTCTTTTTTTAGGATAATCGATGCAGGTGTCATGGCTCGTTTGAGAGTTTGGTATGACAGATACACTTTTGAGGAGTAGGATATCTTCCATCAGAGCTTTGGTCATATTGCATCTCTGTTCACTGTGCGGTTGGTTTTTGGGTTGATTGAGGCAGTCTTTCCATTTTGTTGTCCCAGTTTGAGCCTCTTCCAATTTGGAGAATATGAGATGACCCCTACCCCACATGAGTATGACTATCTGCTAGGTTCAGCAAAAGGTCTTTCATAGTTGTTAGCTCCGATTTTCCACAGAGATTTCTTTTCTCCGGTCTCATCTCAGTTGGGCAAAGTACACCATGCTTTGGGTTCAAACTTCATTCCCGAGTTTCCATTCATACCTACCAAATTCCTGCTTTCCTGATTTGAGTTCTTTCACAGTGCGAGGTCCTAGTTTTTCCTAGGGAGGATGGTTCGATTGACAGGAGGTTGAGTGGTTTGCTTCCCCGGATCCGGAGCGGATGGTCTTATGCCTCGATAGTCATAGATGAGACTTATGTCAGTTTTGCTCGTTTGCGACGGGGTGCAGATTTTAGTTTCCAAGGCTGTGCAGCTCTTTCCCAGTTGTGGATGGTTTACCATTTGTTCCCGCAACATTTGCCTTGGCCAGTTTGGTACCCCACAGTGGACCATGTCCGTGCTTTTACGGAGGCTCAGCAGTCTGTCATGGTGGATAAGAGTTTTCCTACTGCCCTTGAGGATTGGATGACTTTTCTCCAGGAAAGATGCGCTAGAGATGTCATGTGGTTTATGGGTCTGTGTGACCAGGATCCTTTGAGGGTATGGACTTTAGATAGGATTTTTGTTCCGACAATGGGTTTGTGAGGAGTTGCTCATTTCTTTGGAATCAGAGTTCTCCGCCAGCTGGGGTTATCGCAGGATATTCCGCACACAAGGGTTACCGATGAGTTCGGTCTATTCTTTGACACTGTGATCCAGACTGAGCTGGTGAAAAAGGTGGTAGCCATGTGGCGCGCCTTGATTTCCCATGATAGCATACAAGGTCCTTTCCCAAAAGAACTGAAAACAACCAAAGCTTACAGGAGCTGGTTTAGGAGGTATGTACTCAGGGATGTCAGGATCCATGATCCGCTTTTTGAGGCTTCAGGTCCCGCTGTGGGGTACACGGACTTCCTTGCGGTTGTGACTGTCCAAGAGCTCCGTTATCGAAGGCATTCTAACACCTTGTTGAGAAAGATGATGATATAGTTACAGGTCCGTGAAGCAGAGATTGAGTCATTGAGGGCACAGCTGGTTAAGGCTTTGTGTAGCGAGGACAGTCCCGCTGCTTTTCGCGGGCAAAAGCGGTTGCATAAGGCTCATACAGTTATTCTTTAGTCTATTGAGGAGGCAGAGCCTTTAGGCTTTGGAGCAGCTATTGGTGATTAAACTAATCCTATTCCGTTATCTGGTTCTTCTTCTGATGATGACATGAGTCACTTTATTCTAGCCTACCACCGTCCGCCTTGGGTTTGATTACATCCCTGAGTTCCTGCAATTTTGAAACAACAACTTTTTAGTTTTGTTATTTAAAACAAAATGACCTTGTATCATTTTTGGCTGTTTTGGCCTCTAAAGAGACTTCTCCCCGCATAGTTAGCACAATATCATATATTTCTTTTTATTAAATGACGGGTAAAATTGTTTTATGCAAAATTTCTTTTCTTTTTTTGTTGCTCTTGGTTGATCTCGAGAATGCTCTCGCATGTATTTGTTTTTTTTCATATTCAAATAGGTGTCTCGAGCTTGTGCCAACGTCTCATATCCTTGGGATGATGCCTCTTTTGTGGGACCTCGTCACTTTTCTGGTCGCGACCTTTTTCATGTCAGGGTGTCTTAGCATATACTCCCCATTCTTAATGGACTCACATCCTCTGACCGTTGTTCTTTAATCTTGCTTTCTGTAAGGTTGGTGTTTGGAGTTTTCTGGTTTGAGCTCTCTCCTTTTTCACCCTATCCCGATAATGGCTTTGAGCAACAACTTTCGTGGCCATTAGCATAGCAATGTGCAGCTAGGCCCTCAATTCAAGGAGACTTTCCTTTGGACCATAACGTGGGCTGGTTTTGTCACGACCCATTTTATCCTCTCAATCGAGACAAGAGGGGTTTAACAGTTAGAAGCAAAATCATTAACATAATTCCGAAATGAGTATTATATTATAAGAACATTATTCCTATAGCTGAATCTAATACTTTATTTTACGTACAATCCCAAACCAAATCTAAACTAAAATTCTGTTGGGAGTTGTGAGATTTATTTCCTATAATCAATTCCTCGGAACCCAGCAGATGCCTCGATTCCTGAAAATTTATCCCATGAGATAGGAGTGAGCTGCGAAGCCCAGTAGAAATACCATGACTTCCATAAGATACAAGTTTAAAATGCAGTGTAGTAAAATAATGCTATGACATGCATATGTATCCGTTTCTTTTTAGCATTTCTAGGATCCTACAGGTATGTCCTGCCTGGGGCATCATCAAGCCAAGTGGGCCCACCCTTGACACTCCTTCTCTTCAAGTTTAGTGAGGACCCACCCATAATTATCTAGCCCATATCAAGTTAATGATTACTGATTCGTGGTAGCCCCGATATAATTTGATCAGTAGTTATCCATGATACAAACCCGAGGCTCTTTCATTTGTTCGACTGTGCCTCCCTTATTCCTCCCAAGTGCTGTAAACATACATGAAATGCAATTTTTGCAGCTTAAGCTATATAATAAAGCAGGATATAAAATTAGCATTTAAGCAATACGTTGAATAAAGGAGAAATGAGCATGTATTTTAAAGAATGCACAGTTTCCTACCTTGCTAATATGTTTGGAGAAGATTGATTCAGTTCTTCAAATGGTTTCTGTTCACATCACAAGAGTATTCTTTTAGTCTTTAGATATCTATTTTCCATATATATATATATATATATATATCTACTAAGCAAGTTAGACTGTTATTAGTGCGGTACTAGATATCATAACATCGAAAGTAATCAGAAATAGTCATTATCCTTTTATTAGGTGGTACACGTCCCTGGTAAGAATAGAATTTTGCCCGGTGGCTCGGAATAGGAGATATTCTGGAATTTTATTCAGGGTAACTACTGAGGCTATTCTCTCATACTTATGTTCCCTGTATTTTTAGGGATTTTTTGATAAAATTCTAGAATATTTCCATTTTTACTTTATTTTCTGTGAATTTCCATGCCAAACACAAAAATTAATTCATGGTAATTCATAGGGAGGTTCTCATGTTCTGAAATTTTGAAGGTAAGACATATGGGTGATAGGAAACTAGCCATAAAAATTTCAAAGCAAAAGATGGTGGGACGTGCCCACACGCACTACCAATCGCTCATGGGGGAGGAAGACACAGCCTTCTTCGTCCTCCCATCGCGGCTAGGGGCATTCATGCCCACTGGTATTCCTGGCCATGCATGTGAGCTCCAAGTGTTGGTAAGGTCTTGGGCTTCACACCCATGGCCAGAGCTTGACCAACGGTGGCTGGAGGTGGCCGGACGGAGCCTGAAATGGCCACTGCATGGCGAAACCCTAACGGTTCATACCTGCAACTACCATTTTGTCTGTCTTCCCCTCATTTTCAGACCATGAGCCCTTCTTGAGCTTTGTTTCAGACCCAGAGATGAGTCGACCCCAAGTGAACCGGTCGGCAATGGTTGCCGGTGGCTGGAGTTAGCGTTGTTCCTCAATTTTTTGGCGAGGGAGCAGTTCCAGGAGCTTTTCGGTGCATGCACAGAGGCTTTGGGCCACCCTAGGACACCCAAGGGGGTCGCTGAGAAACCTCGAGCTCCTGTGACAGCCCTCTGTCCCTAGTGTGGCCGTGGTAGTGTTACCCGACTTCCTTCCTCCGTCTCTCTCTCTCTTTCTCTTCAATTCCAGTGCTTTGGTGATGTTATATAGAACAAATTTGATAGGTTTAGAATATGAGAGGGAGGTGGAAAATATACCTACCTTATCTCGACCAAAAGAAACTGAGTTCTCTTCATTTGTATTCCTACATCTCAGTTTGTCTCTCTATATAAGACTTTGTGTATTGGAACACAATGCCCGAAAGAAGGTGACCCTAGGGTCCCTTTTATAGTGCACTAGGATGCCTACATGGGAGGCTAAGTGGGTGATTTGGCTCCCTGCATGGAGGGACATTTCTCGGCTCCTCTCTCTCTTTCTCTCTCTCTCTCTCTCTCTCTCTCTCTGTGCGACCAAGGCACAGAAAAAAGTTTGCTAGATATATTTATATGTATACACAATACTCAGCTGGATGGGTGATGGTTTGATGGATGGCTCAAGGCCACTAACTCTCTCTCCATCTCATTGGTTCCCTTGCATGGTGGTGGTGTGCAATGTGGGATATGGGGGGTTTTCCAGCATTTGATAGCTTGTGATGGAGAGAGGTAATGGAGATGTGTCATGCATGTTGGGCATGTGGTTGGTTTGGTATTGAGATAGTGGGCTGGTTCAGTTTACAGGTATTTGGTTTAAGTGAGGTGTGGTTTGAACCGGATAGGAATGGTTTGGCCGATGGTTCAGCCATCAAGGCCGAGTTTACCTTGTGTAGGAGGCTAGGATCTCAATGGTTACACGATTTGGGTACAATATATTACCCTTACTGAGTGCTAGTGGTATAGGTCAAGATATCTTACCGAAATATACATCGAAAACTGGTTTGGAAAGGAGAAATTTGTTTAAATCGGCTTGGTTTCCTAGTAGGTAAAATATACTAATATTATGCTAGTAAAAGCAAGGATGTAATGCAGTCAATTAAAATTTACGGGTATTACAGGTTTCATGGGTTGAAATGAAAGGATTTGTAGGCACAAAACTATTATCTTCAACTGAGGTTGCATAAGACCAGAGTTGCCTCTTGGTAATGAAATCTGCCCTTGTGAATGCTATCCTATCCATGTGGTACTGTCACCTTGTCCACGCTCATTTAGACTAAGCAATTTTTCCTTGATCTGAGAGGGCTTTTATTTGGACCGTAATGTGGACCAAGTTATGGAGTGTTTGAAAGGATGGATAAAGGCTCAAAATCGTATTTATCTCTACTTGGCTAAAGAGAACCCATGATCACTTTTAGCAAGAAATCTTTGTCATTTTTTTTTTTTTGATAAAAAGACTTGCTCTCTTGTAAACCTCCTATCCTTTATTATGCTTCTTCTCTCTTTTCTTTCCTTTTCTTTTTTTTTTTTTTTTTGTGGTTGACAGCTAATCTCATGCTTACTTTCTCGACTTTGAGAGATGTACCCATGCCTTTGCCTTAACCTAATGTGGCCAGTGATCATTGGGTTGGTTTTTTGAAAAGGAATGTAAATGGCTCAAATGGGCTTTGCAATGGTCATCTTTTGACTGTATGGTAGAAGAAATGAGGGTCTCTTTTCATTTCAAGTAGAATTGCATAGTCTCTAAAGTTCAATTCAAAGTTTCGATGATGTATTTCAAACGGCAATTGTTGATGTATGGGTTCATTCACTACCAGTATTTGTTCCAGTATGCAAGAGACAACTCTAGTTCAGGTTTTTAACCAAAAAATGCCTTCGGCTCTAGTGAGGTATACAAAGGGAAATCATTTACTGTTTGCGGGAAACTAGAACAATGGCTCCTCTTCCTTTTGATAGCCTGGCTACCCATCGCTTAGCTCAGATGCCATTCAAATGTTGCTTTTTAGGTAAACTTCGCATTCTCAAGTTGGATCTACTTCTCTCTTTTCAAGGATTTCTTACTTTGGATGGGTTGCTAATGCTATCACACCCACCAAGCAGGGTTATTAGTTGAAGAGTAATTTCTTAGAATCACTCCACCATTCACAAGAATATAGAAGAAAATTGCTATTATCTCATTTGACAAACCTTAAAATGGCACGAGTTTATTAAATGAAACATGCAAATTAACAACAAGAAATGCAAAAGGATTGAAAGAAAGTGGATGAACTTTGGAAGATGTCCCTTCCTTGCAAGCTCTTGGTCCATAACCCTCAGTAGGGCTTAGGAATTGTACCAGCCTCTTCGGTGTCAAACTCATTAAGTGTAGGGTGGATGGATAAATCTTCTAATGGGTGGTTAAGGTTGGTGCAGTCGTTGTTCTCTTTTTCCACCATTTTTTTTGTTTTCTACAAACAAACAAACAAGGGTGCCTTCTGTAAAATTGAATGGTGCCATTGAAAACTTTGGCCCAACCAACCCCCAACCCATATCTTCGTAGTCATACTCGGTCGTGGGACATAGATTCTTGGCCAAAAGGGCTTCAACCTCAGCATATCTGGTGTGCATGAATTCTTCTCCCCACCCATCAGCAACATGGACCTCCTCCATGAATTCTTCAATTGACCAATTAGCGATGGTGTCTACTCCGTTGGCCATCAGTGATGTTTTGTGCTTTACGATGATTCGGTTCTCGGGTGATAGGCAGTGCCGGGTCTTGTCCTTTCCTTACTTTCTGATTAATGGTGAGTTGAATATGTTTTCAATTCCTGTGTAATGGGGGAAAGAGAGAGGGAAAAAAAAAGCTAAAGAACAAGAGAAAAGTTAGCACTTATCCTTGAAAAGCATTTATGCAATACATGCCCTAGAGGTGTCCCTATTTGCCGGGATTTAGGCATGTTGCTAAAACTCATTTTGGAGATAGGAGATTGCCGCTGTATGCAGATACCATACCTGTGCATGTTTCATACATCCTGTACAACCATTCATTCAAGGAAAGTGGAAAGAGCAATTTTATTTCTTTTGAGATAAAATGCTGAAATTACATAAATTGGGAGAAGGAAACATTTTCCATGGGACTTTTCACCTATCTACCTAGACTACTTTTCGAGTCTTCTGTTTCGCCTTGTTGATATTGGGAGGTCGTTGAATGACCTTGTTTTTGGATTGCCCCTTGTCTTGTGGCAACCTTATCTCCATGAGCGAGAGGAATTGGGGCCCCTCTTATGAAATGATTCTTAGATGCATGCCATGACCCTTAGGATTTGGAACCCTTAGGAATTGGTTAGGCTTATGACTTGAGATTGACTCGTGGACCATTCTATTGGAGATTGATCATATGCATGGAGTGCAACTGGCTTGAGTTACTTTGCAACTCTTGTCTTGGGATGATTAGATATGCATGAGCAGTTTAATAGTATGAATGACAAGATATTGATAGCAAAGCATTCATGTATGTAAGCATAATAACAGCAGGAGTAAGGAATTTGAAAAGCGGTTGCTATTTCCTCCTTGGTTTTTGAAAAACGCATGCCTTAAATCAAGCAGAGGTTCGGCTATGCGTGGGTACTATATGAACATGAGTTTGAAGGCTACTAATGCTTCCTAGAAAGCTTGGCTCCCAGATCTTCAAACCTAGGCCCACTCCCCGGGGTGCTGCCATTATAGGTTGGTGATCCGAGCAAGGGAACTATCTAAAGACCGTTGGTTAGGTGACACATCTGCCTACCACCAACAGTCAATGTACTATTCCCCCTTCTAACTAGAAGATAGCAACCAGGATTAATATTCCATGAAAATACATATGCAAGTGTGTGTGTGTGTGTGTGATTTTAGAAATTGGACGAAAGAGCTTAACAACTCCCATGCATCCTGTCAGACATAGCATACATGGCAGTTTATGAGCATAAATTAAAATGTGAGCAAGGGTCCATGTACAAAACAAATGCATAGATTTAATACTTTTCGAGGAACTCAAATACAAAAACAAAGTATAATGTATGAACAATGCAAAAGCATGTAATGAATGCAATGTTTGACTTTATACAAAACAAAGATCATTTTGAAAATTTTGAAATTTTGAAAAGTTTAAAAAGTGGATATAAATAAACAGGGTAACTAGCAAACTTAAGGTGAGTAAAGGGTGACTGGACATAACATAGGCCTAACCCTCTAATTGTCCCCAGTGGAGTCGCCAAGCTATCTCGCCCCATTTCTGGATGCTAGGCCCTCTTGGCCCTAGAGAAAGGGGGGTGGGGGGGAGGGAGAGGAATTGGTACAGTGCTTTCTCGTTAGAACTCATCGTCGTAGAAGGTACGGTGCTGTCACCGGTTACCTATGTTTAATGCTATCTACTTAAAAACTTTTGAAAACAAAATTTGCAAAAGAGTTTGAAAGAAGGAATTGAGTTTGAAAAATGGTTATGGAATTGAGAATTTAGAAAGGGTTGTGACCGTACCACATGAAGGGTTGCCTATGTACCTCTGTAAAGAGGATCAGGTCAGTCGTGGTTTGGACAAGAGTCCGAAAGTGTTGAAATTTTGAAATGGGTTTCTATTTCTAGAAAGTTTTCATTTTTAGAATGTTTCCTTTTCAGGAAAGATTGGACTTGAAAATGTTTCCTTTTCATGAAAGTTTAAGTTTGAAGATGTTTCTTTTTCAGGAAAGATTGGATTTGAAAATGTTTCCTTTTCAGGAAATTTTGAGTTTGAAAATGTTTCATTTTCAGGATGGATTGGACTTAGAAAATGTTTCCTTTTCAGAAAGATTTGATTTGATTTTAAAATGTTTTCTTTTCAGGAAAGTTTGAGTTTAAAAATGTTTCCTTTTAACAACCGATTGGACTTAGAAAATGTTTCCTTTTTAGGAAGATTTGATTTGATTTTTAAAATGTTTTCTTTTTAAAAAGATTGAGATTTGAAAATGTTTCCTTCTTAGGAAGAGTTGACTTGAAAATGTTTCCTTTGATTTGGAAAAGATTCGATTTGAAAAAGGCATGTTCGGATTGTTTCTAAAATGGAAGGAGTTAATTTAGATTTTAAATTTGGAAGGTTTGAAAAAGGAGTGATTTGAGGGATTTGAAATAAAAGGTTTTGATTCGACCGATTTAAAAACGAAAGTTTGGAAAAGGAAAGTTTCGATTGATTTGGAAATTGAGGATTTTTTAGGGTTTGAAAAGGTATAATTTTGACTTGAAAAAGAAAAAATTTTCGAGTGGGCAAAAATGAAATTTTCTAGGATTGGACTTCTAGGGTTTAACAAATGCAAGTAAATGGTTCAAAAACCAAGTCTTTTTGAAAACATGTTTTAGGGTCCGAAACTGTTACACTTCTCTAGGAAAACCTTAACTACAAAAGGGTTAGGATCCACCTAGAATTGTGGTTTTAAGAAAACTACTTTGAAAACGATTTTAGGGGGTAGAGAAATGACATGAATGCAAATATATGATAACGATAATAACAGCATGAAACATATAAAGTTAGGTATCACCATATTGTCACGCCCAGATTTTTCGTATTCGAGGAATACTCAGACAAGTGGGAAAAATGTTGTACTCTCTTGTTAGAACTCACCCTCCTAGAAAAATGAGTGTAACTAGGTTTGAATTGAAAATCGATTTGAATAAAGAGCTTTTGAAAAAGATTCGGAGTCGCCACCAAGCTTGATTAAGGTGAGTTAGGTCACCTAAAAACTAAGCATAGTTCGGAGACTGTACTTAGGGTTTTGGAAAATGATTTGAAAATATCTCCTCAAGAGAGGGTTTTTTTAGGAAAACGGGTTGTTTGGCAACCTTTGGAAAATTTTAGCCCTTTTTGAAAAATAACTCCTTTTTGGTCTTTGAAAACAGTGATTCTAAGTTCGAAGGTTCGTTACGTGTAGGGAAGACGCACTAAGCTATCACCCTACCCCGCCCTTTTGGTACCTACATGTCAATCTACCCCAGATTTACCTATGAAAGTCTTCGACTAACTATAGTTCAATCCTATCCACCTTGAAAAACAATGTTTAAAAAACGAAACTAATATGATGCATGATATGCACGTGTAAGAAAAGAGAATTGAAAAATAGATTTGGAAAGAGATTGATTTGAAATTGATTTGATTTGAAAATAGATTTGAAGAGATGGAATTGAAATTGGAAAGTTTGAAAATTTGGAAATAGAAATTTGAAAATAGAAATTTTGAAATTGGAATTTTGAAAGTAGATTGGAATTTGAGATTTGAAAAATGTGGAGACCACACCCATGAGGGTGGAATTGAAAATTTGAAAAGTATTGTGACCGCACCTATGAAGGTCGCCTATGTATCCCTTTGGGGGAATCAGGTCAGTTGTAGTTCGGACAAGAGTCCGATTGAAAATAGAAGAGTTGATTTGAAAAAGAGATTGAATTAGAAATTGAATTTGATTTGAAATTAAAAGAGGAGATTGGAAATTAAAATTGAGGAAATTGGACTTGCTTTGGAAAGATTGATTTTGAAAAGACTTGGTTTTAGGAAACCTAGACTTAGGAAAGAGAAGAGACTTAGAAAAGATTTGACTTGACTTGGAAGGTTTAGGAAATTAGGGAAGATTGGATTTAGGAAATGTTTGAATTAAGAAAGGTCTGGTTTAGAAAAGTTTCGAATTAGGAAGGTTTCATTTTTGGGAAGTTTCGAAATTAAGAAAAGTTCAACTTAGGGAAATTTCCAAATTAAGAAAGTTTCGAAATTAGGAAAGTTTTAGGTTTAGGAAAGTTTTGAAATGGAAAAGTTTGAAATTTAAGAAAGTTTGGAAATTGGAAAGTTTTGAATTTAGAAAGTTTTGAAATAGGAAAATTTCAACTTAGGAAAGTTTTGAATTAGGAAAGTTTTGAATTTGTAATGTTTCAACTTTAGGAAAGTTTTGAATTAGGAAAGTTTCAACTTGGGAAAGTTTTGAACTTTGGAAAGTTTAGAAAACAAGGAAGTTTTGAAAATAAGAAAGTTTTGAGTTTAGAAAGTTTTAGATTTGGAAAAATTTGAAAGTTTAAGAAAGTTTGGAATTTAGAAAGTTTTAGATTTAGAAAGTCTTAACTTAAGAAAGTTTTGAACTTGAAAAGCTTTGGATTTGGAAAGATTTTGAAATTTAGAAAGTTTAAGATTTAGAAAGTTTTAGAGTTTTAGAATATCTTAAGATTAGGAAAGGTTTGAGTTTAGGAAAGGTTTGAAAACTTAGATTGGGAAAGTTAAGATTTGAAAAGAGATAGAGTTAGGAAAAGGTAAAATTAGGAAAAATGTGGAAGTTGAGTTTAAAGAAAGATTTCAAAGTTTTAGGAAACTTATGGTTTAAGAAGGTGAAAGATTAGGAAGGAGTCGAATTAAGAAAGAGTTGGATTAGGAAAGGATTGGATTTTGTTTTGAAAAGAGAAGGTTTGATTTTGTTTCCAAAAACGGAAGATAGGATCTAATTTCCTAAACGGGTAAATTAGATTTAGTTTCCTAAAGGGAAAATAGGACTTGGCAATGATTTGGAAAGGGAGATTCTAGAAACCCTAGTTTTGAAAAATTATAGTTTTGACGTAGAAAAGAGGTTTTAGAAACATGTATAGTTTGGATGTGAACACAAGAGATTTTGGAAACCTAGGTTTGGGGCAAAGTTTGAAAATCATGTTTTTAGAAAGAAAATTAGGGTTTCCTAATTGTGGGTTCTAGGGCTTGACTTGGGCTCTAAGGAAAGAGTTTTTGGAAAGTGCGTTTTTGGAAACGAAGGTTTTCTAGAAGGGAATTCTAGGAAGGAGTTTTTGAAAAGTGTGTTTTTGGAAACAAGTTTTTTTTTTTTTTGGAAGGAAATCCTAGAGGGGATTTTTGAAAAGAAAGATTTTGGGAAGAGAATTTTTAGAAAGATTTTTAGAGAGCGTTTTTAGAAAGTGAATTTTGAGGAGAGAGAGTTTTGAAAAGGAATTGAAAAAGGGAGTTTTGAAAAATAGATTTTTGGAAAGAGTTTTTGAAAACAATTTTGGAAAGGAGAGTTTTAGGAAAGCGTATTGGAAAAGAGATTTTTAGGAAGAGATTTAAAAAGAAAGCTTTTGGAAGGTATGAAAACGTCTCACTTTCCTAAAGCGATTCTAACCATAAGAAGGCTAGAACCACTTTAAGAAAGTGGTTTTGAAAACAACAAGGGTTGAAAATATGGACCATGTTGGTCACTTTGAATGTAATACTTTCCTAAAGCAACCCTAGCCATGGAAAGGCTAGAATCACCCTAGAATTGTGGTTTTGAAAACAAGTTTTTGAAAAGAAATTTTGATGCAATTTTAAAAACAAGTTTGAAAACGATTTTGAAAACGAGTTTGAAAACGAATTTTGGAAGATGTAAGATCATGATATGCACAATGCAATTTTGGGGTCGTGAACATACAAGGCTAAGGCTTCACCACATAATCAAGGGGGCCGGACCCACGTGGTCTCTGGTTAGACTAGAAGAAAGCCCCCGACACAGTGACTCTCCAATAGCCCAATCCTACACATGGACCGGGAATCCCCTTGTTGCAAGCATGCAAAGAAAGGGGGGGAAAGAGATGGGGAATTAAAATAGAGAAAACCCAAGTGGGTTAGGAGAGAGAAGAGAGAGGGGGGAAGTGCGAAAATTTAAATAGAGAGCCTACCTTATGTCTTGTTATTTTGCGCACCTTGCTTTCTTCGGTCTTCGGTCTTGATCTTCGTCTTCGATTTTTAAGAGTTGTCTTCAAGCTTTAGGCTGCAGCTCTTCAAGTCTTCAAATGAGGGTTGAAGGCTAGGGTATGAGTGTATGGGGTGTATAGAAGTGTATAGGAGGCTAGGGTTTAGTGTATAGTGGCTAGGGTTTGGAAAACCTAGGGAAGCTAGGGTTTAGGAGGTGCTCGAGCTTTGTATATCGAATTATATGATTTTTTAGGTTGAATTTGCGGATCCTTTTCACGTTGAATGAGGCTCTGTATTTATAGAGGTTGGACAACACTAGCGCCTGTTGTAGTGGTGCCAGGCCAAAGTTTACACTAGCGCCACTAGGAGTGGCGCCAGGCCATTTTTTGGCTTGGCACCACTACTAGTGGCGCCAGCCATTTAGAAAATGTTTAAGGTCGGCAAGCAACGTATCTTTGACTAGATTTGGGCGCCTGTACTAGTGACTACCATGCAATTTTTAGCCTGGCTTCACTAGGAGTGGCTCCGGAAAGTCCAGGAATGATTTGAAGGAGCCGGGAATAACCCGAAAGGCTGGAAAGGAGCAAGAACACTTAAAATAGTGTCCTGGAGGTATTTGACTTGAAAAGTGAGGATAAGATGTGTCGAAAAGGTTGATCGGGCCTTTAGGGGTAAAACGGTCAATCGGGCCGAGAAACTGCCGGGATAGACTCGGACTGTCCCGGAAGAAGACTTGGGATCTGGAAACATTATTTAGAATGTTCCTAGAGGTTGCCGGTTTGATTCCCAGAGCCGGCGTGGTCGAAAAAGGAGACCGGCTCACCAAGGGCAAAACGGTTATTTTGTACCGGGTTGGCCGGAACTGACTTAAAATGATCCGGAAAGGTAAAAGGAAGTTGAGAATACCATAAAAAGTAATCTCAGAGGGTTACCGGTTTGATACCCAGAGCCGGTGTGGTCGAAAAAGGAGACCGGCCCACTAGGGGCAAAACGGTCATTTTGTACCGGGTTGGCCGGAACTGACTCGGAATGATCCGGAAAGGTAGAGGAGGATTGAGAATGCTATAAGAAGTATTCTCGGGAGGTTACCGGTTTGATACCCAGAGCCGGTGTGGTTCCCGAGGCATTCGGATGCCTAGGGGCAAAATGGTCATCTTGACCGGAAAGTCTCGGAAAAGGTCCAAAGGGCAGTTTGGTCATTTTTCACCGAAGTGGGCTAACAGACACTAGTGTTGACCTGGGTTTTGAGTGTTTCTGCCACTCTAACGGCAGTCGTCGTGACACAGGGGTTTGTTAGCAATTCCCTATATCGACCTATTTGTGAGTATTTCTGCTACTCTAACGGTTTTGTGAGTAATTTCGCTACTCGGACCGTCTTGAGGAATAAACTGTCTCGAGAGAGAGATTGGAAAGGGGACTTATCGCCTCCGAAGAGACATGCCTGGGTTGGAACCGTCTCGAGAAATAAACTGTCTCGAGAGTAAGATTGGAAAGGGGTCTTACCATCTTCAAAAAGACGTGCCTGAGTTAGAACCGTCTCGAGGAATAAATTGTCTTGAGAGTGGGATTGGAAAGGGGTCTTACCGTCTCCGAAAAGACGTGCCAACGATTGGAACCGTCTCGGGGAATAAACTGTCTCGAGAGAGGGATTGGAAAGGGGTCTTACCGTCTTCGAAAAGACGTGCCTGGAGTGGAACCGTCTCGAGGAATAAACTATCTCGAGAGTGGGATTGGAAAGGAAAGGACAATGCCCCTAAGGGTATTTTGATCATTTTGCCTCTATTTGGGCCTGACAGGCCCGCGAAGCAATGGACAGACGGGATTTGGACCTAAAGAATTGGTTTCGATAGGAATATGCCCACAATGACTTGAACATAAGTCTGGACGAAGTGTAGACTGCCGAGCGGTCAAAAATGGAGTGCTTACACATATTGCAAAAGGGCCTTAAGGCCATGCTGTGAAGCAAGTGAAGGTTAAGAAGAAAGTCCCGATCAGTAATTTCATCTTGCTCACTCTCAACATGGATTTAACATCCTCTTGTTCCACGCATGCAAGAAAGGGGGTTTAGAGATACGGGTTTAAAAAATAGAAGAACCCAAGTGGGTTCGGAGGGAGAAGAGAGAGTGGGGGAATACAGAAATTAAACGGGGAATTTACCCTGTCTTGTTTCTTCTTTCTTTGACGAAGGTTCAGGCCTTGGACTTGGGAAGACTTCTAGAGCTTTCGAGCAGCAGGGCAAACCTTGAATGGAGCTTAGAAGCTTTGGATACGGAAGTTCGAACTCAGACTCGGCCGGTGAGACTTCAAGAAAGAGAAGGGGGGCTCTAAGAGCTGTCTGGAACAGAGGGGGAGAGTTTCTGGATAAAATTTTTGACCCAAAACAGTGAGGGGGGAGGTTTGTATTTATAGTGCAAAAATGGGAGAGTGGCGTAGGAAGGTTTAACAAGGGCTTAAAAAAAGGCTAGATATAGGGTTGGTCAATTCATAACCGATGCTAGGGGGTTATGCGCCACTATTAGTGGCACACTGCTAAAGAATGGTTATGCTTCACTCGAAGTGGAGCAAGGAGGTTCTAGTTCGAAAAAGGAAGTTCCTAAGGCCAGTATGATTGGAAAGAGTGACTGGATCGCAGTCATCTCATTCCGAGAGTTATAGGGTTGACCAAGATTTACCGGGGTTGACCAGCTTGACTAGAGTTTACTGGGGTTGATTGGGTTGACCAAAGTTGACTGGGGTCGACCATAGTTGATTGTGGTATTGCCAGTTTGATACCCAGAGTCGGTGTGGTTTCTTAAGGCATTTGGATGGCTAGAGGCAAAATGGTCATTTTGACTGGAGAACCTCCAAGAAACGACTGGGGTTGACTAGATAGCACTGGACATACCAGACTGTCTAGGGACTGTTTTGGAAAGTGGTCTACCATTTCGAGGACTTGGTACTTTATCGAGGAACATGTCGAGCCCGCTTGGGCAAAATGGTCACTTTTCACCAAGACGGGTCAGCAGGCGTCAGTGGTGATCGGTCTGGATTTGGTTTAGACTTTTGTCTGAGGAATTGGTACTTTCTCTGTGGATAAGCTTGAAAAGGTCTTACCGCCTTAAGGGATAAACTTTCTTGAAGGTCGTGCTGGACTGGGACGGTCTTCCATTCTTAAGGGGTTTGTGCTTTCTCAAATAACGTGCCAGACTTGGACGGTCTTTCGTTCTTGAGGGGTTTATGCTTTCTCAAAGAACGTGCCAAAGACATTCTACATTGGCGGGCTAACAGGCGTCAGAAGTGAATTGCTCTTCCATCTCAAGAACTTGGGTACTTTCCGAAGATGAGTGTGAAATGGGTTTTAATGATCTGAGGAATAAACTTTCTCGATGATTGTGCTATGCTGGATTGATTGGTTTTACCATCAATGAGGGATCAACTTTTTTGAATGACTGGACAAATGGATTTGACTCTGGATTTAAATGGACTTATCGTTTTATGGAAGACGTCCCGGTTTGGATTGGACTAACTAATGCAACAGGGGTATTTTGATCATTTTGCCTCTAGCGGGCCCAGCGGGCCTACAAGGTCGTTGACAGATTAGATTGGATCTGGAAAGCTAGTTTGGGCTTGAGTATACTTGTGTTGATTTAGAGGTGCTTCCGGTCGGGCCAGAGATTGCCGAGTGGCCAAAATGGGATGCTAACAATGAAGATGGTACTTTGATGTTTGGGACTCATTTCTGTGTACCAAATAATCAAGATTTAAAGAAGAAGATCCTAGAAGAAGCACATCAATCCGTGTATGTTATGCACCTTAGAAGTACTAAAATGTATCGAGATCTTCGGGAAGTCTATTGATGGCCTAATGTCGCGCCTCAGTTTTTGGGTCTAAGGTCCTTTCGGCTCGGAGACAAACCACGGAACTCTAGTATTAGAACTCATTCTTCAAGAAGGAAGAGTGAGACTAGGTTTGAATTGGAAAGTAATTTGATTAAGGGCTTTTTTAGAAAAATAGGAGTCGCCACCTAACTTGATTAAGGTGAGTTAGGTCACCTAAAACTAAGTGTTAATCCGAAGATTAAACTTAGGATTTTTGACAAAGGTTTTGCAAAACTCCCTCGAGAGAGGGTTTTCGAGAAAATAGGTTGTTTGGCAACCTTTAGAAAGTTTTAAGCCCTTTTTGAAAATAACTCCATTTTGGTCATTCGAAAACAGAAATCTATGGTCTGGGGTTTGGTTACGTGTATGGAAGATATCCTAGGATCATCACCCTACCCCGCCCTTTCGGTACCTACATGTCTAATCACCCTTTTGTTCACTCACTAGAATAATCGATTATCATTGTCCACTTAATATCCACTTTAGAATTTTGAAAACGGGATTTAGTCATCACTTTTGGGATGAATGATTGCATGATGCAAGTCTTGGAAGAAGTTGGAAAACACGAGAGTTTTGAAGGAGTTTGAGATAGAAATTTGGGATTGATAGAAACTTTTGAAAAGGGGGTTAGAGTTGAAATAAAAGTTATGACCGCACCATTTTAGGTTGCCTACGTGTCTCATTTGGCGAGAATCAAGTCATTCGTAGTTCGAGTAAGAGCCGGATGGAAAATAGGCACATTAGGGCCTTTGGAATGTTTTGAAGACACATTGAGGTCTTTGGAGAGATGGGAAGACACTTTGAGGTTTTTGGAAAAGAAAGCTTGAGAGTTTTGATTTTGGGATTGGAAGTTGGAGTGTTTGGAAATAGAACTTTGGAACTTTTGAAAAAGAGGTTTTGAAATGTTTTGAGATGTATTTGGAACAACTCAAGGGAGTTCTGGAAGTGCTTTGACATAACTCAAGAGAGTTTTGAAAATGCTTTGTAGTCATTGTTTTGAGAACCTTGGAGGTATGATTTTGGAGTGTTTTAGTAAATTGGCTTTCAAAAAGTTTTCGAAAGCGGTTTTGAAACACCTAAGACTTTGGAATTCTAACATGAACAACCTTGGAGGTTGTTCTTGATATATCACATTCCTTTAGAATCCCTAACCATAGAAGGGGTAGGGATACCTTAGGATTGTGAGTTCTTGAAAACGTTTTAAGGTAGAGTATAGGAGTATTTGAAAATGTTATGGAGTTGATCTTTGAAATCTCAAGAGAGTAGGAGGTTTTGGAAAAATGAATTATAGGAGTAATTTTAAATAGGAAGAACCTTTAAAAGGGGTCCATGAGTTGGAGCCTTAAAGTATACTAACCTAGGTTAGGTTGACCTAAGGTTAAGGTGACTTAGGGTTGACTAATTTGGGTTAGGTTGACGTATGGTTAAAGTGACCAAGGGTTAACTAACTTGGGTTTGATTAGCCTAATGGTTAAGGTGATCAAAAGTTAACTAACTCGGATTTGATTAACCTAGGGTTAGGTAACTAGGGTCAAGCTAGCCAAATGTGGATTGAACTAGGGTTAACTAACTAAGGTTGGGTTAACCTAGAGTTAATGTGACCTAGGGTTAACTTAAATAAGGTTGGGTTAACCTAGGGTCAAGTTAACCTAGGGTTGGCCAACTAGGGTCAAGTTAACCTAGAGTTGGTTAACTAGGATTAAGTTAACCTAGGGTTAGATAACTAGGGTCAAGTTAACCTAGGGTTGAATTGGAAAATGGTTTTGAAAGGTGGTTTAATGCATTTTTGAAAAGAGTGTTGAAAAATAAATCATGTTACGCAAAGGACTTTGGTAGACAACCTTTTTGAATATTATTTCCATCAAAATTTGACTCTAGCCAAGAGTATGATTTATATGGTTGGTGTTTGAAAACCATTCCAAAGAAGGTTTCTTTGGGATCATCATAACCTTTATCTTGACAAGAGCATGGATTTCAAGAATCAACAAAATGGTGACAACCTTTGGAAAGCCATTTTGAACACAAAGATGGAGAGGATGAATCTTTGAAAACCATTTTTGAGAAAAAGATTTTTGAAAACCATTTTCCAAGGGAACCATTCTAACAAGTTAAGGTTCCCATGGCCAATGTAAAAGGGAAACCACTCAAGAGAGGGTTCCATGAGGCCATTTCAACCACTAACCTTGAGAGAATAGAAACCTTAGACATCAAAGAGTTTGAAAATCACTTTTGTGCAAGAATAAAAGAGAAGGGAACTATTCTAACAATTTAGGGCTCCTATGGCCAATATAAAAGGGAGACCACTCAAAAGAGGCTTCCATGGGGCCATTTCAACCACTAAACTTGAGAGAATAGAAACCTTGGGAATTAGAGAGTTTGAAAACCATTTTTATGCAAGTTGAAATGCAAAGATGCAAAAGTGAGAGTTATAGGTTAATAGGGGATTTTCTATGGCATGACTTCTTGGAATCTCATCCTAAACTTCAAGAGACCAACTCTTAGAACCATTTTGAAGGGAATATTGAACTTGGAAATGGCTTGGAAGTGAGGATAGTATGAGTTACGAAAAACATGGTTATAAACATGAAAATAGAGCCAATCACACAAGACATGAACAAGATAGCAATATGCAAGGGGGTCATGAATACATACAAGGCTTTAGGCTACACCACATAATCAAGGGGCTCCTAGGCCATACCATCTTAAAGTAGGCTAGTGAGGGATCTCCCTACATGGTGGCTCCCACTAGCTTTCCTCTAGGTTGTAAGCACCCCATTTTTTACCGCTCGGCAGTCTACACTCTGTCCAAACTTGTTTTCAAGTCATTTTGGGCATATTCCAATCGAAACCAATTCTCTAGATCCAAATTCCGTCTTTCCATCGCTTCGCGAGCCTGTCAGGCCCAAATAGAGGCAAAATGACCAAAATGCCCTTAGGGGCATTGTCCTTTCTTATTTCAATTCCAATCCCTCTCTCGAGACAATTTATTCCTCGAGACGGTCCGAGTAGCAAAACTACTCACAAAACCGTTAAAGTGGCGGAAACACTCACAAAACCGTTAGAGTAGCGGAAATACTCACAAAACCGTTAGAGTGGCGGAAACACTCAAAACCCAGGCACGTCTCTTCGGAGACAGTAAGACCCTTTTCCAATCCCTCTCTCGAGACAGTTTATTCCTCGAGACGGTTCCAATCCAAGCACGTCTCTTCGGAGACGGTAAGACCCCTTTCCAATCCCTCTCTCGAGACAGTTTATTCCTCGAGATGGTCCGAGTAGCAAAACTACTCACAGAACCATTAGAGTCGCGGAAATACTCACAGAACCGTTAGAGTAGCAGAAATACTCACAGAACCGTTGGAGTAGCGGAAATACTCATAGAACCGTTAGAGTAGCGAAAATACTCACAGAACCGTTAGAGTAGCGGAAATACTCACAAATCATCAACCCCGTCCGAGTAGCGGAAATACTCACAAATCATCAACCCCGTCCGAGTAGCAGAAATACTCAACCCCGTCCGAGTAGCGGAAATACTCATAAATCATCAACCCCGTCCGAGTAGCAAAAATACTCACACCGTTAGAGTGGCGGAAACACTCAAAACCTAGGTCAACACCAGTGGCTGTTAGCCCACTTCGGTGAAAAATGACCAAATTACCCTTAGGACCTTTTTCGAGACTCTCCGGTCAAGATGACCATTTTGCCCCTAGGCATCCGAATGCCCCGGGAACCATACCGGCTCTGGGTATCAAACCGGTAACCCTCTGAGATTGCTTTTTATAGTGCTCTCAACCTTCCCTTCTCTTTCCGGATCATTCCGAGTCAGTTCCGGCCAACCCGGTACAAAATGACCGTTTTGCCCTTGGAGGGCCAGTCTCCTTCTTCGACCATACCGACTTTGAGTATCAAACCGGTAATGACCCAAGAATACTTTTTATAGTATTCTCAACCTTCCTTTACCTTTCCGGATCATTCCGAGTCAGTTCCGGCCAACCCGGTACAAGATGACCGTTTTACCCCTAGAGGGCCGGTCTCCTTCTTCAACCACACCGGCTCTGGGTATCAAACCGGTAATGACCCGAGAATACTTTTTATAGTGTTCTCAACCTTCCTTTACCTTTCCGGACCATTCCGGGTCAGTTCCGGCAAACCCGGTACAAAATGACCATTTTGCCCTTGGTGGGCCGGTCTCCTTTTCCGACCACGCCGGCTCTGGGTATCAAACCGGCAACCTCTGGGAACATTCTAAATAATGTTTCCAGATCCCAAGTCTTCTTCCGGGACAATTTGAGTCTGTCCCGACAGTTTTTCGGTCTGAATGACCATTTTGCCCCTAAAGGCTCGGTCAACCTTTCCGACACATCTTATCCTCACTTTTCAAGTCAAATACCTCCAGGACACTATTTTAAGTGTTCTTGCTCCCTTCCGGCCTTCCGGGTCATCCCCGGCTTCTTCAAATCATTCCCGGACTTTCCAGAGTCACTCCTAGTGAAGCCAGGCTAAAGTTTACATGGTAGTCACTAGTACAAGCGCCCAAATCTAGTCAAAGATACGTTGCTTGCCGACCTTAATTGTTTCCTAAATGGCTGGCGCCACTAGTAGTGGCGCCAAGCCAAAAAATGGTCTGGCGCCACTCCTAGTGGCGCCAGTGTATAATTTGGCCTGGCGCCACTGCAATAGGCGCTAGGTTTGTCTTCCCTCTATAAATACAGAGCCTCGTTCAACGTGAAAAGGGTCTACAAACTTAACCTAAAAATCCTATATTTTGATACACAGAGCTCGAGCATCTCCAAAACCCTAGCCTCTCTAGGTTTTCCCCAAACCCTAGCCACTATACACAAACCCTAGCCTCCTATACACTCATACACTCCCCCATACACTCATACACTAGCCTTCAACCACCCTTCGAAGACTTGAAGAGCTGCCATCCAAAGCTTGAAGACAACCCTTGAAGACTAAAGAAGAAGATCAAGACGAAAACTGAAGACCGAAGACAAGGTAGGCTCCCTATTTAATTTTCTGCACTTCCCCCCTCTCTCTTCTCTCTCCAACCCACTTGGGTTTTCTCTATTTTAATCCCCCATCTCTTTTCCCCCCTTTCTTTGCATGCTTGAAACAATGGGACTCCCGGTCCATGTGTAGGATTGGACTATTGGAGAGTCACCGTGTCGGGGGCTTTCTTCTAGTCTAACCAAAGACCACGTGGGTCCGGCCCCCTTGATTATGTGGTGAAGCCTTAACCTTGTATGTTCACGACCCCAAATTGCATTGTGCATATCATAGTCTTGCATCTTCCAAAAACCGTTCTCAAAGTTATTTTTCAAAACGTTTTTAAACTTGTTTTCAAAATTGCATCAAAATCTCTTTTTCAAAAACTTGTTTTCAAAACCACAATTCTAGGGTGATTTTAGCCTTTCCATGGCTAGGGTTGTTTTAGGAAAGTGTTACATTAAAAGTGACCTTTTTGGTTTATATTTTCAAATCTTATTATTTTTCAACACCACTTTCTTAAAGTGGTTCTAGCCCTTTTATGGTTGGAATCGCTTTAGGAAAGTGAGACGTTTTCATACTTTCCAAAAAACTCTCTCTCTTCAAAAATCTCTTCCTAAAAATCTCTTTCTCAACATACTTTCTTAAAACTCTCCTCTCCAAAATTGTTTTCAAAAACTCCCTTCCAAAATCTATTTTTCAAAATTCCATTTTTTAACTCCTCTCCAAAATCTTTTCCTCAAAATTCACTTTCTAAAAACACTCCCTAGATTCACCTTCCTAAAAACTCTCTCCAAAAATCTTTCTAAAAAACTCTCTTTCCAAAAATCTTCCGTCTAGAAACTCCCCTCCCAAAATCTATGTTTCCAAAAACACACTTTCCAAAGGCTCCCTCTTTCCAAAAATCTTTTTTCAAAAACTCCCTCCAAATTCACTTTCTAAAAACTCCTCCCTAGGATTCCCCTTCTAGAAAACCTTCGTTTCCAAAGACGCATTTTCTAAAAGCTCTTTCCTTAGAGCCCAAGTCAAGCCCTAGAACCCACAATTAGGAAACCCTAATTTTCTTTCCAAAAACATGATTTTCAAACTTTGCCCCAAACCTAGGTTTCCAAAATCTTTTGTTTTCTACATCAAAACTATACATGTTTTCAAAACCTTTTTTCTACGTCAAAACCACAATTTTTCAAAACTAGGATTTCTAGAATCTCCCTTTCCAAATCCTTGTCAAATCAAATCTTCCCTTTAAGAAACCAAATCCAATCTCCCCGTTTAGGAAACTAAATCCAATCCTCCGTTTTTGGAAACAAATCCCAAACCTTTCCTAATTCAAATTCTTCCTAATTTCCTGCCTTCCTAAACCATAAGTTTCCTAAATCTACATTTTAAATCTTTCCTTAAATTTCAAAATCCAACCCTTTCTTAATTCGAATCCTTCCTAAACTTCCGTTTTCCTAAATCTTAAACTTGAACATAAAAATCTTTCCTAAACTTTAAAACTCAACTTTCAAATCTTTCCTAGTTCAACCCTTTCCTAATTCTACCCCTTTCCAAAATCTTTTTCAAATCCAAGCTTTCAAACCTTTCTTAAACTCAAACCTTTCCTAATTTCAAGATTTTCTAAAACTCTAAAACTTTCTAAATCCTAAACTTTCCAAATTTCAAATTTTTCTAAATTCAAAGTTTCCTAAATTCAAAACTTTCGTAAGATAAATTTTCCTAAACTTCCAAACTTTCTAAATTCTAAACTTTCCAAAACTTCAACATCTTTTCAAATCTAAGACTTTTCTAAACTCAAAACTTTCTTAATTCAAACATTTCCTAAACTAAAAACTTTCCTTTTTCAAACCTTTCTTAAAACGGAACTTTCTTATTTTCAAAACTTCCTTGTTTTCAAAACTTTCCAAATTCAAAACTTCCCTTTTTCAAAACATTTCTAAATTCAAAACTTTCCGATTTTCAAAACTTTCTTAAATTCAAAACTTTCCTAAACCTAAAACTTTCCTAAATTCAAAACTTTCCTAATTCGAAAACTTTCCAAAAATAAAACTTTCCTAATTCGAAACTTTCCTAAATCGAACCTTTCCTAATTTGAACGTCTCCTAAAATCCAATCTTTCCAAATCTTCCAAGCCAAGTCAAATCTTTCCTAAGTCTCTTCTCTTTCCTAAGTCTAGGTTTTCTTAAACCTTCTTATTCCAAAACAAGTCCAAATCTATCTTTTCAAATCAAAGTCCTCAATTTCCAATTTCCAATCTCCTCTTCTAATTTCAAATCCAATTCAATTTCCTTCTTCAATCCAACCTTCTATTTTCAATCAGACTCCGGTCCGAACTACGACTGACCTGATTCCCCCAAAGGGATACGTAGGCAACCTTCATAGGTGCGGTCACAACATTTTCAAACTTTCGATTCCACCCTCATGGGTGTGGTTTTCAAAATCTTTTCAAATCTCAAATTCCAATCTACTTTCAAACTTCCAATTTCAAATTTCTATTTCCAAATTTTCAAAATTTCCAATTTCAATTCCATCTTTTCAAATCTATTTTCAAATCAAAGCAATCTCTTTTTAAATCTATTTTTCAATTCTTTTCTATTGCTTGCATATCATGCATCATATTTTTCAAACATTGTTTTTCTAAAAGTGAATAGGGTTGAACCATTAATTAATTAAAGACTCTCATAGGTGAATCTAGGGTAGATTGACATGTAGGTACCGAAAGGGCCGGGTAGGGTGATAGCTTAGTGCGTCTTCCCTACATGTAACCAACCTCCGAACCTAGATCACTGATTTCAAAGACCAAACAGAGTTATTTTTCTAAAAAAGGGCTAAATGTTTTCCAAAGATTGCCAAACAACCTGTTTTCTTAAAAACCCTCTCTCGAGGAGGTATTTTCAAATTATTTTCCAAAAACCCTAAGTGTAGTTTTCGGATTATTTTTAGTTTTTAGGTGACCTAACTCACCTTAATCAAGTTAGGTGGCGACTCCAAACTTTTTTCAAAAGCCCTTTTATTCAAACCAGTTTTCAATTCAAACTTAGTCGCACTCATTCTTTTAGGAGGGTGAGTTCTAACGAGAGAGTACATCATTTTTTCCGCTTGTGTGAGTATTCCTCGAGTGCGAAAAATCTGGGCGCGACATAGGTACGAACCAAGAGCCCTTTTGGCTTCAAGCATGCAAGAAAGGGGCGGTGAAGATGGGAATTAAAATAGAGAATAGCCTAAGTAGGCTTGGAGGGAAAAGAAAAGAGTGGGGGAAGACAAAAATGTAAAAGAAATACCACCTTTTGGATTCAATACACTTTTAATCTTCTATGAATACCTTGACTTGAACTTGGATGACTCCAAGTAGACTTGAGGGGCTGGAAGGAGGAGTTTAATGGCATATAGGGCTATGTGAGTGAGGTGTATGGGCTAGAGGGAGGTGGAATCTAGCATAAGTGTTGGAGGAGTGAAATGTATATAGAGATTCGAGGTTCTGAAGTAGTTTCAGCAGAGCTTCGCATCGATTTTCGGTTCTGGAATATGCAAAGGGGGAGACTGGTATTTACAGACAACCTGAGACAGGCCTGGTGTATGTGCTACATGCGCCTGGCCAAAATTGGCCCTTACACATGCGCCAATACTGTTCCATTGCCACCATGCCACATGGCACTTAGTGTACTGGTTAAATCCTAACGGTTGATTGAACTTTGGTTGATTTGATCAAAATCTGGGCACATATAGCATACGCTCCATCCCGGGGGTGTTCGTTTAAATTTTGTCTCGATAATTAAGCCAACTAAAAAGGTTTCGGGAGAATCAGTTGCACCCACGATATTCTCTTAGGGTTTCTCGTGAACTTTCGTGTTTTTGAGAAGTTGGAATGGTGTTCAGAAGTGTGAGATATCATCACGGGAAATGTGCACAAAATTATATTTTTACAAAGCGTCTGTGATAGTCTCCACGGGGGTTCGAAAGTAGCTGCTTTTGTGTCGCGTGATCAAGACATTCGGAAAGCGATCTCTCCAATCGAACCATACTGATGGAAAGTACTCTAGAAATACTTTCGGGAATTCTCTAATTTACGCATTTTTCAAGTCGTTTGACGGTGCGTCATAATCAGGGAATTAGGAAAAAAATCAATCCAGGCGGAGCGTCTGTGAGACGCTCCTGGGGTTGCTGAAAGTTGCAGTTTTCGAGCCATGTGATGAAGAGCTTCGAGAAGCGATCTATCCAATTGAGCCGTATCGATGGATAGACCTATGAACGAGCTTTCAAGAAGTTCCTAGTTTACGCATTTCTCAAGTCATTTGACGATGCGTTATAACTAGGGAATCGAGAGAAAAGACAATTTAGGCGGAGCGTCTGCGAGACGCTCTGGGAAACTTTTATCAAGTCGTGGGTGTTTAACGTCGTAAGGTCCTTTTCAGGTTAAACAGGGGTGTGTGACAAGACCCGCCATTCAATATCCTAGGACCAGTGTTGTTTTGGGACACATTCGGGTTGCCAAGGGCAAAATGGTTATTTTGATCGGATCTAGTTGAAAATGGTCAGGAATGGATCAGAGTGTTATGTTAAGCATGTCGGGTCATTCAGGGATGGTTTCGGGAAAGTATTTTACCGTTCGGTGGGGTTTGTGCAATGTTAAGGCGTTCAGGGGTAAAATTGTCATTTTGACTGGAGTTAGCCAGAATTGGATCGGATGGCATGTGGAGGACTCCTAAAGGCTTAGAACCATTTTGGAAGGGTGGACTTATTGCTTTAAGGGATTTTGAACTTTCTCAAAACGTGCCCGGAGGCCTAAGGGCCAGGTTTGGTCATTTTCACCGAATTGTGCTAACAGGCGCTAGTGTTGACCTAGGTGTTGGCTCCCTAGACCACCCGGTCTAGGAAAGCTACCTGTTCAGTGTTAGTCCCTGAGATCGCCTGGTCTTAGAGAGCTACATGTAGGGTGGTGTTGGTTTCTAAGAACGCTTGGTCCTAGAAAGCTACCTGTGAGGGTGGTGTTGGTCTCCGAGAACGCCTGGTCTCGAAGAGCTACCGAATGACAAACATTCTACATTGGTGGGCACTAGGTGCCAAAACTGAACCATCTGAAATTTGATAAGGTCTTGGTCCCCAAAATCGCTCGATCTCGGGAAGTTACCTGGATGGCGTTGGTTTCCGAGACTACCCAGCCTCAGAAAGCTGCCTAGAATGACGTTTACGGCTTCATTTGGGCTTTGTGGGACCGAGAAGTGACTAGTTGACTGGATTGGAGTTTGAAAGGCTCATCTTGAGCTTACATATATTATGATGTTTGAAAACTGAGTCCGGTCGAGTTGGAGATTGCCGAACGGGCAAAAATGGGGTGCTTACACCTAGTATAAAGAAAGAAATTGCAAAGTTTGTGACAAAATGTTTGGCTTGTCAACAGGTGAAGGCGAAGCATAAAAAATTGACAAGTTTGTTGCAACCTTTCCTATTCCGTAATGAAAGTGGAAACTTATCACTGTAGATTTTGTGGTGGGATTACCAAGAACCCATGGTGGATTTGGTTGGCTCAAATAATGTCCCAAGAAGGGGGTGAATTGGGTTCTTTTTAAAAATTAAGGTGGAACTTACAGTATAAATAAAATCAATTTCTAATTGGATGAAGACAACAACCAAGTAATACTGATGCATCTTAGGATTGCTAACATTCAGTAATTATCATACACACATTTAGCAGTAAGCAGAGAACAAGAGATTTATAGAGGTTCAGCTTAATCCTTGCCTACATCCTCTCTTCATCGATCACCTTGAAGGTATTCCATTATGTAATTTTCTCCTCTGCTAGTTTTTTCAAATGCCCAACTCACTATTACATTCAAGGATTCACATAAAATCCTTACTACCGAGAAGCTCCAATCTAAGCTCTCAATTTTACAAAGTGTTACCCAAGCTACACTCAAGCTCTAGAGATTTACAACAACTTTTTTGGAAGTAATGAGGTTGCAATGTAACGACTATCACTCTTAGAAGTGAAGATAAGAAATGTTACAGCTCAATGGTTCTTCCTGGTAAATAGTAGTTGCAGAGTGTAAGCACCCCATTTTCGACCGCTCGGCAGTCTACACTCCGTCCAGATTTGTTTTCAAGTCATTGTGGGCATATTCCTATCGAAACCAATTCTCTAGGTCCAAATCCCATCTGTACATCGCTTCGCGGGCCTGTCAAGCCCAAATAGAGGCAAAATGATCAAAATGCCATTAGGGGCATTGTCCTTTCCTTTTCGATTCTAATCCCACTCTTGAGACAGTTTATTCCTCAAGACAGTTCCAATCCAGGCACATCTCTTCGGAGACGGTAAGACCCCTTTCCAATCCCACTCTCGAGACAGTTTATTCCTCGAGACGATTCCAACCCAGGCACGTCTTTTCGAAGATGGTAAGACCCCTTTCCAATCCCACTCTCGAGACAGTTTATTCCTCGAGACGGTTCCAATCCAAGCGCGTCTCCTTGGAGACGGTAAGACCTTTTTCCAATCCCACTCTCGAGACAGTTTATTCCTCGAGATGGTTCCAACTCAGGCACGTCTCTTCAGAGACGGTAAGACCCCTTTCCAATCCCTCTCTCGAGACAGTTTATTCCTCAAGACGATTCCAACTCAGGCACGTGTCTTCGGAGACGATAAGTCCCCTTTCTAATCCCTCTCTCGAGACAGTTTATTCCTCGAGACGGTCCGAGTAGCGAAACTACTCACAAAACCGTTAGAGTAGCGGAAATACTCACAAATAGGTCGATATAGGGAATTGGCAACAAACCCCTGTGTCACGACGACCGCCATTAGAGTGGCGGAAACACTTAAAACCCAGGTCAACACCAGTGTTTGTTAGCCTACTTCGGTGAAAATGACCAAACTACCCTTTGGACCTTTTCCGAGACTTTCCGGTCAAGATGACCATTTTGCCCCTAGGCATCCGAATGCCCCGGGAACCACATCGGCTCTGGGTATCAAACCGGTAACCCTCTGAGATTGCTTTTTATAGTACTCTCAACCTTCCTTTATCTTTCCGGATCATTCCGAGTCAGTTCCGGCAACCCGGTACCAAATGACCGTTTTGCCCCTGGTGGGCCGGTCTCCTTTTTCGACCACACCGGCTCTGGGTATCAAACCGATAACCTCCTAAGACTACTTTTTATAGTGTCCTCAACTTCCTTTTACCTTTCCGGATCATTCTGAGTCAATTCCGACCAACCCGGTGCAAAATGACCGTTTTGCCCCTAGTGGGCCGATCCCCTTTTCCGACCACGCCGACTCTGGAAATCAAACCGAAAATCTCTGGGAATATTCTAAATAATGTTTTCAGATCTCAAGTCTTCTTCCGGGACAGTCCGAGTTTGTCTCAGCAGTTTCCCGGTCCGATTGACCGTTTTGCCCCTAAAGGCCCAGTTAACCTTTCCGACACATCTTATCATCACTTTTTCAAGTCAAATACCTCCAGGACACTATTTTAAGTGTTCCTATTCTTTTCTGACCTTTCGAGTCATTCCCGGCTCCTTCAAATCATTCCCGGACTTTCCGGAGTCACTCCTAGTGAAGCCAGGCTAAAGATTGCATGGAAGTCACTAGTACAGGCACCCAAATCTAGTCAAAGATACATTGCTTGCCGACCTTAAACATTTCCTAAATGTCTGGCGCCACTCCTAGTGGCGCCAGTGTAAACTTTGACCTGGCGCCATTGCAACAGGCGCTAGTGTTATCCAACCTCTATAAATACAGAGCCTCATTCAACTTGAAAAGGGATCCGCAAATTCAACCTAAAAATCATATATTTCGATATACAGAGCTCGAGCACCTCCTAAACCCTAGCTTCCCTAGGTTTCCAAACCCTAGCCACCATACACGAAACCCTAGCCTCCTATACACTCATACACACTCCCATACACTCATACACTAACCTTCAACCCTCCTTTGAAGACTTGAAGAGCTGCAACCTAAAGCTTGAAGACAACTCTTGAAGATTGAAGACAAAGATCAAGACAAAGACCGAAGACCAAAAACAACATGGCGTGCAAAATAAACAAGACATACGGTAGGCTCCCTATTTAAATTTCCGCACTTCCCCCCTCTCTCTTCTCTCTCCTAACCCACTTGGGTTTTCTCTATTTTAATTCCCCATCTCTTTCCCCCCCTTTCTTTGCATGCTTGAAACAAGGGGATTCCCGGTCCATGTGTAGGATTGGGCTATTGGAGAGTCACTGTGTCGGGGGCTTTCTTCTAGTCTAACCAAAGACCATGTGGGTCCGGCCCCCTTAATTATGTGGTGAAGCCTCAGCCTTGTATGTTCACGATCCCAAATTGCATTGTGCATATCATAATCTTGCATCTTCCAAAATTCGTTTTCAAACTCGTTTTCAAAACCGTTTTCAAACTTGTTTTCAAAATTGCATCAAAATCTCTTTCCCAAAATATGTTTTCAAAATCACAATCCTAGGCTGATTCTAGCTTTTTCATGACTAGGATTGCTTTAGGAAAGTGTTACATTTAAAGTGACCAATACGGTCCATATTTTCAAATCTTCTTGTTTTCAAAACCGCTTTCCTTAAGTGGTTCTAGCCCTCTTATAGTTAGAATTGCTTTAGGAAAGTGAGATGTTTTTATACCTTCTAAAAACTCTTTTTCCAAATCCCTATTCCTAAAAATCTCTTTTTCAACATACTTTCCTAAAACTCTCCTTTCCAAAATTGTTTTCCAAAAACTCCCTTCCAAAATCTATTTTTCAAAACTTCCCTTTTCAACTCCTTTCCAAAATCTTCTCCCCAAAAATCTTTCCAAAAAACTCTCTTTCCAAAATCTTTCCTCTAGAAACTACTTCCTAGGATTTTCCTTCCAAAATCTTCGTTTCCAAAAACACACTTTCCAAAACTCCTTCTCTTTTTCCAAAAACTCTATTTTCAAATTCACTTTCCAAAGACTCCTCCCTAGGATTCCCTTCTAGAAAACCTTCGTTTCCAAAAACGCACTTTCCAAAAAACTCTTTCCTTAGAGCCCAAGTCAAGCCCGAGAACACACAATTAGGAAACTCTAATTTTCTTTCCAAAAACATGGTTTTCAAACTTTACCCAAACCTAGGTTTCCAAAACCTCTTGTTTTCACATCCAAACTATACATGTTTCCAAAACCTCTTTTCTACATCCAAACTATAATTTTTCAAAACTAGGGTTTCTAAAATCTCCCATTCCAAATCCTTCCCAAATCCTATCTTCCCTTTAGGAAACCAAATCAAATCTCCCCGCTTAGGAAGCCAAATCCAATTCCCCCGTTTAAGAAACTAGATCTCGTCCTCCGTTTTTTGAAACAAAATCCAACCTTTGCTTTTAGAAACCAAATCTAATCCCTTTCTAATCCAAACCTTTCTTAATTCAACTCCTTCCTAATTTCCTACCTTCTTAAACCATAAGTTTCTTAAACCTAAACTTTAAATCTTTTCTTAAATTTCAAAATCTAAATATTTCCTAAATCGAATCTTTCTTGATCTTCCACTTTCCTAAACCTTAAGTTTCCAAAACTTGAACATAAAAATCTTTCCTAAATTTTAAAACTCAATTTTCAAATCTTTCCTAATTCAACCCTTTCCTAATTCTACCCCCTTTTCCAAATCATAACTTTCCAAATCCAAGTTTTCAAATCTTTCCTAAACTCAACCTTTCCTAATCCCAAGATTTTCTAAAAACTTTAAAACTTTCAAAATCTTAAACTTTCTAAATGTCAAATCTTTCTAAAATTCTAAGCTTTCTAAATTCAAAACTTTCTTAAGTTAAGACTTTTTAAATCCAAAACTTCCTAAAATGAAACTTTCCAATTTTCAAAACTTTCCTTTTTTAAACCTTTCCAAATTCTAAACTTTCCAATTTTCAAAACTTCCCTATTTCAAAACTTTCCTAATTTGGGAACTCTCCTAATTTGAAAACCTTTCCTATTTCGAAAACTTTTTAAATTCGAAACTTTCTTAATTCAAAACTTTCCTTAAGTTCCAAATTCAAAGCTTTCCTAAGTTGAAACTTTCCTAGTTCCAGAACTTTCCTAATTCGAACCTTTCCTAAATCTAATCTTTCTTAAACTCTTGAGTCTTTCCTAAGTCTCATCTTTCTTAAGTCTAGGTTTCTTAAACCTTCTCTTTCTAAAACAAGTCCAAATCTACCTTTTCAAATCAAAGTCCAATCTTTTCAAAAATTTCAAATTCCAATCTCCTCTTCTAATCTCAAATCAAATCCAATTTTCAATTCAATCTCTTTCTTCCAATCCAATCTCTCTCTTCAAATCAATCTATTTTCAATCGGACTCTAGTCCAAACTACGACTGGCCTAATTCCCCCAAAGGGATACGTAGGCAACATTTATAGGTGCGGTCACAACACTTTTCAAACTTTCAATTCCACTCTCAGGGTGCGGTCTCCACATTTTTCAAATCTCAAATTTCAATTTATTTTCAAAATTTCAATTTCAAATTTCTACTTTCAATTTTCAAACTTTCCAATTTCAATTCCATCTCTTCAAATCTATTTTCAAATCAAATCAATTTCTTTTCAAATCTATTTTTCAGTTCTCTTAACTTGCACTTGCATATCATGCATCATGTTAGTTTCTTTTTAAGCATTGTTTTTCAAAGTGGATAGGATTGGCCAATAATTAGTTGGAGACTCTCATAGGTGAATCTAGGGTAGATTGACATGTAGGTACCGAAAGAGCGGGGTAGGGTGATAGCTTAGTGCGTCTTCCCTACTCGTAACCAACCTCCGAATCTAGAATCACTGTTTTCATAGACCAAAAGGAGTTATTTTTCAAAAAGGGCTTAATTATTTTTCAAAGGTTGCCAAACAACCTGTTTTCCTAAAAACCCTCTCTTGAAAAGATATTTTCAAAATCGTTTTCC
The DNA here is from genome assembly GCA_033060915.1 of Euryodendron excelsum. Taxonomy (NCBI): domain Eukaryota; kingdom Viridiplantae; phylum Streptophyta; class Magnoliopsida; order Ericales; family Pentaphylacaceae; genus Euryodendron; species Euryodendron excelsum. The sequence goes on along the minus strand of CM065380.1, from coordinate 41,634,837 downwards.
AAAAAAACCCTAAGTGTAGTCTTCGGATTATTCTTAGTTTTTAGGTGACCTAACTCACCTTAATCAAGTTAGGTGGCGACTCCGAATCTTTTTCAAAAGCCCTTTATTCAAATCGATTTTCAATTCAAACCTAGTTGCACTCATTCTTCTAGGAGGGTGAGTTCTAACGAGAGAGTACAGCATTTTTTCCGCTTGTGTGAGTATTCCTCGAGTGTGAAAAATCTGAGCGCGACACAGAGTAATGAGGAAGATTTAGGGCTTTTGTATTTTTGCACTTTAAGATCCTTGTCTCTTACTCATAAATGAGTTTGAACTCATATATTTATAATCTCTCATAGGAAATAATCCTTAGAGCTATTGAAGGTACATTAAATGCGCGGGCGGCTAAGACAAATTCAAAAATCTGACCGTTGGAGCGAATTCCCGTCGCCTACCAAGATTGTCAGCAATCTTCTACTTGTGCTGTCAATCTGACTCCCTCCTTTATTTTGCAATGATATTTACTGAAATTTTCAGCAATTGGTTCACTGGTTTCACCAATCTTGGCTTGCCACTTATTTTGATGTTTCAATAAAAATGTCACTATTATTTATCTTGTGCTGCAACTCAATCTTCCTGCTTCTTTTACCATTTATTCTTTCACAAGATTATCAGCAGTATTTATTTTGTGCTACCAATCTGTTTCCTTGCGTCCTTTGTCGTTTTGCTTTTTTACAAGATTGTCAGCAATTATTTGTTAGTGTCAGCAATCAGGTTCTCTGCTGCAGCTGCCACACACATCTTTTAATCCTTTTGCCAATCAGTCTTCGATAGTGTGAATATGTTTACGCTCTACTGATCTTTTTGATAGCTATCTAAACTTTTTAAACATGTTTATCATTTGGTAGCCCTTTGTTCATCTAACTGTTTAGACATCAACAAACTGCTTGTGCTAGAGAAGACTTTCACTCTGTCAGATTATTGGGTGCCATAAATCTTCAGCATTATCGACAATCTTTGATGTATTCTTCTTATGAGCTTTCTTTGTAATGCTTTAAGGTTGACTTCCTCAAGTTTCATGATGCTTTGAATGAATTAATATGAACATGGGGTTCAAGGGTCTTTACTAGCCATAGATGTTATTAATCACATGTATATTCAAACCAAAATCCTTCTTCTGTAGGTGTCTTCACTTTGATTGAGGTGCTGCGAAAATTGTCTTTGTTATAGACTTCACATGTGCTATTAATAGTGTTGGCACTATTATGAAGTACTGACAAGATCTTTCATGGTACTCCATAGTTCATGATTGCCCATAAATTTGAACAAGTTTTATCATATTATGCTGCATACTCAAGTTAAACATATTAGTTCATAATGATTAGGTTTTATTATTATCAAAATCATCTATCAGCTAATGGAGATCAACCCTTGGGTCAATAGATTTGACTCCATTTAAGTAATTGCTGATAGGTTGACTAAATCAGCCTATTTCTTGTCAGTTAAGACTACCTATGCCATTGATAGATATGCTAGATTATATAAGGATAAGATTATCAGATTGCACGGTGTACTAGTGTCTATTATAGCTGACAGAGATTCAAGATTTACTTTTAGATTTTAGTTAAGTTTACACCAAGCTATAGGGACTACTTTAAAGTTTAGTACAACATTTCATCCTCATACTGATGGACAGTCAAAAAGGACTATTCAGACTTTGGAGGATATGTGGAGGGCTTGTGTGTTTAATTTTAAATAAGGTTGGGATAAAAATTTAGCTTTAATGAAGTTTGCATACAATAATGGTTATCAATCCAGTATTGGTATGACTCTATTTGAAGCTTTATATGGTCGACGATGTAAAACTCCAATGTGTTAGAGTGATGTGGGAGAAAGATAGCTATTGGGTCTAAAAATAATTTAAGATAAAACCGAGAAAGTTAAAGTTGTTTAAGAACATTTGAAAGTGGTACAAAGTAGACAGAAAAGTTATACAGATAACAGAATAAGAGAATTAGAATTTGATGTTAATGACCAAGTGTTCTTGAAAGTTTGTCCATGGAAAGGTATATTAAGATTTGGGAAAAAAGGTAAAATAAGTGCAAGGTATATTGGACCATATGCTATTGTTGAAAAAGTTGGTGCTACGGCTTATTGGTTGGATTTACCTTCAGAAATATCTAAATTCCATAATGTTTTTCATGTGCCCATGTTACAAAAGTATATGCCAGATCCATCACATGTGTTGACTCAACAACCATTATAATTGAAGAATGACTTGACCTATGTAGAAGAACTTGTTCAGATTCTAGATTAAAGAGATCAAGTTCTACGTAACAAGGTTATTCTAGCCTGGTAAGTGAATTTCGAGACAAAATTCTTAAAGGAGGGAGGACTTGTGAGACTCTATCTTGCTAAGCTTCATGTTTAGCTTAAATACATACTTGGTAGTGCATGATTTCCTTAATCAAGGAGCTTGATTAGCATGTTTTAATGGGAGTATGTCATGGGAGGATTAAAGTATTTTTTTAGCATGATTAATTAGCTTAATTAATCTTTATGCTTAACTTAATATTAATTATTATTAATTATGATAGGTGTGTTTACTTATGCTAATGATGTGGATTAGTAGTGTGTAGTGAAGCAAGTAGGTGCTACGTGGGAGATTAGCCTCAAGCTACTTAGGTGTGTGCATAAGGTGTGTGTTTCACCATATAATGAGGTGTGTGGTTTATTAGCATTATGTGTGTGTGTGTGTGTGTGTGTGTGTGTGTGTGTGTGTGTGTGTGTGTGTGTGTGATATGCGTGATAGATATAATTTGTATCTATAGTTGGCTTTAAGTCAAGGGAAGAGAGAAGAGAGAGGTGCTTGTGTTTGGTAAGAAAGAAAGTGAGAGAAAAAGAGAGAAAAAGAAAAGAAAGAAGAGAAAAAGAGGAAATTGAAGGGGAAAGTTGTGCATCTATTATTTGAGGTGAGTAATCTCAAGTTCATGGTTGTTTGCATACATTTCCATTGATTGTTGCATGTAGAAGACTTATCATATCTTAAAAATGAGAATGGAAAAGAAGCTTGAGATTTAAATTGGAGACTTAGGATTCTTCATGTTTTGTATGTGTTGATATTTAGAAGTCTTATTTAAGACTTTAGAACTTCATTCTAGGCTTTAAAAGACTTAGAATTGTGTTAGGGTAGCAAAAGGGGAACTTTAAACCATGTTTTAAAACATCAATTTTGGACCAAGAGTGTAAGCACCTATTTTTTACCGCTCGACGGTCTCCAATCTGTCCAAACTTATATTCAAGTCAATGTGAACATATTCTGGGTCAAATTAACTTTTCAAGTCTAATCCCGTGTATCCATCGCTTCGAGTGCCCACCAGGCCCAAATAGAGGCAAAATGACAAAAATGCCTTTAGGGGCATTATTCAGTCTAATTCCAAATCAGGCGCGTCTTTCCGAAGACGGTAAGTCCCCTTTCCAATTCCAAATTAAGCGCGTCTTTCCGAAGAAGGTAAGTCCCCTTTCCAATTCCAAATTAGGCACGTCTTTCTGAAGACGGTAAGTCTCCTTTCCAATTCTAAATCAAGCACGTCTTTCCGAAGACAGTAAGTCCCCTTTCTAATATTCCCACAGGCGCGTCTTTCCGAAGACTGTAAGTCCCCTTTCCAATTCCAAATTAGGTGCGTCTTTCTGAAGACGGTAAGTCCTCTTTTAACCTGTCGACCAGGACGAGACCCCAGGTCCCCTAGATAGTAAAACGGTCCACCTTTGGCGCCTGCTAGCCCACCAATGCCGAAATGTCCGTTTTGGCACGCCTTCCGAGAAAGTTGACTTCTCAGGCGCTAAATCCCTTTAGCAGCATCCTAAGATCAGGCAGTCTCGGGAATGATCGCGAACCGTTAGAGTAGCGAAAGTACTCACAAACATTGCAACCGTCAGAGTAGCGGAAATACTCACAAGCAGGTCGATATATAGGGAATTGCAAACAAACCCCTGTATCATGAGACCACCATCAGAGTGACGGAAACACTCAAAACCCAAGTCAACACCAGTGCCTGCTAGTCCACTTCGGTGAAAAACGACCAAACTGCCCCTAGGGCTATTTTTCGACATGTTTCTCGAAAACACACCTAAGTCCTCAGAATGGTAAGTCCACCCCTTCCAAGATTGTCTTAAAAGAAATCCAGCATGTTTAGGTGCCTTCTAGTCAGTTTCGGGCCAGTTCTGAGACTTTCCGGTCAAGATGACCATTTTACCCCTAAGCATCCGAATGCCTCGAGGACCACCCCGGCTCTGAGTATCAAACTGGTAACCTCCTGAGAATGCTTCCTATAGTATTCCCGACCTTCCTTTATCTTTCCAGATCATTCCGAGTCAGTTCCGACAAACCTGATGCAAAATGACCGTTTTGCCTCTGGTGGGCCGATCGCCCTTTTTTGACCACACCGGCTCTGGATATCAAACCAGTAGCCTCTTGGGAACATTCTAAATAATGTTTCCAAATGTCGAGTCTTCTTTCGGGACATTCCGAGTCCGTCCCGGCAGCTTCCCGACCCGATTAACCGTTTTGCCCCTGATGGCCCGGTCAACCCTTCCGACAAATCTTGTCATTCTTTTTCAAGTCTACTACCTCTGGGACACTGTTTTAAGTGTTCTTGCTCTTTTCCGGCCTTCCAGACCATTCCCGGTCCCTTAAGTCCTTCCCGAGCTTTTTAGAGTCACTCCTAGTGAAGCCAAGCTAAAAATTGCATGGTAGTCACTAGGACAGGCGTCCAAATCTTCTCAAGATATGTTGCTTGCCAACTTAACAAACTTTCCTAACTTTCTGGCGCCACTACTAGTGGCGCCAAGCCAAAAAATGGCCTGGCGTCACACCTAGTGGCTCTAAGAGGAATTTTGCCCTGACGATACTGTAACAGGCGCCAGGTGATTCCCTTGTCTATAAATACAGAGCCTGCTCCAACGTGAAAGAGGTCCGCAACTCAATCTAAAAACCCTACTTTTCGATATACAGAGCTCGTAGCCTCTCTAAACCCTAGTCTCCTTAGATTTTCCAAACCCTAGCCTCCATACACAAACCCTAGCCTCTTATACACTCACATACACTTCTATACACTCATACACTAGCCTCCAAAGCCTCCTTTAAAGACTTGAAGTGCTACAATCTGAAGCTTTGAAGATTGAAAACAAACTCTTGAAGATTGAAGTAAAGATCGAAGCAAGACAAGCAAAGCAAAGCGCGCAAAGCTAAGCAAAATAAAGAAGACACAAGGTAGGTTTCTTATTTACGTTTACGCATCTTCCCCCCTCTCTTCTCTCTCCTAACCCACTTGGGTTTTTTTCTATTTTAATCCTCCATCTTCTTCCCCCCTTTCTTTGCATGCTTAAAACAAGGAAATTCCCAATCCATGTGTAGGATTAGGCTTTTGAAGAGTCATCGTGCCGAGGGCTTTCTTTTAGTCTAACCGAAGACCACGTGGGTTCGGCCTCCTTGATTATGTGGTGAAACCTTTAACCTTATATATTCACGAACCTCTTTGCATTGTGCATATCATGATCTTGCATTCTTCTGAAATTCCTTTTCAAACTCATTTTCAAAGCTTGTATTAAAATCGTTTTCAAAACTTGCATCAAAATCTTCTCTTTCAAAACTTGTTTTCAAAATCACGATCCTAGGGTGATTTTAGCCTTTTCATGGCTAGGGTTGCTCTAAGAAGTTGTTACATTTAAAGTGACCAATATGGTCCATATTTTCAAAGCGTTATTGTTTTCAAAACCACTATCTTAAAGTGGTTCTAACCTTCTTATGGTTAAAATCGCTTTAGGAAAGTGAGGTATTTTATATATTTTCTAAAACTCTGTTTTCAAATCTCTCCTTCTAAAAACCTCTTTTTCAACTAACTTTCCAAAAACTTTCTCCAATCTCCTTCTTCAAATTTCTTTCCAAAATTGTTTTCCAAAAATCTATTTCCAAAACTTCCTTTTCAACTCCTTTCCAAAACACTCTCTTCAAAATTCCCTTCCTAAAAACACTCCCTAGGTTTCCTTCTTAGAAAACTTCTCTCCAATCTCCTTTCCAAAATTATTTTTCAAAAACCCCTTTCCAATAATCTCTTTCCAAAAACATCTTTCCTAAAAGCTCCTTTCCAAAAACGCTTTCCTCAAAGTTCACTCTCCAAAGACGCTCCTTACGTTTCCTTCCTAAACATATCTTCCCAAAAATCTCTTTCTAGAAACTCCTCATTAGGATTTCCTTCCAAAAATCCCTCTTTCCAAAAAATCACTTTCCAAAAACTCTTTCCTTAGAGTCCAAGTTAAATCTTAGAACCCACGTTTAGGAAACCCTAATTTTCTTTCCCAAAAACATGATTTCCAATCCCTTATTTTGGCCTCAAAACCTTGGTTTCCAAAACCTCTTATTTTCTACATCAAAACTATATATTTCCAAAACCTATTTTCTACATCAAAACTATAGTTTTCCCAAAACTAGAATTTCCAAAACTCCATCTTTCCAAATCCATGTCAAAGCCAATATTCCCTTTAGGAAACCAAACCCAATCTCCCTTTTAGGAAACTAGATCCAATCCTCCGTTTTTGGAAACAAAATCAAAACATCTCTTTTTAGAAATGAAATCCAATTCCTTGTTTTAGGAAATAAGAATCTCAATCCTTCCTAATCTAAATCTTTCCTAATTTACTCCTTCCTAATCTCATACTTTCCTAAACCTTAAGTTTCCTAAACTTAAACTTTTAAATCTTTTCTTAAACTTTAAGCTTTCAAACCTTTCTTAATTCCACCCTTTCCAAATCTTAACTTTCCAAATCTAACTTTTCAAATCTTTCTAAACTTCCAAACTTTCTAAATTTCAAATCCTTCCAAATCTAAAACTTTCTAAATTCGAAACTTCTAAATTCTAAACTTTCTTACTTTCAAAACTTCTTTATTTCAAAATATTCCAAATTCAAAACTTTTCTATTTTGAAAACTTTCCTAATTCAAAACTTTCCTAAACCAAAACTTTCCTAAAACGGAACCTTCCTAAAACAAAACTTTTCTAAATCAGACCTTTCCTAATTCGAACCCTTGCAAAATCCAATCTTTCCTAATCTTCCAAGTCTAACATTCGAGTCAAATCTTTCTTAAATATCAAGTCTTTCTTAAACACTATCTTCCTAAGTCTAGGTTTCCTAAATCTCAATCTTTTCAAAACAACTTCGAATCCCTCTTCCAATTTCTATCTTTCCAAATCAATTTCCTAATCCTTCAATTCCAATTTCCAATCCTCTAAGTTCAAATCAAACTCTTTTTCAAATCCAATCTACTATTTTCTATCGGACTCTTGTCCGAACTACGACTGACCTGATTCCTCAAAAATAATATGTAGGCAACCCTCATGGGTGTGGTTACAATATTTTTCAAATTTCTATTTCCACAACCTTTTTCAAATCTCAAATTCCATAATCTTTTTCAAGCTTCTATTTCCACAACCTTTTTCAAATCTCCAATTCCATAATCTATTTCAAACTTCCAATTCCAAATTTCTATTTCTAAATCTCTATTTTCAACTTCTAAAACTTTCTATCTTTTTTCCAAATTTCTTTTTATTTCAAATCAATTTCTTTCTAAATCTATTTTTCAACTTTCTTTTCTTGCACTTGCATATCATGCATCATGTCTTTTTAAACATTCTTTTTCTAAAGTGGAGAGGATTGAACATTTGTTAGTTGAAAACTCTCATAGGTGAATTTAGGATAAATAGACATGTAGGTACCGCAAGGGCGGGGTAGGGTGATGGCTTAGTGCGTCTTCCCTTTACGTAACCAACTTCCGAACCTAGAATCACTATTTTTAAAGACCAAAATGGAGTTATTTTTCTAAAAAAGGGCTTAAATATTTTCCAAAGGTTGCCAAATAACCTATTTTCTTAAAAACCCTCTCGAGGAGATATTTTCAAAATCGTTTTTGAAAACCCTAAGTGCAGTCTTTGGATTGTTTTTAGTTTTTAGATGACCTAACTCACCTTAATCAAGTTAGGTGGTGACTCCAAACTTTTTCCAAAACCCCTTTATTCAAATCCATTTTCAATTTAAACCTAGTCGCACTCATTCTTCTAGGAAGGTGAGTTTTAATGAGAGAGTATAATATATTTTCTGCTTGTGTGTGTATTCCTCTAGTACAAAAAATCTGAGTGCGACAAAAAGGTGAGGGGACGCACTGGTGCTCTTGGAGGGCGCCTAGTGGCGCACTCCTCTGGCCAAGGCGCGCTTGGAGGGCACACTGGTGTAGTCATTTGGCCTAGTTTGTCCTTTGTGTTGCATTATACCTTCATATTGCGTCAGATGAGTTTAAGACCTATATTCAAATACTAATACTTATCATTGAGTTTCTAATGTGTCATTGATATATCATTTCTTATATTTGTGTAATATAAGTCATGAACATGCATTGATTATGTGTCTGTTTCATAAGTTTGACATGGTAGTGCGTAATATGTTGGGAAGCGGCTAAAGACACTCCAATTCCATCATATAAGTGAATTAACCTTACTTTATATAGGTAATTAAGGTGGGAGTTTAAGATAATTTTACTCTCATTGAATTGAATGTCTTATTATCAACATTGGTATTGATTTTTAGATTATAAGTTGACATTGAACAAAGGAGGTTAAGTTGATGTGAGACTAACCTAAGGTTTAGTCGATGCGGGACTAACCTAAAGAGTATCAATATCGGACATTCTAAATAACATGCTAACCATGAATTGGGCAATGTTATTAAATAGCGTGCTCATATATGGTGACATTTAGGGGTCTTCAAAAAACCGATCCACCTACTAACCCGAACCGACTCGACACAAAACCAACCCAAACCGATCACCCTATGGATGAATAACAGGTGGATTTCAACCAAACAAACTATATTTGGTTAGGGTGGCTGGCCTTTATTTCTCTAACCCGAACCGATCAACCCGACCCAACACTAAAATTTAATTTTTCACCCAACCAGAACCCAACCTGATCACCCTATGGGTCGAGTGCAGTTATACTTCTTCTTCTTCTTCCTTCGATTGAAATTGCCGCTGTGGGGGCTTTTCTCTCTCTCTCTCTCTCTCTCTCGCATCGTCTAAGGATTTGAGAAGCGGTGCTGCTTGTGGCAAAAGAGAAGCCCTAGTCCCCTTTTTCATTTTAAGATTTTATTATTTATAGTTGAGCTATTTTTTTTTCCTTCTAAAATTTATAGTTAAACTCTTTTTTTTAGTTTTAATATTTATAATTAAGCCCTAAATAATTACTAATTACACTAATGCCTAACAAATATAGCGGAACGGAGTAAGGTGAATTTAAATCTATCCCCGTCTTCATCTCCATCTCCATCTCTATTTTGAATCCTCCATAACCTCTTATACGAGCGTGACTTTGATCCGATCTCCACCTTCTCGACCCATTGTCATCCCTGAGCATACCAAGTATCATATACATTATACTTAATTTTACAAATGAATAATATATAATCAAAATTCTTTTTACACAACGACGATGAATTATACGTGAAAGTGAAACAGTTAATTAACAACGTTTACGATGACAATGACCAGAGTATCCAGTGTACACTCCATATTCCATATTCAACTAACCGAACCTCGTCGAGTGTTTGCGCAAGCGTTGACAAATCCACGTCTCTCTCTCTCTCTCTCTCTGTCTCCTGTCTCTGTGCATCTCTGCCTCTCTGCCTCTCACTCCGTTGAGGTAATTAGCTCCTCTTTTTTCTTTCAGAATTCCGTGGATCATTACCGACATTGTTCTACTTCACCGTCATTTCTCACGTTCAATTAATTTCGGTGAACATTGCATGCAAATTATTTTTGTACCTCTGCCTCTAGTTTTGTTATTTTTGGGTTTTTCAATATCATCTGGTTTCCTATTTTTTAACCTCGGATCTGTGCTTACCCATTTCGTATGTTTGTTATTTGTAGATGTTATCTGATAATTTCATCTTACTGTCGAAATTTTCTTGCTGTTTTGTGTTGAGTTCGTTTCAGTCTTTTACTATAAGTCTATAACCCAAAACCAAATTGACTCATTCCCATGTGCTTGTAATTTTGACTGCAGATTTGATTTGGCATTAGTGATTGACAATTGAGTATTGATGACATAGTCTTCAGCGCTGCAGCTGAGTATTGCAGTAGTGTTATTTTGAAGGAGATTCACGAGATTAAACCTAACCTTGTAGATAGCATGATCGGGTAGCTTTGACTATGCGTGGTTTTGGAATTTTATACAGTGATTTCGTGTAAGATGATTGGGAGGAAAAATATGGGGCGTGCTTCGCCACTACTTTTGGTTCTATTGTCTCTAGGGTTTTTCATTGCAACATATAATTTGATAACTATGGTAATGCATAACAAAGCTGCCATTTCGGGAAAATGGGTGGAAGATGGTTTTGAGTTGTCTGATCCTAGTGAGGAGGTGAGAAGAACCGGGAATTCAAATGTAAAGTACCATGTTGCCCTGACAGCGACGGATGCGCCTTATAGCAAATGGCAGTGTAGAGTCATGTATTATTGGTATAAGAAGGTTAAAGACATGCCTGGTTCTGACATGGGAGGATTTACTAGGGTTTTACATTCAGGGAGTCCTGACAATTTGATGGAGGAGATTCCATCTTTTATTGTTGATCCTCTTCCAGACGGGCTGGATCGGGTAAGAATCTTCTTCTTGTCTGTACTTGGGACTTTCTGATATTCTTTCCTCAGAACTGTTGTTATTTTTGCATGTGGTTTGAATTTGACAATTACAAAGTCGGATGTGCTCAATTTAGTGTGCAATCAAGTCATTTTTTCCCCTATGGAGATGATGTCATCACCTTCTGATTGTCTTATATGGTGTTCACTAAACTGAACAGTAGGTTGTGGATCCTAGAATCTCCAACTTATTTATGATTTGGGGGAACCTGGAAGAGTATTGGGCCTTTTTCTGCATCCTTTTTTTTTCTTCTCCATGCCCCCATAAGAAAATCTGGTTCTGAGAGATGAAGCTTTCTTGAAAGTCAAAAGCACTCTAATAACTCTTTAGTTCAAGGAATGCCCTGTAACTGATATGAAACATTTCTCGCTCCAAACTCGGATTAAAAATACTTTATCAGCCGACTAATACTGCTCGCTATAAATGTGAAATTGCAAAACTACCTTTATCTCTGTTGCCTCCGCAAACCTACTGCCCTCATGATAAAAGGCTTAAATATTGCTTTGCAATGATTTTTAGAGTTCAAAATTCTTTTAAGGCTGAATTAGAACATCAATTGTCTCCACTAAGAAGCAAGGATCAACACTTCATTTTGGTGTGATATTTCGATTAGCATAGAAACGAAAACATTTCGAGATGTTTCATAAATGTTTCAGAAATGACAAATATTAATATAGTAAAATACTATCTTTTGTATTTTTCTTAATAAAAATTGTACAACATTTGTGAAAAGTTCCAAATTCACATTGACATAACTTATTGTTTCGGTATATAGTGTTGTGCCTTGGTGCATTTCGTTACATTCCGGGGTGTTTTGACGGAAACAATAGAGTTTTGATATTCCATTAGTGTCTTGTTTTGGTCTCCTAGGAAATAGAAACGTTTGCTTAGAAGAAATTTTAACAGATAATCCACTCAGGCTGCCAATGTCATGCAATAAAAATTTACTGTAAGAATTCTTCATGCGGTTGAAAATTTTTACAGAATGAAATTTGTGAAATCCCATACTTCTTGAAAATATTTACAATGAAGAAATGTCTAATTATTTCACTCAAAAGGGCATCAAACTTAACGGAAGAACACAGTCAATTGAATAAATTCTGTTAATCCCCCAACAATATTTTATTTGCGGATCCATAATGTCAGATCTTTCAGCATCACCTATCTTTTTTCTACAAATAGAACATGAATACAGTTAAAATTAAATATGTAATGTCCAAAAAAAAATAATAATTATGGTTTTGATGATCAGTCCAAGATATGGGAGTATGATAAGAAGAATGTTCAATAGGAAGCTATGGTGATGGTTTTTTTTTTTTTTTTTTTTGGCATAGGTGGGGAAGGGGGGGTGGGGGTTGGAAGTTGAGATGGCTGGATGGGGGGACAAGCCCCAGAATCTAACAGAGACCTAAATAGGGTATTTACTTTTTAGATGCATATTAGAAATGGTGGTAATAAATTGTAATGGCATTTATTGGCTCGCTGTATACTCTGTCCAAAAATAGCTGGCCTCATGTAAGATGGATTGGATATGCAAAAGAGGGTGTGGACATAGCTGCAATAGAAAAAAAACTTAAAATAAATGGAAAGACTTCCTTACACTTTGTCAGGTTGTAATGAGGCCGCTAAAGAGTGAAAGGCGAAAGATTTTCTCATGTTTTACTAATCTGAATAGTGTAAGATTTAAAGTTCCTTACGAGAGTGCTAGGTTATTTTGTTGCATCTCCCTCTACTGGTTTCATCCAAAAACTTTAATTTTACAGAATGCCTAAATTCCATTTTTCTAAACAGAGCCTATTTAACTTTTTAGCCACATTGTACACCACAACCTCACCTAAGTTCCTTTATCCATTTTCCTTTTATTTATTCCTTTATTTTGAGTTTGCCATGTTGGACAATTACTATTGGCATAGGCGTTGACACCATGCTTGTCCTTGTCAATTGGATTTCAACATCTCTTGCATATTATTTTCAAGTAAAATGGAGCATAGTTATGCATTAGGAAGGAAATTGACTTTGCTTGGCTAAAATTATTTTCAGTCAGGCTGGTTAATTTGCCTGTTATTTATTCTGTATCATCCAGTATAGCAATATCAAAATGACCATGGCAGCATGATTTTAGGTTTAAATTTCAGTATCCCTAGTTTTCAGCATTCAATGTCAGAAATGGGAGTTCGTCTGAGCAGGAGAAAAAAAAAAACAATATGCACAAAGAATGCATTACGTATATTACATTTGAGAAAACAGAGAAAAAAGGGAAACTATCATATAATTCTGGGACTGGACTATTGAGTTATTTAATATTTTTATAGAAAACTATGAATTGCCTGTGCACAATCCTTTACTGTACTATATATTTTGGAATAGGGTAATTCCATCTCTCTCTCTCTCTCTCTCTCTCTCAATCAAAAATTTTCATTTATTGAATTTATTTTTGTTTTCCTTCTGAATACAGCAGGCTTCATAGTGTCTGACATCAGTGATATGCCTTGACATCAAGGATAAAAGTTTCATTTCTGTTTGTTGTTTTGATTAGCACGAAAATGGAAACGTTCTAGAAATGTGTAAGGATATGTTTGGAAACATAAGTTGAAATGTATCTAAATATATGAAGGCTAATAGTTATTAATTAATCCTATTAAGGTTTGTACATTTAGTAACGTAAAGGAGCAAGTGTAAAATATAAAAGTTACTGTTGCTACAAACCAGAAATTGAATAAAAATTTCAAACACTTTGAAAATGATTTTAAAAGTATATAAGATCCCAACAAAATAAAGTGCAAATTTACTGAGATAGTGATAGCAAAAATACTACTACATTACGACTAAACTCTTTTTTATTTATTTAGAGAAATGTTATGGCCACTGGTTTTAAAACTGAAATTGTTTACTGGCTTAGCTGGCATCTGACATGGATAAGCCTTTGAATTTTTAGTTAAAGTTATCATAAACATGAATAAAGGAAAAAAAAAAAAAAGAAAAGAAATATTCTCTCACTTCTTTCTTCCTTAACTCCAAAACATCACCCATATTCTTATTCTTGTGTACGTATATGATATATCTCTGAGTAACTATATTAGTTGAAGAGCTTTTCTTATTTTACTTGTTATGTAAATACTCAATGATTTCTGTTGATATTCAGGGATTTTAAGGAACAAGAAAGAGGCAGGAGCAAATTTGTTAGGCTTACTTATAGGATTCTTTTTCTCTGTCTTAGATTGAACCCAAAGATCCAAGTGGGTTCAAGAATCAACGAGAACTAGAACCACCATAAGTAGCCTAACAACTTGTGTTTTTAACATTTGTGTTTTTTATATATACACATACACACACACACACACACACACACACACACACACACATTTCAATGCCACAGAGAGGGAGAGACCGAACTGAAGGCAAACGAAGAAGGCAAGGAAACGTAATTGACGCAGCAAAGATTTTTCTTTATTTTCTCTCCCTATTTTTATATTATTTTATTATGATGTTTATCACTTTGCCAAATTTCCTTACTAGAGTTTCCTTCTGAAACCGTAAAACACATGCCACGTCTGTGGCCCACGTCAACCTGTAACTGTAAGAATATGAGATGCATTTATTCGTTTATTCGTGCTATGTAGCACCACTCATTTATTAATTAAGGTTAGTAATAGAAGGCCTTTTATTATAATTTTTTGTAACAAAAGGATAAAAACATTTAGAAATATTCAAAACTTATGTAGACACAATTTATTTTACTTTGAGGCAATGCATTTCACAATGTTTAGTGTTTTTTGAAGGAAACACTAGAATTCGTTATTCCACTAGTTTTTTGCTTTTGTCTCTTAGAAAATGGGAACTTTTTGACCAGCTCGAGGGAAACAAAAAGAAATTTTGTTCCTCACTTGACATTAAGTATCTATGCATGTAATTGTCAAAAAGAAAAAAGAAAGAAATAATAGCAATAACTAATTGTATTATAACACAATATAATATGCCTGCTCATTGAGCTTCATGTAAATTACAAAAAAAAAAAAAAAAAAAAAAGCATTAATGAAGTGTACATTATAGCAACAAAATAAGGAAATTGTGGAATTACCTAAAAGAGTTGCTGAAAAATCCGTTGTATCCTCTAGTGAGTGAGGTTTATGAGAGGGCTGCATGGAAATTTAAATATTAAGCTTTCAACATTTCCAACCAGTCGCACACTAGCAGTTATTCAAACTAAAATTCTCCCTCTTACTGGCTATAGTACCCTACCAATTCTGACTTGTTTAAAGTCAAGGAAGAATATTATTGAGAAAAAAAAGTGTTTTTTGATTCTCACAGGTGTCCAAAAAATTTTCAGCTATTTCTACTCTCAGAAGCAATAACCATACCATGCGTGGATAGAATGGTTCACTGTGTTCTTGGGCCTTTTGTCATGGTAGTTGTAACATACTCAAAAATTTAGACAACTTATCTGAGACGTAGCTTCTTACATTGTATTTATTTGACTACCAATCAGGGTGAACCATATCAGTAATGATATATAAGCAAGTATAAGTTGATAAGTCATCAACAAAATGTGAAGAAAAAGTGAGAACTTGAAGAAATTTTTTTTTTTGAAAAGCAAGTAGGGTGTATCAAATGATGCATATCTGTGATGACTTAAATTGAGAAACTTGCTCCTGGAGCAGAATCTAATGAACCAGAGCGTGTGAGCTTTTCTTTGTCTTTAAGTAGCAATCAATTGTAGAAAAGCCAGTAGGGTATGAGTAAGCCTGATAGTGGCGTAAAATCACCCTTATGGGCACCTTACATCCCCTAAGGATCAGACTGTTGAATATGTCCGTAGTTCTGCACTTGAGGCTCCAGGGAAGTCAGAGCAGGGCTACACTCATCCAATCATCCTGGTGTTGGCTTGCTAGTTATATGCTTTCAGAAGTTATCTGCCGTGGACTTGTCTGTTGAGATGAATAAAAATCCCTGAAAACCAGCTTGTTTGGGGAAATAAAAATTGTTGTCAGGGTTGAAACTTGAATATTTACTGCAATTGTTGCTTTTCACATCTCTTATGGAGAAATTCATTTACCTTTTATTTACTCTGATTCACATCTTTCCAGGGCTTTATTGTCTTAAACAGACCATGGGCTTTTGTGCAATGGCTGGAAAAAGCAACCATAGAGGAAGAGTGAGTGTTTTTCCTTTTTCTTTTTGATAAGTGAATAGTGTTATTTTTGATAAGGAGGACTTATTTTTGCTCCTGCTTTATGAAATTTAAAACTTTAGTACAATTTGTGATGGGTCCAGGTACATTCTAATGGCAGAACCTGATCACGTATTTGTAAATCCATTGCCAAATTTGGCACATGGAGACAATCCGGCAGGGTTCCCATTCTTCTATATAAAACCAGCTGAGAATGAGAAAATTATGAGGAAGTATTATCCTAAGGAAATGGGTCCTGTGACTGATATTGATCCAATCGGTAATTCTCCAGTAATTATCAAGAAGGTAGAGTAGCTTATTCTATTGTAGCTTTAACTAGTAACTTGGTTTGTTAAATTGAGAAGCTCCTAAAGAGCTGCAAATATTCCTCTTGAAAGCTAGAATGCAAAAGCTGCTGATCCATATGGTGATAAAATCATGGAAGTAATATACTAGCAACTATTATTAAGTTTGACCTTTTTTTCCTCTTCAGTAAATGACTTTGCATTGGTAATGTGGTCTTAACCCATGCAATTGCTGCAGTCTCTTTTGGAAAGTATTGCGCCTACATGGATGAATGTTTCTTTGAGGATGAAAGATGACCCAGAGACTGATAAAGCTTTTGGATGGGTGCTAGAAATGTGTGTTGTGTTTAGAAAATTTCATGACCACTCGTATTCTGTTCAGTGGATATTAAACTATTTCTGCTTGCTGAATGCTGATATAGCTTTTTGATTTTGCTGCCATTTCTTTGTTGACTAAGGTATGGATATGCTGTAGCTTCTGCATTACATGGTGTAAGGCATATTCTTCGCAAAGACTTTATGCTACAGGTTTGCATGATAGCTATTGATTTTTTTTAAATTCCCCAATGTCCTCAATTATGCATGGCTTGTTCACCTGCATCTGTACAAACATTTCAGCCACCATGGGATTTGGCAGTTGGGAAGAACTTCATCATCCATTACACTTATGGATGTGATTACACTATGAAGGTAAGAGGGTTTCTCCTGCCTTGCCATTATTATTTTGTCGTTAAATATATCACTAGTTATTAGTCTGTAATACTTTGTACATTGCTTGTTTTGGATTTCATTTGTTTGCGTCTTGTAGTGCCTAGTACTTTTTAATCAAAGCATGGTTCTAAGTCGCTTTTGGTTTCTCAAGTTATATAATTATAATCTGCAATTATTCAGGGTGAACTGACCTATGGAAAAATTGGGGAATGGCGTTTTGACAAGAGATCATACCTTCGTGGTCCTCCACCAAGGAACCTCTCATTACCACCTCCAGGAGTTCCTGAAAGTGTGGTATGTGTAATTTATTATATTGAGTAACGCACATTTGGGAAACTATGAAAATTGAGTCTAGTCAAAATCGTTAATGAAAGTGCACTCGGTGGGATCTAAATCTGAGTCTTACAAATTTTTTTCACGTACAAGGGAAAATAGAGATTGACTTTCTTAAATTAGCATGATTCTCTGTGTTTAATCAGTGCAATTTATTGGTTCGAGGCTGACTTGGTAGTTGTTTGACCAGGCCCAGTTCGCTAAATACCTCTGAAAATTGTCTACTTTTTATATTAGCATGCATATGAATTGTTAGAAAGCCCAAGCTCAGTTGCTTGTACGTGACATCCTGTCTTCAATTTGCTCCTGTCAGAATGGGCATTTTGCATTTATGGTTATATGATCTATCATCTCATTGGATTTGAATTTATTTCCACCATCATATTTTATTTTATTTTTGTTCTCTTCCTGAAGTTCTCTTATGGGTCAGTTTACATATACATTATCATGTCTCTCAAGGAACAAAAGTTCAAATCTTTAAAGTGGTAAAGCATGACTTGACAGTATGAAGTGGGATTAACCATGATATATATATGCGTAAAAATGTTTACAATTTAATTGAGGTTGCACTGCTGTGTGATGGAAATTAGATTCATTTCTTCCAGTTGAAAGACCTGCCCATGGTGGCGTTGGGATTTATGAAGTTCTACGTCTTTTCTTTTTTCTTTTTTTTGGTAAGTCAGTTGTGAACCGCTTGTGAAAAACGATATCTAAACAGGGAACTCTCTGATGCATGTCTTGTTAAAAATTCTTTAGATTCAAGAACTGTATTGACTTTTAGATATTGTCTGGCGACAGCTTCTCTCAAAGCCTTTGCATCACTTGATTGTTGTCTAAAAACCAACGACATTCTTGACACCCAAGGGTCTACATTTCCATGACTGATGGTCTCATGGACCTTGGATAAGATTCAACTTATACCTAAATCTTCAAAAACTGAGGAAAGAGAAAAGTGGAATTGTCATTTCTATGTGGTTTGTGCTGTCTGCTTGGGGGGTTGGTAAGACAAAATACAGAGTTGTGATCTTTGACTAGTGCAACAACCACCGGTAGAGGTTTCTTTACTAACACTCGAAGGAAACTGTGCCCATTAGTACCATGATCCTTTCCATGGACTCTCTGTGCCTGCTCCATCAGCAATTATGCCTATTACAAACATTCATCAAGAACCTATCTATGTCTTCCACAACTGTCACCATCAATTTGATTCACAACAAAACCACCCCCGCAGGCAACCTTGCCGCCAGTTGCTGTCAAATATACTGTTTTTTGTCAACATCGGATCCTCAAACCACTTGCTACTTGAAATCTTTGCCTCCCTTTCATGTGCAAGTATGCATCTTTTCTTTTTTATTATGTGTGTTTTCTTTTTTTCTTTTTTTTTTTTTTGTTTGGGGGGTTAGGGTTTAGTGTACCTTGGCAGAGTTTCAAAATTTGAAATTAATCTTGGCAGATATTTTCCACTTCAAATTTCTGAAGGAGCAGAAGGAAGTCTATAAAACTTTTCCTTCTTCTATTGTTTTGGGAAAATCTGCATAGTTCTATTGTTTTGAGTTGCTGTTGGCTTTTGAAAGGAGCAACCCCCCTCTCAGGGCGGACACAAGCATTTTCCTGCTTTCCGTCTTTGGCTTTTAGTTTTAAATCTGAGGGGTAATTCCTTTGGGAGACAAATTTTTTTTTGTATCTTAGATCCCAACTTCTCCTTATTTTAATAGTTTGTCTCCTCTTTCAGTCATTTTAAGTATATGCAAAGGCCCCTACATGTTTGGATCATGTTGAGGGAGAAAACATGCATCTCCATAGCAAATGAATAAATAAATAAGTAATATCTAATTAAGCACTCTATTTTTGCCATTTCAGCAATTTTTGGTCAAAATGACTTTTATGTCCCTTGGCTTCTGGGCACGCTTCCCAAGACAGTGCGACCTCTAGGAACCAATCGCCAACACCGTTAGAATGATGGAAACAGTCATAAATCTTCAAAGGTTAGCACTCGAGTCCCAAGAGTAGCCCTAGTGCAAAATGACTGTTTTGTCTCTAGGCCATCAAGCAAGTTTACCAAAGCCGAGTGACCTCAAAAACCACCTAAAAAATTGTCAGAATGATGAAAATACTCACAAAACTTCAAATGAGTTATTACTGGTGCTTGCTAGGCCCGCTAATAAAAAATGACTGTTATATCCCTACATATCCATGCACACTTATCAAGGTTGGGCGACCTCCATGAACCAGTCACCAACTTCGTTGCAGTGACAAGAGCACACAAAATCTTCACAAGTTAGCCCCGACGCCCCAAGAGCAGCCCTGATGTTAATGACCATTTTGCCCTTAAGCAATTACAACATGTTTACTAAGGTCGAGCAACCTTCATAAACCAACTCGCTACAATCATCAAAGTGACTAAAACACTCATAAACCCAACTCAACACAAGCGTTTACTAGCTTTGCCTATGAAAAATGACCATTGGCAACCATGCACGCTTCCCAAGGTTGGGTGAGCTCTAGAACCACTCCCTACCACTGTCGTGGTGACGGAAACACTCACAAACGCCCACTTTAAACTATCCTTGGGCAAAGTCTATCATGTGCAAAATGTCATTTGGGTCAACACTGTTCCCTTTTTGGCCATTTTGGGATAAAATGACTATTTTGCCCCTAACACGCATCTCAAGACTAGTCCACCCTCTAGGGTGAGAAATCCACTTCAAATTGCCATAAATAGTCCAATATGTTCAAAATGCTGTTCGGGTCAACCCTAGTCTCTTTTCGGCCGTTCCAGTATAAAATCACCATTTTTTTGTTGACACGGTCTCAAGGCCAGTCCCCCCGTCACAGTGAGAAATTTATTTCAAACAGACCTTAAGCAGGGAGGCATGTTAAAAAATGCCATTTGGGTCAAAATTAGTCCCTTTTCAGCCATCTTGGCATGAGATGACCATTTTGTCGCGAATATGCGTCTCAAGTCCAAAAATCCCTTTGTGTGAGAAATCCACTTCAAACTACCCCTAGGCAGTTAGGCATGTTCAAAATGCCATTCAAATTAATTCTGGTACTTTTCTGGTGACTTCTGTACAAAATGACTATTTTGCCCCTGCTAGCACTCTTGTCAAAGCTGAGCCAGCCTTGGGAATGGAGCCAGCCAAAATGGCATAATCTACTAGCTTCCTAAATACCCCAACAGAGGCCCCGAGGCCTCATCATATGGGCCGCACCTTGTTAGGAGCCAAAATCTCAAAAATAATACCTGGAAATCTGTTGAAGCAACTTCTAGAAATGACTTTTTCCTCACTTCCTGACGTTAATCGCCCCGGAAAATGGTTGATCCAAGGTGGGGGCCCTATACTGTTTCGAAGAGTTTCTAGAGCTCTTCAAACCATGCGGTTGGATCCTCCAGATCATTGCATGAAGGCTGTGATCACAAGATCCAAAAACAACTAATTTTTGAGAACCTGGAAGGCTGTTCAAGTGACTTTTGGAAATTACTTTTTTTCTCACTTCCCTTTGCCTTAGCAAATGAATGATGCAAGGAGCAAGCCCTGTATTATTCCGAAGAGTTTCCAAAGCACTTCAAATCGAACAGTCTGATCCTAAAGATCATCATTCGAAGGCCGCAATCACACTGTTCCAAAACAAACAATTTTGGAAAACCTGGAAGTTTGTTGAAGTGACTTCCAAAAGGCTTATCGGGAAGCTCACTTCCCGAGTCATTTTCTCTCTCATCTGGGATCATCTGAGGCCTCAAATTGATGCCATTTTGAAGCGAATTTGAAGAATAACATAGCTACCAAGCTTGATTCTTCCAAATCATGCCTGAACTTCACAAATATTGGATCAAAGTGAGATAAAAATCAGCGGTATGGAAGCCACTTCAAGTGGTGTCCAAAAATTGCCTAGATCAAGACCAAACTTGTTTTAACCAAATCTAGAAGAAGCTTTTGGAAGCTTGCCATGTGCCATACAGTCATTGGCTAATGTGGACACCACTTCAGCCAAATTTTGGCTAGATGCCACTTCAAGTGGCGTCCCCATTTGGCACATTTCTCTATAAATACCAGCCTCCCCCTCTCAGATTCCAAGGTCTAAAGCTGCAATGCTACTCTGCTGGTGTGAATTCGGAGACGAAGTACTTGAAGTTCTTCAACATTCCAAATCCTTAAAGCTTCATCAACAACTCTTGGAGAGCAAGAATCAACCCATGGGAGGTTGAAAACTAAAGCAAAGCTCTTAACAACTCTCTACTCCCCACTCGAGTTTGCTTTCAAAACTATCCAAAAGGTCTCTTGAGTTTGTTTTCGATATGATCCAAAAACTCTTGTGTTTGTTTTTGAAAATCATTCAATAACTGTTTTGAATTTATTTTCAAAATACTCCAAACACTCTCGTAGGTTTGTTGTCAAAATTCTCCAAAACATTCTTGAGTTTCTTTTAAAACTTGCTAACTTTCTTGACTTTGGTTAAAATCATCCAAACACTCTGTTGAGCGATTTTCAAAAATCTACTTTAAGGTCCCCTTGGGCTTGTTTTATATGGAATACCACTCTCTTGAGTTAATTTCAAAACTATACAGTTTCATAACCCTAATTCGAAACCATTTGGTTTCAAAAACCCTAATTTCAAAACCACTTGATTTCAAACTTCAAAACTACCTTTTAAAACCACTAGGATTCAAAGCCCTAATTTCCAAAACCCGAGTTTGAAAACCCTAGTTTTGAAACCCTGGTTTTCAAAACCTAATTTCCAAAACCCTAGTTCAAAATTTAAGTTCTCTTGAACTTATTTTCTACAAGCATCATTCAAAATCCTAAATCTACGTTATCTTAAGTGGTTTTCACAATTGGTTCTCCAAAAAACCTATATTCTCTCGAGTTGTTTCCAAAGCCATTCTACACTTTCAAGTCTCTTTTCAAATCAAGCTCATCATCCATCTTCAAAAATACATGAGTGGATTTAGCAATCGAAAATAGGTGAGTAGATACATAGGGTAGATAGACATGTAGCTACAGATTTTTATCGGGCGGGATAGGGTGAATTGATACCTTCCCTAAACTTAGCTAACTCCCACATCATAGATCTCTGTTGCACAAACCAACCCAAAGTCACATTTTCAAAAAGGGGGCTTTCAAATCAAAATTATTTTCAAAATCAAAACCATTTTCAAAACCCCTAGGATGTTCTTCGGAACATACCTATTTTTAGGTGGCCTAACACACCTTTGTCAAAGTTAGGTGGTGACTACAATACATTTCTAAAAGCCCTTGTCAAAATTGCTTTTCAAAGTTCAAACCCCATCGTACTTCCCTTTTTCCAAGGGGGAGTTCTTCCTTAAAAAAGCTTAGATTCTTCCCAAGCTGGGAGCCGGGGAATAATTGGGGCACGACAGGTAATAAAATTGGCCGTACCACAAGAAATGTTCGAAAGATGTCCAAGTGTGTTTAACGCATGCCTGTTTCTGACATGTGTTGGACTCCATGAAGGCACCCATTTTATCTTATCCATACCTCAGACCAGAACCATTTCTTTGAGATAAAGATGAAAATCTACTAAAATCCTGCTAACAAGGCACAATGGAACGAAGTAGAAGGCTCTAATTTTTCCATCAAGAGCATGTGGCAAAGAAATAAGACAAATAGTAGTTTAGCTTCTGAAATTTGTCTTGTTTGCAGGTGCTAATGCTTGCTTTTTGTCTGGGATAAATCGTACTGACCTCTTGAGGTATCTGACAGTGTCACAGTTCTCCAGTGTCACATTTTTTCTTCTTTGGTTGTAGGTATCAGATTTCCCCTTTGTACATTTGCTCTTACTAATAATGACGATAATTACCAAAATTGCTGATGTCACCTTGTAAATTTTTTTAAATACCAATTATAGCATTTCTGATCCCTAAACCAAATATCTCACCTTCGCTACTAATCTCCATAGCCAAACACCCCCTACCCATTACATCACATCACCCAATGAGGTTTTGCCGCATCATACACTAGGTTCAAGAACTGTGGACCACAACACACTAGAACACTCCTAACTCACCACTATCTAGAAATCCCCTCTCCCTCCCTCTCTCTCTCTCTCTCTCTCTCAACATGTCTGACCACCACCACCTCACCCAACTACCACCCTCCACCACCCCCATCACCTGACCACCACCTTTCTCCTCCTCTAGGTGTATGCTGGATTGGTAGTGGGTTGGAGTTAATTTGGGGTTTTGTTGCTAACAGTGGTTGTGGGTCATGTTAGTTGTGGCAGTAGTGGTGATGATAGTGACGGTGGGGGTTGGCAGTTCGTAGTGGACGTGTGGTTTGATGTGTGTATGGCAGAGATGAGGCATTGGGATGTGCATGGATTGTTGAGGCCATGGAAGAGTGGTCCGTCGCGATAGGTTGTGGCCAGGGTGGTGGCCCTAGTCGGTGGCATTTGTTGGTGAGTGGGTGACCTCCGTTGGTGCACTGGTGGTGGGTTGTGAAACTTGGGTCACAGTGCTGGCATTCACAGTGGTGGGAGTTGTGATGATGATGGTGTTCAGGTGGATGTTCAAAGGTGCCAGTGGTGATGACTTGGAGAGAGAAGCTTGGTTGGTGTAGTTTCATAGAGAGAGGGACAGTGGAAATTGGATGGGAACTGTTTGCTTTATAGATATGAAAAATCAGTGGCAGTTAACTCAGTCAAATTGCAGGGGTAAATTAACAAAAAGCCACTTTCCATTAATGCCATTTGGGAGACATCACTGACAGGGGAGGTCAATCTCATTTCAAAAACTTGGGGCAAATCTTCTACAATTGTCAGAATGCTTACACCTTGCAGGATCTTGGTGGCTGGTGAATTGACTACAGAAACAAAAATAGCAAGTTTCTGCAGAGATTAGTGGCTCACTGCCATTTATGGTATATTTGGGATTGTTGGGAACTTGGGAGGAGTGAATAAGGAGGAGCTGTGAAGACAAGCAAATTTCATTTTTCAAGTCTGTGGGGGACTTCTTAAAATTTTTGTTTTTGTTGGCTATTTCTTTGCTGCCTTCAGTTGGAGCTTTCCATTTTAACATTCCTTGATTTGTTTACTGCTAGTTAGCCTGTTTACATCCTGGATTGCTTTGCTGTATTCGTTTCTTCCCTACATTTTTATTTATCCATGAAAGGGTAGATTACATATTCACCTGCGTGAACCATAGAACCAGTATGCTCCTTGACTTCAAGTGCATTAATTTCCCTGTTAACGTGCAGAATTCACAGAAATGGGGCAATCATAGTGATATTAACCTCATCCTTTCAGTTGTAATATCGTTTTTGCTGCAATGAATAGTTTTCTCCAAAAATTTGATCACCATCATTCTCATGAACACGTCCACCTCTGAACACCGTGTCTGCTACCTTATTTGTTGATGCCACTAACCACCACAACCAACCACAGATTCATCATCATTGCTGTTGCTCTCTCTCTCTCTCTCTCTCTCTCTCTCTCTCTCTCTCTCTGTGAGAAAAATCCACATCAAGATTATCACCATCATTGCCGTGAACATTCATGTCCACCTCCAGATTTCATCACCACTAATACAACCAACAGAATTCCACCATTTCCACTTCCCGATTTCAGCCTTTGGGCTCATCATAAATGACAACGACCATTATTAATGGCAAAGTTTTGCTTTTCTGAGCTACTATAGCGCTTTCGTTCCATGTTGTCCTCAATCGTGTCGTGACAGGAATTCCCTTCATTGCTTCTATTTTTTCTTGTGATATCTGGTTCAAGTGGGAAAGTTGTATAGGAAGCTGATTTAATCTCCTGTTCTTTTTTGTTTCTCTTGATATATTGTGTACTAGACAAATGATTACATTCTGCCAAGGTAGCGTGGCCTACAATGGTTGGTTGTAATCGATGTGCTCATGCATAGGAGTAAAAGCTACTTTAACAATACAAGTCTTTAGAGGTTGTGGAGTCCATGACTTTTAGATGATCCATATAGTTTTCTAGTCTTCACTGACGAAATTTACGTAGAAGAAAGTGGCAAGGAGAATAGTGGTATAATTGGTTTACTGATCTATTCTTGTTATAGAAACTCTCCTAGTTCAATTAACGTACAAAGTGAAAATTTGGGAGAGGCAGTATTCCAGTTGCAACTATATGACAACCAGGAAGATATTATTGGTAGTGGGTCCACCTTGCCATGTGACTTGTTGCATCACAGCTACCTCATTTACTTCACATGGTTTTGATCCATGTGTCAGTGTTGATAGGTAACATGTGGACGAATTGAATGTTGCTAAGAGTCCTTTTATTCCCCTTGGGGTCAAGCCATGTCAGTCGAGGTTAACTTACATGGTGTCTAATCTTCAAGCCCAGAGACGCAAACAAAAATTCTTTAAGAGGCACTTTCAATGTGCTCACCTAGATGCACTAGGTCTATCTTGGCTCAATTGAGTAGATCCTTACACAAGCATGTCTCCTTATTTGCTCTTGATAGCACTTGGTCCCTCCTTTAGCTAGGATGAGTGACTTGCCTTAAAAGCGTGTCTCTCCTATACCTCAATCCCTTATTTCTAATGGCACCCTGATACGCTCATGCTAGCTTTGGTCAGGGTTAGGGCCTAAGATCCATGTTGGAGCACTAACATGTGACTCAGGTGTAAGACTTGTGGGGTAATGTCGATTAGTGGCTGGAGTTAACCGTTTATCAAGAAGATTGTCCCCATCCTTGTAGGGAGTTGCTCTGATTGGTCTATGTGTGTGCGTGTTTGTGGGAGAGAGAGAGAGAGAGAGAGAGAGAGAGAGAGAGAGATCCCCATATGAAGATAACTTGAGGGTTGAGACTAAGACAGATATACTTGGCGTTCTCCATTTCTCCCTATACTTGATAAACATGCCTCTCTAACTCTATAACCCGGGACCTTCAAAGTATATTGACTTTACTACCTGCAGAACTCATTTTGCTAGCGAAGAGTAAGATCGAGCATAGTGAGCCGCTTATTCCTCAACCACATGCTCTTAGTCTTGTAATAAGCTAGCCTTTATGGTATATCCCCTTTTTAACTAGTGAGCTTCCTTCTCCTTGATCTCAAGCAATCCTCCTTTCTAGTGTATATACTCTACTTTATTGACTGCCGAATCCATTACTGCTTCTCTCTCTCTCTCTCTCTCTCTCTCTCTCTTTAAGGTCGTTTTGCTCTAACCCAGCCTATCTCTGATGGCTTGACAATAGCTCGGTGCCCACCATACTTCCCAACTCACCTTTAACGATCTACAATTACAAAGCTATTGTTATATCATAGGAAAATTTAACTCTGTGTAAAAAGTTTACAAGTTTTCTCATGCTAGAAGTTCAATTTTAGCTATTCTAGATGCCATTTTTTAATGTCACCTTTGTCTTTGGGATGATCTAGTCATTGGTTTTCACTTAGTGAGCAAAAGATTTGTCCCCATTTGTACAGTTGAAGTGGAAATTAGGGTTAGATGGAAGGAGAAGAGAAGAGATAGAGAGAGATTAGAGGAAAGAAAGTAGGCTTAGGGTTACGTAATGTAATCCCTACACCTTAGCATTCATATATACTAGTCAAAATAAATAGCAAAAGTACAAGACTAACCTTATAAGAAATAAAACTTGCTAACACTCCCCTTCAAGCTGGAGCATACAAATCAAACATGTCATGCTTGGAATACAAAGACTGAAAAGAAGAATGAGCTAACGGCTTCATGAGAATATCGCCCAACTGAAAGTCAGAATGGACATAAGGAGTAGCAATCTGTTAGCGTAATAAAATATCCCGAATAAAGTTACAATCGATTTCAATATGTTTAGTATGTTCATGGAAAACAGGATTATTTGCTATAAAGATGGCAGCTTGATTGTCACAATACATCAGCATGGGAGTAGGGACAACAATACCAAAATCCTGAAGTAAAGAGCGAATCCAAATCATCTCAGAAACAGTGTGAGCCATAACACCATACTCAGTTTCAGCACTAGAGCGAGCAACAATAGTCTAACTTTTACTCCGCCAAGTAACAAGATTGTCACCAACAACTATACAATAACTAGACGTGGAACGTCTATTGGAACGACTACAAGCCCAGTTAGCATCACTAAAACTGGTAACAGACAAAGAAGGAGAAGGCCGATATAATGAGCCACGGCCAGGTGCACCCTTCAGATATCACACCTGGCCGTGGGGGCGAGGTGTAATATATTGATTGACAACCCCAACAGCATAAGTAATGTCGGGGCGAGTAACAATGAGGTAAATCAATTTGCCAACAAGGCGCCGATAGCGGCCGACATCAGGAAAGAGATCCCCAAACTCAGCATCAAGCTTAACATTTGGATTCATAGGAGTCTCAACTGGTCAAGAACCCTAGAGACCAGTCTCAGATAAGAGATCAAGAACATATTTCCATTGGGAGAAAGAAATGCCCCGAGAAGAACGTGCAACCTCAATCCCAAGAAAATAATGAAGAACTCCCAAATCTTTAGTGTGAAACTATGTAACCAAATGATGCTTCAAATCAACAACACTAGCAGTGTCACTCCCAGAAATGATAATATCATCAACATAAATAATCAAGGCAATGGTACCAATAGAGGAATGACGAACAAACATAGAATCACCAGAAGTGGAGTGTTGGAAACCATAGTCAAGCACAACGGCACTGAATCTATCAAACCAGGCACGAGGAGATTGCTTTAAACCATATAGAACCTTTCGAAGGCGACAAACCAGGTTCTTACTACCAAGACACAACATAGCCAGGCGGTTGATCCATGTAAACTTTCTCTTGAAGATCGCCATGAAGAAAGACATTCTTTATATCAAGTTGATATAAAGGCCACAAACGAGCAACAGCAATAGCCAATAGAATCCGAACATAATTAAGGCGAGCAACAGGAGAGAAAGTTTCGAGATAATCAACACCATATGTCTGAGTGTACCCTTTAGCAACCAAGCGGGTCTTAAGGAGCTCGACAGAACTATAGGGAAGGTAATTAATAGTATAAACCCATCGACAACCCATTGTTTATTTTTCATGTGAAAGAGAAGTAAGTTCTCAAGTCTTATTAATATAAAGGGCACTCATTGCCTCATCCATAGCATGCTTCCAACCAGCCGAAGATAAAGCCTGTTGATAAGAAGAAGGTACAGAAACAGAAGACAAGGCATAAGCAAAGGAATGGAGAGAAGATGAAGTACGACCATAAAACACAAACTGAGCAATAGGGTATTGAGTACAAGTATGTTTACCTCAGCGTAAAGCAATGGGTAAATCATCAGACTTCGGCAATGAAGAAGTAACTTGAGGAACCTCCGACGAAGAAGATGTTGGAGTCGGGCCATAAGGGACAATCGAGCGAATCCGGGAGCGCTGATAAACTTGCAAAGGAGGATTAGTCACAGGAGAAGGAACAGAAGACGAAGATGGGGAGGAAGAAGACATGGGTATAGGAAGAGTAGGAGACAAATCCGGAACATGTACGTTTATCTATTTTTTGTTGTCCACTTTCGCATAAACCGGCCAAGATACTCTTTCCATAGTATTGTTCACAACCCCTCTTTCTACCCCAAAACTCTATGTAAAGAAGCCTAAATCAAGCCCAACCAATTAACCACTTGGGCCTTCCGTTTAACAAAAACTCCAGGATGGTTGCTGAACTCTCCAGCAACACAATTTCTAACAATCTAGGAACCTGAAAATTTGAAGAGACAGTCAATTTCAGCCCTTCTTCTTCTCGAAACCCAACAACCTTCCTCCTTCGTGTCTTTTAAAACCCAAAATCATAAACTTTTCATAACATCTTCCTGCCATAGGAAGCAGTAGACGAGTGTCATTTTGCTTCCTGCATGTTGTTGATTTGTTGAAAAGAAGGGGAGCTTGGTCAAGTGCTATGGCGTCTTGACTATGATAGCATTGGACTGTAGTGATGGTTTTTGGTCTTCAATGGCTGTGGTACGAAAGAGGTTGTGGACAGAGTTCTTACAACCAGACCCGCCATCGACCTGTTTTGCTGGACTTGGCTGACCCTGTCTAGTTTTGAGGAAGTTAGATATTAACAGTTTCAAATTGTGAACACAACCAATGAACTGGCGTTCTGGTTACAGCGCGCTAAGGATGAACAATAGGTTGAGAGTTCAGTATTTTTTTTGGTACCAGATTACCTATTCTTGTATGCATAAGTCAAATACTTGGTCCTTCAGTGTGGATTTGACCAGCCAAGGGTCTGCTTTGCCCCTTCACCAGTTTAGTGGGAAGAGCTGGAATAGGCCTGTTTTGATAAGACTGGTTGTGGATACTGGTAATAATGGATAGCAAGAGGGTAAAATGTAGTAGTTTAACTCTCATAAGGGCAACGTTCTCCGAACATAGTGCTTAAAGATTCATATGCCTCTCGTGTGACTATTCTGTTTAGTTTATAGATGCTAGGGTGTTTGTGAAAAGAAATAATAGTTAAAGGTTGTTTGAAGCAATTTAAAGTTAAGGATGAATAGCGATACGAACCTTATACATTAGGCAGTGAAGTTGATTTGGCAGAATATATGAAGCGAAACATATGAAAAAAAATAATTGCATTTGTTATCACGGATCTTCCATAAGATGGCTGCTCAAGTTCTTATGGTTTCATCTATAAACTTGTTAAATCTGGGCAAACTTCTTCACCAATATCTTCAATTTTCGCCCTCCATCACCTATAAGATAACATAGTATAATTTGGCAATTTTCCTTTAACCTTTACGTTATGTTTGGATCAAGGATTTAGTCAAGGAAAATGACATAAAATTACATCGTATGTTTGGTTGATAGAGAAACTGAAGGGTGAAAGAACATAAAAATGAAATAAATAAGAATTTGGAATCTCTCATTTTCTTCCCTCTCCTTTTCTTTTTCTTTTCCCTTGATAAATGTGGGTTCCAAAAATAGCATTAGGAAAGATGTGAATACTGTAGTGTCATTTCGCCCTCCAGCACACCACCTTCCCCCCCCCCCCCCCCCCCCCCCTTTCCTTTTTCAATTTTCTATTACAGGTCCTGCTTTCCAATAATTGGAGTTATTGGGCAAGATTTTGATTTGGTCTTGCTCTGTAGGGCTGTAAAGACCAGCTGTAGGAATCCCATTACTGTGATAAAAACGTGATGATTATGTTTCTCCTTATAAAAAGAAGTATTGTTTCTTCTTTGGAAGTCAGTTGGTGGTGAAGGACTGTTGTGATGGAAAAAGAGATGACACATGCCTATGCAAGTTTGACATGAGTTGATTTTTTCACACTAATTTTGATGATAAGAATCCAGAAATGATTTTGTATTGATGTCGTTCTTGGGGAACTAGCTACTGTCAATATTAATTTTTGGTTAGTATCCACTGCTAAAATTGAATCTTGAATGGTACACTTTTGCTAATGTTTGGCAATATTTATTTTACAGATTAGGCCTAGTACATAAGCACATATATGCATTTACCCAGGGAATCACTGCCACTACTTTGAAATGGGCTTTTAGGGGATTGGATTTTCTCTACAGTTCAGTTCAATAGTTTGTCATGCCAAAAAATTATTTGCATCTGATCTTTGTAGTCTAACAGCATTTCCACCACTGTAGGAAGCTGCACCCGTTGCACTCTCTCTCTCTATGCATATCTTCTGTGAGGGACACCCATCCAAACTGACAGTGGGAGATTTTCGTAAATCTACTCTCATTTATTGCTTGACATGGATAAGTCTGTTGAAGGGCTTTTATTTTGGATTTTGCTTCCTCTAAATCTCGAGTTTTTCAGTTTTACGTAACAGAGAAGTATAATAGCTTTTAATTTTAAATGATAAGCTAGGGCGGCCCTACCTCTTAAAAAACTCAACTTAGAAACTAATCTAACATAACAAAATGAATAAGTTCTACAATCGGTAACACTAGTCTATTTTTCACAATTATGCAAGATACACACTATTGGACCATAGTAAGAAATAGTCTTATAAGTTTTGCATTTCAGGGTTGAACAATATGCCTTAAGTTATATAAATAGGAGAAACCTGTACTGGCTTGTTAGTTCTACCATTGCTAATCATGCACAAGCTTTAGGTTTATTGCATTTGCCACTAATTGATTTCTATTGTTTTGATGCGTTGGTTGTAGTTAATGTTTAAATACATGTTTATATTTAAGCTGAGTACTCATATCATTGATAAACATTTACCATATGACACAAACATAAAGATCATGGATTTAAATGCAATTAATGCTATAATGCTCTCTCTCTCTCTCTCTCTCTCTCTCTCTCTCTCTCTCTCTCTCTCTCTCTCTCTCAGTTTCTAATTATCAGCTTATAATATTTTCAGTTAACACTCGTAAAGATGGTGAACGAGGCCACTGCTAATATTCCTGGATGGGACACAGAGTAACTAATGGCAGAGGTTGAGTTGAGAATTTCTGATATCCATGGTACAAGACCAAAGACACTCGTGTAGAAAATTCCAGATGTCGGCAGCGTTCAGGATCTGCAGATACAAACACAGGTCACAAAAGAGTCATACAACTAGGTAGCTCTTCTTTTTGGCACTTCTGAAGTCAAAACCAAAAGGGCTGTAAAATTCTTATGTACGGTGCTAACTCCTTGTGCCAAAACCAACTCTAATCACTTCTTTATTCTTTAGCTGATCTGTCTAGCAAAGCTACTTGGAGAAAGTCCAGAGCTTCCATTTGGTTCAGAAAATAATCAATGCCTTCTGGGTTTGGTGTCACATTAATTTGTCAACACTAGAGATAAATTCACATTGTTTGCAGAGCTGCTGCAATTTTCGAGTTTTGAGACAACTATAGGCAAATAGCTGATAGGATAATAATTTTAACAGCTCGTATTGATTGTTGGCGGCGTCCTATGAGCTGTTATCACTTGAAGAAAAAATGTAATTTTAAAGTGAATTGTGGATTTAGAGATTAAGGCTCCTTTCTCATTTTCCATTGTTCAATTGAGCAAAAAGTAAGGAACACAAATGTTATTTTCAAAAGACCAAAAATGATTTTCATTTTTGGTTTTTAGCCATTCGAACCTTTAATACCATTTTAACTATATTGCGACCGGGAGCTACCACGCCCACCTGCATCCCCCTTCGCGACCACCACTGCAACCGTTATTGTTGGTTGGAAAAGTGGGTTGCATGCCTTGGAAATCGAGTCAGATCATGGATCCTAACAGGTGCCCATGGTGGATTGACCATGTAAGCAAATGGGTACGGACGTGTCTTCTAAATAGAACAAATGGACATTTCTGTATATATCAACTGCAGTAAGAGGGTGGTGAAAATATTCTGCATAAATGTAGGCGTTTAGGCCACAAGGGTCCTTGGAAGGAAGGCGAGCCTCCCCTCGCTCTCTTTCTTCTCTCCGTATGATTTCAATTTATTAGAGAGGGCTCAGAATTGTGCAAGTGTAGTTTGTATACTGTAACACACTTCACTGCGAGTACTAAACAGGTTCACGATGACACAAAAATGTGTGAAACGATCTGCCAGTTAATTCTTATTCATAATTAAGTTGACTGGAGTAATGTATGCTTTTGGGTATATGCTTCCGCATTACTCTATGAAGTCCATTTTTATCATTTTTGCCTTTGTATCACTTCAAGTCTCTTTCCAGTTCCGGGGATGAGGATGAGTATAAATCACAATGACCTGCTAGTCTAAGAAAGAATTTGTCTTTTGAATCGGAATGAAGGCACCAAAGAAGGTACCTACAGAAGCTTTTCTCAGGTGGCATTTAAATTTATTTGAAGCCAGCAAAGGTTATGAATTTATCACAGTTCCTATATTGTATGTTCTAAACATGTTTTGAACTCCTAATGCTCCTTCCTAGCTTCATCACCGTTGCTCAACAAAGAATTGTGCTACACTGAATGCAATCTGGGCTAATCAAATATCTTATCAACCTAAACCTATTAACGCCTGTCAAAAATCAGAACCCACAAGCTATTTCATAACCTGCATTTATTCACTATTACTTTACTTCATTGCAGGGGTGAATACGTTTACAGCACTAGCGTTTGAATTTTGTTATAGGCATTCGTTTTAGGGTTTCGATGATGATCTCGTAGTGAGTGAGGGCCTCATTTTGACAATTTGTTCTTCATCAACACCCATTTTCTGAGCAGCAAGCCCTGCCTCGAAGAAGCGTTTTACTGCGTCCACCATGTAATCCTTCCCTTCCTTCACAGTCATTTCCTTCCCAATATTCTCTGGGAAACTCGTGAGGATATCGTCTCCTTTTAGCACTGCCGCAAGCTGTACTAGCTCCTCCTGGAATTCACTTAGCTTGGCATCTTCGTTGGCCTCGCCTTCCCTGATCCGAACTGGAGTTGGGAGTTGCACTGTGGAAACAGCAAAGCAACAAAACAGAAGTGATTAGATCAATCTTTCAGAGGAAAAAAGTATGAACAATGATTGAAGATTGCAGCCTATTTGTAACAAAACATTAGGGTTTACGCTGTCCCAAGGAAGAAAAGCATAAAAAAAAAAAAAAAAAAAAGACAGAAAGAGGTGTGTATTCTGTGAAAGAAGATGGCTCTACATATCGCTATATGCAAACACTAGCCACTTTGTAACTGGACTGTCCATGCCCAAATTTTTCCTTGCATAGTCATTTTTTAAAATTTTTTTGTGTTACTCGGGCTTCTCTAAAATTACATGAATTATTTAAAGAAGGCAGAAATCTAAACCAACTTGGAGTTTGCCTGCTTTTCCCTGAAAAAAGATAGGAATTTGGATATGCCAGATTTAGGTCGTAAATATGAATGAAAAATTCTTCATTTCCCATATACGCATAAACTTAGATGGTTTCTGCATACGTTTTCCGATTTCCAAATGATAATGTAATTATTTTCCGAAACACCTATTTATTTGGTTTCTGCCAATACAGTACTTAGCAAGCTTGTTATACTCTATTGGAGAAGTATCTTTTGACTATGCTCACACTAAACCAAATTGTTTGGAGAAGGTCCCTTCTTCTCCTAATCACAAATCCAATTCAGCTAAAATAAATCCATCTAGTAAAATGTATAAAACTTAGACAGGGCTAGAAATTTTACAGGGCATGACATGAGTTGTGCCAAGGATCTATATATATCTAAGAACTTGAACAATTAAGCTTGACCACCTCATACTAGTTTAGTATATTCTTTGCAATTGTTAGAACCGGACCAGACCGGCCGGTTCAAATGAGAACCTCAATTAGTTTACCAAAAATGCATGTCAACGGGGTTGAACCGAAAAAACTAGCCGATATTTTAGAAAACTGGTGAACCAATAGGTATTCAGAGAACCGGACAATATTTCAAAAAAAATCAAAATAGCATAAATTGTGCATGATTTAAAACCATTTGTTTTTCAGAAACATGTCATTTATGGTCTTTTAATGTAAAATAGAATAAAAAAGTAAAGACTTTGACTAAAATCAAAAAATGAAAAAAGAAAAAGGAATAAAGAAGAGGATAAAAAAAAAATGCACAAGGCAAATAATGCACAATACTTACTTTTTTACTGTGCGTTGTTTTCTCATTTTAAATTTATAAATATATATGGTTTTTTAATAATAAATAGATATATCGATATATGTATTATAAAAATAATTATTAAAATGTATAA
The DNA here is from genome assembly GCA_033060915.1 of Euryodendron excelsum. Lineage (NCBI taxonomy): Eukaryota > Viridiplantae > Streptophyta > Magnoliopsida > Ericales > Pentaphylacaceae > Euryodendron > Euryodendron excelsum. The sequence continues at coordinate 41,600,005 of CM065380.1, read as the reverse complement.
ACTGTAAACTAAAACTAAAAATAGAAAAAATAAAGATGAGAAAAAGGAGAGTATAGGGTGAAAAAAGAAAAAAAAAAAATGACCACGCAAAAAATAAGGAACATTATTTTCTTAATAATACACATCATTGTCAAGTTTTACTTCATTTCTTTTAAAAATAAAAATACTAGTAAGTATTAGATTAAAAACTATGAAATTGGAGTTAAAAATAAGTCCACTTGAATGTTTTTGCACTTAATTATTTTTATACTTTTTCTTATAAAGTATTTTTTTTTTATACTTATTTTGAGTTATTGTATGAAAAAGAGTATCATTTAAACCATTGATAATTTTTTTAATTATTATTTTAATTAAAATATATTTTTATTATTTATTTATTGTATAACTAGTTAAATTACGATTGAACTAGTAAATTGTTGAACGGATGTCTTATTCGGTTCAATCACCGGTTCTAAAAACTATGATATTCTTATGCTTCTTAGACAAATGACTGAGGTTTATGGTGACTAACCGGGGCAATCAGTTCTGGGTTGTTTCCGCGTTTGGAGGATGGTTTCGAAGGTGCCGGCCCATGCATCCCTCTTAGTCAGAAAGGTGGGCAGGTTGAAGATCTTCTTCACTGTTGCTGGGATGGATGAATGCTCATACTCTGACGTTGGAAATGGCTTTCCATTGGGTCCATGGACTACTGCATTAATTATATTATCATCATAATCATAATCATGCTTATATAAGTTTCAAATATATTACAGGTCCATAAATTTAAATCAAAGAATGAGACTATATTTCAGATACAATTTGCAGAATAAGACTGTATTCTCACAAGTTCCCGCATGCTGCTAATTTCTCACTACCCTAGTTTTTGGAAAAGATTTAGTTCTAATTAAGGGAACGAAGACATTTCCGCTAATATCCAACTAGTGGAGGGAGACACATGCAATTCAGATTCTTTTTTTTTTTTTTTTTCTATTGTATCATTCTGCCTTTCATTCGGTTATTTCTCCTTCTCGTATCAGCCAACTCAAATTTTGGTTGGCTCTATTGTTAGAGCATTTGAAGCAAATTTTTATGAACGGACAAAAATGACCTTTTAATATCATGAAAAAATATTCACTGGGAGGGTACTATTGTCTTTTCAAAAAAATTAACCTAACAATAAGATCGCTCTTTTCTTTTTCCCTAAGTGACAAAGGTTTAATGCAGATCAAATATTGAGATAGTCTTTCCTTTTACTTTTTTTTCTTTTTTTTCTTACGAGATACACTCTTAGACATTAAAGCCCATGTTTTGTATAGAGAGTGGAATAGCTATCCTCATTTCCATTTCCATTCTATTATTTTGTTTCACCATTTAAAAGTTGAAATGCGCATTCCATTCCTTCCAGCAACTTAATAAGGGTAAGCAAACATGGGAATGAAATTGATCCAAGCTGGTAAGCAAACAGCGAAAGGACAAACACAGCAAAAGTAATTTAAATGCCATCTTAGTGGGAAAAACACTGCCTACCAATACGATGGATGAACAAACTTAAGAAGGAAAGACCTCAACTGCATCCCAACCAATAATTTTACATTGTCACTTTACTAACTTAAAGAACGGAAAGTAAGACACCAAGACGACAATAATATACTACTTTAATAAAAGAAAAGAAGGGTAAGTATAAATGGTGGGTCTTCAACTTTGAATTTAGGCTTTCATTTTCCATCCATTGTCACCTTCTAAAAAAGCAGGATGGCATGTGACTAACACGAGATTAACAACTCTTTCTAGAGGTTTTGAGTATCACCTCAGGTAGGTGCTATGTGAAATCAATGCTGGAAAAGGGAAAAAGAATGAATTATTGGTCGGACACGAATTGACAATTCACACAGTAGTAATTACGTTTAGATATAACAAGCTAACCGTATGTTTGGATCATGACTTTATCAACTGAAAGAAAACTAAATTTTTTTAATAAATACATAATCTTTTTTTTTTTTTCCAACCCAAACCAAACAAATTTTTTTACTATATTTTTTTTCCTATATTTTTTTTTTCCTTTTCTCACCACAAATTTAAAATCAAAAGAGTAATAGAAATTACAAGGAAATGCTATCCTTATAAAAAAAAAAAAAATTCATGTAAAAATACCTATCAAATGTGACCGTAATAATTTTAAAATTAAATACTATTACGACACGATGGGTTTTTTGTTTAGCAGTTGAATATGAATTTTCTGTAAAATTACAATCAAGTTCAAATAAACATTTTAAAATGCAGAGAGGGTAGACTTACCGGTGCCCTTTTCAATCCAAGGGGATACCATGATGGTTGGAACCCTGACCCCCAACCTATCAAACTTGAAAAAAAACGGGTCGGGTCCTACAATATCATCTGGGCTGGGAACCCCACGCACGGGTGTGGGGACATGATCATAGAACCCACCATGCTCATCGTACGTTATGATCAGCAGAGTTTCGTTCCACTGCGGGCTCGCCCTCAGCGTCTCGTACACCTCCTTCACGAACATTTGCCCCCTGTACACATCGTGGGAAGGATGGTCGTCGGTCGCTGGATCCGCCTTGGTGTCCACGTAGTGCTGCTCCACCACAGCATAGCTGGGAAGCTTACCCTTCATTGCATCACTGCTGAATGACAATTTGTACGAATGAAATCTACCTATGTACTTGAGCTTTCTCAAATTTCGATAAAAATATGTCGCCGGAATATCCTGATAGTAGATTCCGAACGATATTCCGGCGTCATCGAGGTTCTCGAAAATCGTGCGTTGCGGGTATCCTTTTGCGAGCATTGCAGGGATGTTGCTGGTCGCGCCGGCGGAGGTGCCGGAGTGGACATACATCCTGTTGGGCTGCGTGGAGGAGGGGACGGAGGCGAACCACCGGTCGAAGACGGCGAACTCAGAGACGAGGGACTTGTAGACGGCGACCTTGTCGGGGTCGAACCCGTTCATGACGGCCTGGGTCATGTTCGGATCCATAGAATGGGCTTGCTGGGCGAACCCGTTCATAGGGGGCGGGTAGAGGGAGGTTTGGTTGGACCCAAAGATCTGCTCGCGAATGGCTTGGAAGGAGTGGCCCGGGTCCGGGTCGACGTAGTGGGATTTGTTCTGGAAGTATAAGCGAGGGGAGTTGGGGTCAGTGGTAGAAAGGGGATTGGATTCGGAGCCGGTGACTCCATTGATTTTGGGGTTGAGCTTTTTCATCCAACCCAACATGTGATCGAATGAACGGTTTTCCATTACGAGCACCACTACTGTTTTGATTGGACTGGTTGAAGAAGAGACTTGGTGGTGGTCGTGCAAGAGAATTATCAGTAGAATGAAAGTGGTGACTTTGCCTGCGGCGGGGGCGGCGGCGGCGGCGGCGGCGGCGGCCATTGGAGAGAGAGAGAGAGAGAGAGAGCTGATATTGCTGCACAGCTCTCCAGCAGATGTCCGTGTAGGCTTTGTATGGTGGAGAGGAGCAGATGTGAGGGCAGCTGGTTTTATGTGGGAGAGAGCCTTCGTTGTCTGTCTCTTTTTGCTTAATAATGGGCATTATCTGTCGTATTGAACAAAAAACAAAATCCCTCCACCGACGTTATTATTATTTAATGTCGTAATCCATTTGGAGTGGAAAAAGCTATGGTATGAAATGCTTGATTACTTTTAATTGGGCTGCTACTTTTATGAAAGGCCTTTTTCTGTCTAAATATTTGAAGTACAAAAGTTAAAAAAAAAAAAAATGGATGATTTACAAATTACCGGGTCACTATGAGTATGAAGATGTTAACATATCGTATCAAAATATATCTAAATTTGTTTTAGACTAAATCTAAAGATTAGTTGACGTGGCTCTTTCAGAATAATCGGTCAAAATTATTTTCATAGAATTGAAAATCAACAGAAGGGAGAGGAGCCGAATCTTAAGCCTATAATATATTTTTGTTTTGGTGGAAAGAGAAATATATATTAACCATCATAAATAAATATTTACATTGGATAGGAATAATTAATAAAGGTGAATTTTCAATTCAAATCTCACTGTCATCAGCGTGTTTTACGAAGAAATGTACACTTACATTACATTTTCGTCTAACATGAACACAAGCACTTGGTCAGAAAAAATTTCAGCCTCTTATTACCTCTTTAGTGAAGATCCTCATCTCTGAAAAGTCGTCTTCTTTTTTTGTTAAGAGCAAAAAAAACACTTGCGACATAGTCTAATATATAGAGTCCAGTTCATTCTCAGTTGAAAAAATAATCAATGCGTAGAGAGAAGCCAGTGCTTTCAAAGCAAGAATATTAATATTAATATGGCCTACCATCCCTTGTGACTTCGTGGCAATTAACTGTCCTTTATGATCACGAATTATCACACCCCTATACCAAGCGATTACCTTTATGATCAATAGCCCCATCAACATTAACCTTTTACACATTTTCCATAGGAGGGCTTCAGGATATTGAATTATTTTGCACTACTAGACATGATTGCATATTTGTTTTGTTATACTCTTTTAATATACGAAATTGCTTACTTAATGAGGTTCTGTTCCCTTTTCACCATGAAGAATGTACGTTGTTCCTATCATTCCTTCCAAAGTGTCCAAGCAACAACTGCAAACATCATATTTTCCTCAGTGCTATTAATTATTTAACACTTGTCTATACTAATCAGGAACCTTCCATATCGCAGATTGAGAATATATCCCTTTCAAAACCACCTGCATCCCATTAATACATATTCAATAGTCTCATTTGCAAAACTATATCTGCAGCAACATTGGACTACTGAAACTTTTCGCTTACTCAACTTCACCACTGTTGGAAGAATGTCATGACAATTAAGCACGCCACAAGAAAACTTTTAATTTTGTTGGCACCGGCAACTTCCATATTTTATTCCACCAATGAGCCAAATTAATGTCACTAGGGCCTTTTTCCCTTTTCTTCCAGTACGTCTTTTGTTACTCAGTAGCCACTATATATGAACTGAATAACGCCCATTATTACTGTAGTGCCACACCAATTTGTCCTGCAGGAAGAAGCGTTTGAGAGTTATTTGTAAAACATTTTCATCTTCTATTGGGTAGAAAACCTGCTCAATTAACTCCCTGTTCCAGCAACCATGCGTGTAGTCAATGAGGTTAATACCTTACTCTCTGTACTCGAGAGTGGTTGAGAGAAAGGCCTAAAAGATTTAGAAGTTGGAATCCACGGATCCTTATAGATATTGATCATACTACCGTCACCCACCCGCCATCTTGTGCTACGAAGCAAAACATTCCGAGCATTCTACAGACTTCTCCATGCATAAGATGGGTTAGAGCCAAACTGAGCAACCAAAAAATGGAATGAGGGAAGTACTTAGCTGCAAACACCTTATGGAAGAGTGAAGATGTATTGGGATACAATCTCCACCCTTTCTTGGCAAGAAGAGTAAAATTGAAAGCCTGCAAATTTTGAAAGCCTATAATATTAGTTTATCTATATCATAGTTGTATGTATATTATTTATTTAAAGAATTGCCAAGTCCTTAGCTATCCATCTCTTGGAAATGAGTTCTATAGCATATTAAAGGAAAAACACAATAAACACAATCTTTCCCCCAACCCATATGTATCTGTTATCTATTACATATAATAAAAGTGGGAGTCACAATTTCCCTCCTCTCTTTTTTTTTTTCCTAAGTTACCCCTACACGATTTGGTTTACTGTGTATGTCCTTTTCTTTTTTCTTTTTTTTTTTTGGTCTTTTTGTGATTGCACACCTACCAATGTACGGCAATCCCATTTCGCCATTCAATTATACACCGAATACACGATTCGGCATTTGGCAAACCGCCTCAACGCAATGCATTACCTTTGCTACAATCCCAAACCGCTTCACCGCAATGCGTTTTGGTGCAATTCTAAACGGCCTTACCGCAATGCTCCACGGTTTTGGCAGCCGCACTTTAACCTAATAGCCTTGCAATTGCGGTAGTAACTAATGCATTGTAAGATGTGTATAAGCGCATGTAAGACCTCAACCATTGAATGACACTCTTGTACTTTTTAAACTTGAATTGCAAGACAAGTTTTGTCTCGATTTGATCAAAAAATGAGCGCATGTATCTTACATTCCTCCACCGAAAATTTTTTATGCTCACTTTGCCTTGACATTCGTGCTGTCTGAAAAAGATCTAGGAAAATCGAGTATGGCCGCAACATTCCTATATAATTTTTCTTGAACTTAGTGTCATCGAGGGGCCTTTGATGTTTCCGGACGATAAAGGTATCAACTCGGAAAGTGAGCTTAAAAACAAGATTTTCGGAACGACTGTGACACACTCGATCGGTTTTCCAAAATGACCATTCTTAGTCCATGCAATCGCGGCCTTCGGAAAGCGATCATCCTGATCGAACCATTCTTGATTTACACATTTCGTAAACCGTTTGACTGTGTTTTTTAATAGGGAATCAGGATTCGGCACGTGAAATGGGGGGGTGTGCTTTAATTTTTTCTCAAGTGTCAAAAAGTACCCTTCTTTGAGTTGTTTGATGAAGACCTTCGGGTGATGTTATGGATAATCGGATAGCACCGATGGAAAGCATATCACTAAGGGTTTTAAAATTCTCTAATTTGCACATTTCGTTAATCATTTAACAGTGCATTTTAATGCAAAAGGTGAAGGAAAAGTAGCTTTTGGAGGAGCATTTGTGACATACTCTATGAAGTTTTTATAAGTTAAAGTGCGTTTCGAGTCAAGGGACTCATCCGAAAATGGTAGGAACCCTTTTCAAAGCATCTAGATGGATGCCGGTTTAATTCCCAAGATCAATGGGGGCTAAAAATGCACTTGGGCACGTAAAGGTCAAACAGTTATTTTGACCGGAACTTACCAAAATGAGGTCAGAATGGACTTTATTTGGACATAAGGGGTTGTTTGGGGTGATTTTACCACTTCAAGGAACTTGTATTTTCCGAGGAGCATGCGGGGGTGTCTATAGGCAAAACGGTAATTTTGACCAGGGTTGACTAAAATGTAACCGAGATTGGTTTGAATGGCATATTGAGCATGCCGGAATATCTAGAGATAGTATCGAGGGTGACCTTACTGTCTTGAGGGATTGATACTTTTTCGAAAGACGTGTCAAACAACCTAAGAGTAGAATGGTCATTTTCACCGTGTCGAGTCAGCAAACACTAGTGTTGACCTGAGCTTAAAAGTATTTCTGTCACTCCAACGGTTGTGACGAGTTAATTTTCAAAGGCATACATACTTTGGCAAACTTGTCACGACAAGAATCATAGTTAGTCTTTTGACACATAGTTACTTGCAGTGTGCCTATATTAACCTGTTTATGAGTGCTTTTGCCACTCCGACAATTTGATAGTTTGTGAGTGATTCTGTTACTCCGGTGGTTTTGGCATTAGTTTTGGAGATCCCCCGATCTCGATAAGTTATCTGAGTCAAGGGATATAAAGAATATTTTACATTGACAGGTTAGGATGCGTCGAAAGTGGACCGCTTGAGATTTGTGAATGTTTCCATCACTCCTATAGTGTTGGCGATAGTTTTCGGAGACCACCTAGTCTCTAAAAACTGCTTAAAATGCCTAGAGGTATTTTGATCATTTTAACTCTGAAACGGACATATGAGGTTTAGAAGTGCATCTTTGCTCTTCAAAAATTGAATTGATTTTTGGAAAGCTGGTCGGGGCTTGTATTGTGATGTTTTACTAGAGGACCGGTTTTAATAAAAAATTACCGAGCGATAAAAAATGAGGTGTTTACATATATAATGTGCACTTAACTAATATATATATATATATATTTACAATTGATCGATATATTTAGATGTTGACTTCTTAATGATTATTTTTCACTTATTTGGAATCGATACTACACTTTTCTAATAACAAAAATTTTTAAAGGGTCTGTTTGGAAATGTTGTCAGTTTTTATTTTTTGTTGTCTATTTCTGTTTTTTGTTTTTATTTTTTGTTTTTTATGATCTAACGATGGGATTTATAAGTTACCGTTCTGCTAAAAATACTATATTAATGTTATAGAATCAGAAAATACATTTATTTTAATATTTTTTTAAAATTTTTATTTTTTAAAAAACAAAAAACAAAACCAAACGCACTCTTTTCAGTCCTCTTTCCAACCATTCTCTAAACTATAATTTTTTTAAAATAAAAGTTTGCTTCAAATAATAACACTTTTGCACATTAACGCTTTAAACGAACACCCAACAACTCAATTTTTTATGTGTTCAGATCTTGAGGACGTAAAAGTAGATATAGGCGACGTAAATTTTCTAAAAAATTTGACAAAAAAGAAAGCTTACTAAAATGATATGGTAGCGATATTTTTGTAATTAAGAATCATTATAATATATGTTTGTTTAAAAGTAATAAAAACTCTAATTCAATAACATATTAAATTTAATATAAATTTTCTAATTCTATAACATTCTTCTTAAGACTATTGGTCATTTGTAAAAAGGATCGAAATTTACATAGAAGGAAACTACTATTCTTTTAAAAAAATAAATTTGAACCGAAAACCATATCGGAATGATTTAACAATAATATTTTTACAAATAAGAGTTATAATGGTGGACGTTTCAGCAGATTTTGACCCACACTCGTAGGATTTGAGAAGAAAAATGAAAGAAACATTCTAGATTTTCTTTGTTTTGTTATCATGAAAAATGGGGAGGAAAAGGAAATGTAACTAAAGAAATTGAAGAAATTTTTAGTTTTAGATATCATTTTTGTTTCTCTTGTTCTTGGTTTCTTACAATATTTTACAATTTTTAATTTACCATTTATTTAAGTAAAATAGAAAATAAAGAAAATTGGGGTTTTCTTTTCTAGTTGTCTTTTCTTTTCAATTTATCCTACTGTTTCGACGGACCAAAACAAAACCATCACGTTGTGAATAGTTAGCAGCTATTCATTGGATGACTTTTTAAGCAAATAAAATGAACTGACACCAACTTTACTGTACAATCTTGTCCATTGAAATTTTCATTTTCATGTAGTTTTTTTTTTTCTCTATATAAAGAGAATAAGAGAAGAAGAAAAACACAAAAAGAAGAGAATAATAAAAAAGAGGAGAGAAAGAAAAGAGAAGAGAGACAGAGCAAAAATTCTAGATAAATATTGATAGATATAGTTGTATTAATTTTTTTTCTTAAAATAATAAAGTTTTGAGTGATTCAAAAGATCAACTACTAATAGTTTCAGAAAAACTAATCTAATAAATATTTAATAGTTCCACAATGACTAATTTTATTAAATTTTATTAGGTTATCTTTATTTACTTTACATTTTTTTTTAATTTTATAATATATTATCAACACGAGCTTCTAATCATTGAGGTAAAGACTATTATCTCTGTTATTCACAAAGGTACTTCATTTCGAAACTATGAAGTTAATATTTCAGTTCCTTGAGTCTTTACTCTGTGGAGTCTGTTCTATACTTCATGTATTTTTCGTTTTTGGTTTCTCTTCATAATTTAAATATTCAGTGATAAGTGAATAGAATAGAATAGTAACTGAACAGTGATGCATGAATGAATGTATAGCTCTGTCAGGCTTAGATAGAAATGTGCCGTCAAAACAAATCTTAAGACCGAATAACACCATTAGTTGCACAAAAGTCATCAAGCATTAATTGCTTATCATTTTTATTCTTGGATAAATTGCTATTTAATTAACTTTGGCCAATATATGTGCTTATTTAGGTGGATCTATTACGTGAGATATATTAATATCAAGAATTTTGTAGTTGCTACAAATATCTCATGTCTACAATTTCATGTATTTATTATTAATTGGTTTCAGCGATGCTTAATCATCTTGTTTCACTTATATATCTATTCCTTTAACATCGTTTTAAACTGCGATATTCTGCATTTATTTTGGAACCTTTATTCCAAGATTTATTCAGAAGTAATGAATTTAAAAAATATAATTAATAAAAGAAATTAAGTATCCCTGAAAGATGCTTATTATGGTCGGCATGCGGCCTCTTTAATTTTTGTTGATTTAATTTTTAACTGTAGTTATTATGGTCGACGCATTGTTTATTTTGGTTTACCATTATGTTATCATTGAATTTTTGTAAAATGAGATAAGAGTGCCGGGAAATCGTAATCATTTCAAAAGCTTACTATAGTTAAATACACCTGAAATTGCAAAATTATTTGTAAATGTGCTTGGAGTTGTAAAATTATGGTTGAATATACCTGAAATTGTAAAGTTATGATTTAGTGCACCTAGAGCTGCAATAATTTACAAGTGCTGATAAGTATAATTTTTATTATTTAAATCAGCCCACAATGAAAATGATGAGGAAGAAATCTTCTTGATAAAGTTATGAAAGGAAAATATATTTACATTTTATGCCTTGAATGTGCTCTAACAATAACAATATTGAGAATATTAATTCAGAAAAATATTTTGAAATAATATATTATATTCTAACGACTCATCGTGAATATATAATAAAAGATAATGGTAAATAGTTAAATGAATTAGTTACTATTCATATGTACTATTTATGTTACTATTTATAGGTCTCATGCTATTTTGGTTTTGTCTCTCATTTTCTTTCTACATTTTTATTAGTTTTATATTATATTTCTGAATCAAATGCAATTTGATTATTGTGGATGTAATTGTAGATGTGACCCAATATAAATAATTTTTGAAATTATGGGATTACCTTGAAGGTTACAATGTATAAATTAAAAATACTACAAGATACCACCAAAAGTGGAATAATATAACAAAAAAAATAAAATAACAAAAGATTTGCTGAATAAACCTCACAAAAATTATAAAGATATTTTATTGGTCACGTACCTATAGTACGATTAATTATTATTTACAGTAGAAATAATTTTTACAAATTTAATTATTTAATTGATGATGTATATATTCATACGTTATTTTAAAGTTTCTTGCATTATTCTTTTAATAAGAATGAAACTTCATATATATTTTACATGTTAAGACATGGATCATACCAATGCCTTAATTATCTCAAAAATGAGTGTTGAAGAGATATGTCTTGTAGACAGTGCCAGAATACACACAATTTTTTGAAAAAAAAAAAACATATTTCATAAACTTAACATTAACTGAAATTAATGTTAAAACAATATAGGCATTACAAAATTGATTAGAGACTCGAGAAGAATTAGGTTTCAGAAGAGCTAATATAACATTGGCAAGAGTAATAAAACTCTATATTGATAACGGCTTCTATTCTATCGGAGTTACAACAAATTTGCTCAAGTTTTACATAAATTTTCACATTATTTCAATTATTTACATACCTGAAGCATATAATGAAATATAATATAAAAAAACAAAGGTAGTGAAAAAATATTTTTACATTATTTTTCTTTTTCATACTAGAAACATATAATTAATAAATTTGCTATTTTTGTTCTGGGTTATATATTATACGACTATACAAGTTATGGAATCACCTGAAATGATACACAAGTAGTGTTTTTGACCTAAACGATTTTTATATTGTTGGATCACCTGCAATAAAGCACCTGAAGTACTTTGACTCAAAAAAAAAAAAAAAGAATTTTATACTTTGGCACGATGGTCCTGGTTATCCAGATTAATAATGTTACGTTGAATAATTGAAAACTTACATGAACAATCGGCTAAAAAATCAGAAGATTCTTTATGCCAATAATCGTTCATATGCTGCTTATTCATGAGAAAAGTAATTGTGAGATTAATATATCTACCATATGGATCATTTTTATTTATGCATATGTACAATGGTCTTATATATGTTTACTATTAAACCCACAATGTTGCATTTGTTTGGCTATATGTTCAAATCTTTTAATTACATATATAAATTCAGATTATTCTCGTTTATTTAATACAATTAGATAATACTAGCAATATATTCATAGTATATTTTTTGAATTGTCATTTTGATATGTCAGTTTATCTACCATTAACGTGAAATCAGTTAGAATGCTATGAAACTGTCTCATCTTAATCTCTGAATAAATCAAATGTGAATCAAAAGTTTACAGAATTATTTTCTTATAGACGATTGCAAATCAATTGCTTGAAGCATTCACCGACACAAAAAAAGCAACAACATTATATATTAGTTGCTAATGCTACATCACATAGTGATGTCCTTCTAGGACAATATATTAATATTGCTGCACATGATTTCAAATCACACCTGAAGCGTGAAAGATCTGCAGGTGAAAAAGCTCAAAGTATTAGAAAGAGAAAAACATAACAAAATGAACAAATTGATATTCCTGAAGAAACCATAATATCTAAACTTTCTAAAGAAGAAAATGAATCTCTAGAAGAAGAATATCGATCTTACAAATTTTCTAAAGAAGAAACTCTTGAAGAGAAATTTATGGAAGAGATAGTAAATCATAATGTCTTCCTAAAGAAAAAGGTCTTGTAAAAGAATCTTTAGAAGATGAACCTCTTGAAGATATATCCCTTGTAAAAGAAATTGTACCTAAAAATAGTAAGATCTTAATGAATAATAATGTGAATACAAAAGTACGATGAAATAGAAATGATACTATTGCTGATAACATATTTTTATTTAAAGTGGCTCTTGCAATTACTAGGAATAATGAAGATATCGAACCATAGATTGTCGACAAATGTCGATATTGATATGATCAATCAAAATGAAAAGCAACTAGTGAGTTAGAATTAAACTTATTAGCATAATGTAAAGCATTTGAAATTGTAGTCCAAATACCAGAAAATGAAAATATCAGAACTGTAGTCAAATACTAGTAGATGTCGAACCTATAGTCTAAACACCAAAAGATGTTATGTGTTCGAACTAGTAGTCCATCCACTAAAAAATGTTAAATTGATTTGATACAAATGAGTATTTACACAATAAGAAAATAAAATAGTACCATATAAAGCACGACTCGTACCAGAAGGTTTGTTGCAGAGACTTGATATTGACTATAATAAGAAATTCTATCCTATAAGGATGCAATTACATTCATATTATTAATTAGTTTGCCAATTTGAGAAAGACTGGACATGCACTTAATGAATGTATAATAGCCTATTCATTTGGTGGATTAGGTAACGATATATATATATATATAAATTCTTGAAGAATTTAAAAAAAATGCTTAAACCAGATATTTTAAAACCTCGAAAGTTATATTCTATCAAATTTCAAAGATATTTGTATGAGTTAAAGAAATTTGGGCGCAAATACTACAATTATCCCAATAAATATGTATTGAAAGAATGATATATGAACAATACAATTTGTCCATGCATTTTTAATAGAATTTGAATTTATTATTATTGCAATATGTGTTTATATTTTTGAATATTATTGGTACTCCTGAAGAGATTACAAAAACTACTAGTTATTTAAATAATAACTTTAAAATTAAATATCTTGGGAGAACAAATTATTGTCTTATCTTGTAGATTGAGCATTTATTAGAAAGAATTTTTATTCATCAGTTGACATATATAGAAAAGATTTTATATTGATAAAACTCATGTATAGAATTTGCTAATGGTTGTTAGATCACTTGATATATAGAAATATCATTTTCATCCTTAAGAAGATGGTGAAGAAATTTTTAGCTTGAAGTACCATATCATAGTGCTATTGCGGTTCTTATGTATTTTGCAAAATGCACAAAACTTGATATTATATTTTTCTGTCAACCTACTGACAAGATATAGTTCTGCACCAATTCCAAGGCAATGGAATAGAGTAAATGACATATTGTGTTATCTTCGAAGAACAATAAACATGAGTCACTACCAGAGTTAGTTGATTATGCAGATGTTAGCTATCTTTCTTATATACATAAAGCTCTGTCACACATAGTGTATTTGTTTGCTGATGACAAGACTGTTATATCTTAGAACAAATATTAACAGCAACTTCTTCAAAATACTTATAAAGCAAGTTGAGAGTGCATTTGGCTGCGTTCTATGATCCAATCTATTCAAGAGAGTTACTAACTATCTTTTATAAAAGATACATCGACGATATTATATAAATATAATGCTTGTACAGATTAAGGCATGCTACATTAAAGGTGACGGAACCGAGCATATTTCACCAAAATTCTTTTATATATATGAGTTCTAGAAGAGCAGTAATATAATATCCAGTGACAATTTAGAGAACTTATCTACTAAAGCAAGTGCGATGTTTAAGAAACTAGTTCACAAAATTGGCATGCGTTGCTTTATAGATATTTCATGTTATTAATCCAAACTATCAAATTCGTACCAGAAGTTTGAATAAGGAGGAGTCACGTACTGTATTCTTTTCCCTTCGCCAATAATTTTTCACACAAGGTTTTTCCTTGGTAAGATTTTAACGAGATACTTTTAACACACCCACAATATTTTATGCTGCACAAAATATTATACTCTTTTTTCTTCACTAAAGTTTTTTCCTACTGGGTTTTGTCTAGTAAGGTTTTAATGAGACATATTTTCATGACGGTCATCTAAGGGGGAGTGTTGTGAATAGTTTGTAATTATTCATTAGATGACCTTTTAGGCAAAGAAAATTGTTGACTCAAGGTTGATCCTCTTGTTGATTTTAATGATAACTAAACGTTGTGTTATTTTATTAATGCATTTGCTTAGTGTGAAGATTAATAAAGATTATAATTTAGACTTAGAAGTTTGACTTTAAGTCTAATACATGTCAAAGTGAATGTACAACAAGCTAAGATCAAGCAATGCACTCTAAGAGTCATGCAATGTACCAAAACAGAATATTGACACCTATTCCAACTTCAAACAAATGATTTGCATTCGAAGAGATTGAAGGTGTTCAAATAAAAATTTCATCAAGTATGCATAGACTTAATGAAGTTGATTTGCATTCAAAGAGATTGAAAGTGTTCAAAAGAAGACTTCATCAAGTGTGTAAAGATCAATTAAAGAAGATTTGATTTTGAAAAGATTGAAGATGTTTGTGAAAAGAATTCATCATAACTGCATAATCTCTACAAAGAATCTTAGTGAAGACTTCATCTAGGATGTAAAGAATCAATGAAGACAATATGTATTCAGAGAAATGAAGATGTTCAAGAGTAGACTTCATCGAGCTTATAAAAGTCTCATTAAACTGATCCTAAAGAAGAAAGAAGATTTGGTAGCAAAGAGAAGAGATCGACAATGAAGCATTATAAAGCTCTACATGAAAGAAAGAACTCGCCAATGAAAGAAAGAGCTTGGTAATAAAAAAGAAAGCTCGGCAACAAAAAAGAAGAGCTCAGCATTGATGGAATGAAGTCCTGACAGTTTGGAAATAAAAAAAAAGATGATTATCAAATGATAAATTCAATCCAAATTGAATAGAGAACACCTTTGGTGAATTGAAGACTTTGACTGATCATCATGCCCCAAAGAGAAGACTCCTTAAAGATCTTATAGTATTGCTGAAGCTGAACTTGATCATTGGAAGAGAGAATGAAGATTTTTGGACAATGTGCCGACACATGAAAATGAAGAGTCGACACATGAAGATAAAAGTCAAAAATTTGAAGACAGAATAATCAAGTGTCGACACATGGAGTCAATGTGTCGACACATGGAGACAGTATACAACATCTGGAAAATGCAAACCAGATGTGTCGACACATGAAGCCTAGTGTTGACACTTGAAAAATAACGGCTAGTTTTTCTAATGTTATAACGGATTGGACTTGCATTAAATAACCCCCAACAACCTCCAACGGACAAAATCAATACAGAGATTTATATACAAGTTTCTAACTATATTCATACAAGAAGAGATACAAGAAAACAATAATCACTAACTGATCAAACTGAAAAACCTAAATATTCTTCTTGTCTTCATTAACTGAGCTTTTATTGTTTTATCCATTCTTGATACAGAGTTTGTGTTTCATTTGTATAACTTCATACACCTGTAAGTGAGAGTTTGAAAGTTCTCTTGCAGAAGAAAAACTCTTGTAAGTTGGAGTAGATCTTAGACAAAATCACTTGGTAGCTGGAAGAACTTGTGAATGAGTTCTTGTGTAAAAGTGAGCCGAGCACTTGGTAAATCAGTATCCATTTTGTAATTAGAGATTGTATAGTGGAGGAAGAATTTAAGGGGATTTTGGGGTAAGGGCATAGACCACGAATTGTGGTTGAACCTCGGTAATTCTTGGTGTGCTTTTTATTACTCTGTTTTCATTTTATTTTTGATTACATTGCAATATATATATATATATATATTGATTACTATACTAGTGATTAGCTTAATTTTAATTAATTTTAATTGTCATTAATTTTTGAAAAATCCAATTCACCCCTCCTCTTGAGTTGCCTTTTGGGCCAACAATTGGTATTAGAGCTTGCATTCCTGTTTTAGGCTTAATATCCTAGGATTAGATCCATGGCAATCAATTTTGAAAGCTCTTTCAGTGAGGGTCAATCCACAAACAGACCACCTATGTTCAATGACACTAATTATAACTATTGAAAGAATAGAATAAGAATTTATATTCAATCGGTAGATTATAAATTATGGAGACTTATAGTAAATGGTCCCAAAACTCCTACAACCAGAGTAGATAAAACAGATGTCCCTAAACCTAAATCTAAATGGGATGAAGATGATTTGAAAATACTGCAATCTAATGCAAAAGCTATGAATATTCTATATTGTGCACTTGATCCTAATAAATTTAATCACATTTCCACTTGTGAATCTGCTAAAGAAATATGGGATAGACTAAAGGTTATACATGAAGGTACCAATCAAGTTAAGGAATCTAAAATCAATATTTTGGTACATAATTATAAATTATTTAAAATGAAACTTGATGAGTCTATCACCAAAATGTTCACAAGGTTCACCGATATTATTAATGGCTTAAAATCTCTTAGAAAGTTTATCCTAACAATAAGCAAGTGAGGAAGATTCTAAGGTCTTATGCCAAAAGCGTGAGAAGCTAAAGTCACAGCAATTCAAAAAGCAAAGGATCTCAACACTTTGCATCTTGAAGAACTCTTGGGCTCTCTAATGATTCATGAGCTTACTCAAAGCAACATGCCCAAGAGAATGAAGAAAAGAATAAAAGGGTAATTGCATTCAAATCCACCAGTTAAGATGATGAATCAACAAGTGATGAGAATGAAAATGAAATTGCTCTCATCACTTGAAAATTCAGAAGATTTATGAAGAAGAAATGGGAAGGTGGAAAAAAGCATGAAGTTAAAAGAGAACCTAGTAAAGAATTTAATATTATATACTATGAATGCAAAAAGTCTGGCCATAAAAAGGCAGAGTGTCCTCTGCTCAGAAAGAAAGGAAAGATATATTAAGGGATGAAGGCCATGGCAGCCATGATATGGAATGATGATGAAGAATCAAGCTTTGAAGAAGAAGCCGAACTTCGAGAAGTGGCCAACCTCTGTCTCATGGCATATGAGGAAGACAATGAGGTATCAGACTCTTCCTAATTTACTTTTAATG